>SJYX01010180.1:235064-245683 GCA_006410675.1 Oreotragus oreotragus | reverse complement strand
GTGGTGGGGGGCGGGGAGACGGGGGCACAGCGGCAGGTGGCTCTGTGGCTTCTGGGCTCTTCCTCCAGGGTGGCAGAGAATGGGCTGGGACCTGCAAACCGACAGAGGGGTAGTGAGAGCACGGACTCTGGAATTCCAGAAGGCACACCCTTTAATCCTTGTAAACCTCACTTTCTCTGTCTATAGAATGGGGTAGCAATGGCATTGCTACAGCGTGATGTGAGGATTACCCTCTTAGAAGAGACCCCGGCCTTTAGGAAGTGTCGGATAAACAAGGAGCAGCCTGCTGTAGAAAGGGAAACCCTGCTCTGCCAGATCCTAAAAGCCCAGGATCCCATCGGCTGCTCCAGCCCTCAGTAGCTGCCCAGGTGTGGAGGGCCCAGGTTGGACGCCTCCAGGCCTCCCCTCACCAGTAACCCTTGCTTGATTCCCCAGGACGTCTTCCTCATCTGCTTCTCCCTTGTCAGCCCAGCCTCCTATGAGAACGTCCGGGCCAAGGTGAGTGGGACGGAGTGGGACCTTAGGGGTTAGGGCAGGTGCCTTGAAGAGGGGAGCATGGCAGGGAGGGGCTGGAGACTTTGGCCTGCCTCTGGGCAGCAGAGGATGTGGGCAGAGAGGGTTCCCAGTGCCAACCATGGCTGATGGGCAGGGATAGGGGGAACTCGGGTCTCAGAGACATTTGGGATAGTTAACTTTACCCTCTGACCTTGCCCTCTCCTTTCCACTCACCCTCATGCCCCCTTTTTCTCCTCTCCCAACTTGGTGCCCCTCGTCTCCTCCAACTCCTTGCATGACCTCCTGCCCCTGCCCGCCGGCCCAGTGGTTCCCCGAGGTGCGGCATCACTGTCCGAGCACACCGATCATCCTGGTAGGCACCAAGTTGGACCTGAGGGACGACAAGGACACCATCGAGAAGCTGAAGGAGAAGAAGCTGGCGCCCATCACCTACCCGCAGGGCCTGGCACTGGCCAAGGAGATTGGTAGGGGGCTTGGCTCAGAGAGGGGAACTCCGACACAGCCTTGTGGTGATTGCGAGCATAGCCTCCAGGGCCAGACTGTGCATTCCAACCCTGGCTGTGCCGGGCACTAGCTGTGTGGCCCAGGACGAGTCGCTTAGCCTCTCTGCCTGTGTTTCCTTGTCAGTGAAATATGGCCATAGAAGTGGTTCTGCGTGGCTAGGAGGATTCAGTGAGTTCACACCGTGAGGCCCCTGAGAAGCGCCAAGCACCCTGTGCTGATCCCTGTTGGCACTGGTGCCGTCCATAAGCAGATTCTGACATGACAGACAGAGCAGGGGTGGAGTGGGGTGTGCTGTGGCTTCTCAGAGGAGGAGCAGTCAACCCAAGCTTGGGTTTTCCGGGAAGCCTTCCTGGAGGGGTTGCTTCAGCTTGGATTTGAAGAGTGATGCCTTCCCTTCTGCCTCTTCTCGTCCCCCCTTCCCCACTATCCTGGTTTCTCAGCCCAACTCCTCTTTGATTCCCGGTCACTGGGCCAGAGAAGTGAAGTGACTTCTCAGGGTCCCACAGCTGGTAGGTGGCAGAAGCAGGATTTAAACACAGAACTGCAAGGCGCTGGTGTGGGGCCCTCCTCGCGGTGGCCCAGGGCTGTCTGCACCGGCTATGACTGCTGTGTCTGGCCTCTTCCGTGGTGTCCAGGTCTGCGTCTTTCAGGCCCTGACCTGCCTGCCGCCTGGAGACAGGGCACTTGCCCGAGAGCCTGGAACCACCAGCAGGCTTTGGCNACCAAGCACCCTGTGCTGATCCCTGTTGGCACTGGTGCCATCCATAAGCAGATTCTGACATGACAGACAGAGCAGGGGTGGAGTGGGGTGTGCTGTGGCTTCTCAGAGGAGGAGCAGTCAACCCAAGCTTGGGTTTTCCGGGAAGCCTTCCTGGAGGGGTTGCTTCAGCTTGGATTTGAAGAGTGATGCCTTCCCTTCTGCCTCTTCTCGTCCCCCCTTCCCCACTATCCTGGTTTCTCAGCCCAACTCCTCTTTGATTCCCAGTCACTGGGCCAGAGAAGTGAAGTGACTTCTCAGGGTCCCACAGCTGGTAGGTGGCAGAAGCAGGATTTAAACACAGAACTGCAAGGCGCTGGTGTGGGGCCCTCCTCGCGGTGGCCCGGGGCTGTCTGCACCGGCTATGACTGCTGTGTCTGGCCTCTTCCGTGGTGTCCAGGTCTGCGTCTTTCAGGCCCTGACCTGCCTGCCGCCTGGAGACAGGGCACTTGCCCGAGAGCCTGGAACCACCAGCAGGCTTTGGCCACCACGAGCTGCAGTCCAGCTCCCCAGGGCTCTCTGGGTCACCTCAGGGTCCCTCAGACCCAGGGTTTGGCCCCTGAACTGGGGGGGCCTCCTCCAGCCCCTCCCTCCCTCAACCCTAACCCTCTTCCTTCCGCCGGAACTGGGAGGGCCCTGGGGACTCACATCTCTCCACAGGAAGAGAAACCGCAGCCTCCACCTCCCCTTTCTCATGACTTGCCCAGAGACACGGCCATCTTTCCCAGGGGGCCTCCGCTGCCGCTTAAACACTGGGTCCTACGTCCCATCCTGGGGGCTCTGACTCCCAGACCCTCTAGTCTTTCCTCACAGATACTGGGGGTTGACCCTGCCTTCTCTTCTTTCTGATCAGCCTGTCCCTCAGATTCCTTCCACTGAAGACAGTGCCTCTGAGCCGGAGACTCTTTCCATTTTAAAGCAGAGGCTTTGGGATAAGATGGGGCCTGGAAGCCTGGATTCTGGTATTAGCTCTGGCACTGTCTGTGTGACCTCGGGCCAGGGGCTTCCCTTCTCTGAACCTCAGTTTTTCCATCTGTACAAGCCAGCCTGCACACTCCCTAAAGGTCCTTTCTCTGCCAGAAGGAGATGACTTGGGGGTCCTGCCTTGGCCTCTAGCCAATTTTTCTTGGAACTGATCCCAGATGAAAGTGGGGTAGGGACAGTGACTAATGACTTTGAACTTGCCTCGGACTGGCCCAGGTCAAGGGGGGAGGACTGGGGGGCCTTCAAGGCTGATGAGACAGTGGTGGCCTCTGTCCACCAGCCCAGTGTGCTGATTTGTGGTGCAGCTGCCAATTCTGGCTGACATGGATTGAGCACTTCCTGGGTGCTGGGCCTGTGCATTCTCTTGCTTCATCATCACAGCAACTATGAAGAAGAAACTCTCATCACCCCACTTTACAGAGGATGAAACTGAGGCTCAGGTAGAAGTCAAGAGCTCAAGGTCACCCAGCTGGGATGTGGCAGAGCTAAGACTGGAACCCGGGCTGCGTGGCTCCCTCAGTCATGATCAAGGTGGTCTGCTGCCCCACAGGTGGGAGACTGGGGCGCAGAGCAAGGCCAGGCCCCAGTCAGGACTCTCTCTGGATACTCCTAGCCAAGAAGCAGGAGGGTGGCAGGTGTCAAGGAGGACAAAGTTGGTGGGTGTGAAAGGAAGAAGCTGACACTGGCCACAGTCCCTCACAGTCCCTTGCAAGGAGACTATAACCAAATGCCCAGGGAGACTCTTCTGGGCACAGAGGGTTATGTGAGACTCCCAGACCTAAGTCATGGTGTTTCGTGCCTGCCAACCTTGCCCTGCGACCACTGCCCATGCTCCCTGCTGGGACAATGCTCCCATATGCAAGGGCAATGGGAGAGTCCAGTGTGACTTTAGACAAATGACGTCCTCTCTGAGCTTCGGTTTCCTTGTTCCTGCCCCATTCTTTCTTTCCCTCGTCCGGGGTTGCCCCTCCTGAGATCCTGGCTCCCCTCTCCAAGCTGTGTGTCTCTGGGCCTGGGGCATCCCCTCTCTGGGCCCGTTTCCTCACCCAGGAAGTGGGGACTCACAGAATTTCTTCACAGGGTTGTCGGAAGCACCCAGCTCAGCGCCTAGCAGGAAGCAGGTGCCGATCAGTGTCGGTCTGCTTCCTTCCTCACAGAGGAGTGGGCTCTAGGGAGGAGGCAAATTTCCCTGCTCCCACCCCTCTCCTCCTCTGGTTCCTAAAATCGGCCCCCAGGCTTCTCTCAGGGAGAACTTCTCAACTGCTCACTTCAAGGAGACAGCTTGGGTTGCTGTGGACACAGAAACACACAGCTTCCTTCCAGAAGGTCATGAACACTTCCCCGGGAGTGGGGCTCAGCCTGCCTTCCTCACTGTGCCCTGGGCTCCAGCCCTGAGTGGTCACATGGGAGAAGGACAGTCCCCTCACAGGGAACAAGGCTCCCCATTTCTCATTCCTCTTGCTGAGAGTTTTCAGCAGCCCCTGGGGGACGGGAAATGTCTAGTGGGTGGCTTTGGACTAGCAACTTTTCTGAGCCTCAGCTTTCTCATTTGTAAAATGGAGTGATCTGAAGGACCAATTCGATGATATTTGGAAGGTCCTGGTGAGCAGGCCATGGGTTCTTCAGGCCTCCTACGGGAAGGTGGAGGCAGGTATGTGGCAATCTTCTGAAAGAAAGTGAAGTGCTGAGAGATTTGGTCACTGTAGCTTGAGCTCCTTTCTTCCCAGGAACGTATCAAAATTCCTGCCACCTTCCGCAGATTATGGGCTTATGTGTTCGAGAAAGACACAAGCCTGCTGCTGTGGGTCTTAATGTTTTCCCCTGCATAAAACTCCTCCTTTCAGATATGAAGAAACTGAGGCACAGAAGGGGTAAATGCGTGAGGGACACAGCCCGGGGGACCCCCCACAGCCTGGTGTGGTTGTATGGCTTGGGAGGGGCTTTTGCCCAGCCCTGACCTAGGCCTCTCTTCTCTTGCTGCCCTGACCCAGACTCAGTGAAATACCTGGAGTGTTCGGCCCTCACCCAGCGAGGCCTGAAAACTGTCTTTGATGAGGCGATCCGAGCCGTCCTGTGCCCGCAGCCCACACGGCCACAGAAGCGCCCCTGTAGCATCCTCTAGGGGTAAGAGTCCCACCCGCACGGCTTCACGCACTCCCTCCCCCCTTCCCCCATTCCCCACACACAGCAGGCCGTGGCTGGGAGGGAGGCGTTCAGCCACTGCTTGGTAGCCCTGGGTTTCACCAGGAGTGGCATTTCGGCCAGGACGGAAGGGAGACCATTGAAGGGGCCTCAGTTTGCTCATTTGCCTGAGCTGGGCCTGCTCTTTGAGCCCAGTTCCCAGAAGGAGGGTTCAAAGTATCAGAAAAAATGCCAGGTAACAGGAGCCAAGCGTGGTGTCACTGAGCGCCCAATGTGCAGTCCCTGCAGGAGGGCGGAGAGGACCAGGGTGAAGGGATACTTCTGCTCCTGTCCCTCGGGAGAGCTCAGTGGAGCCGGGGAGACCCGACACTCACATATGGGGTAGAGGCAGGGCAGACTAGCTCCGAGGCTATTAGGGCGGAAGAGGGATGAGTGAGGGTGGGAAGCGCCCACAAGGAGAGAGAGGACTTGGCTGGCCTTGAGCACAAGCTGGGAGCTGGAGTGAGCTGGGAGCCAGGAGAGCTGGGAGCGGGCTGTGGATTCTGCTTGGCCCCAAGTTCTCACCCCTTGTTTGTCTTCCTTCCAGGATGCACCCAGCCTTCCCAGCCAGATGGTTCTGACTCTCCAAGGCCCCCCACCCAACGCCCAGTGGCCCCCTGGCTGGCCATGCTCTTCCCTTCCTGTGGTGTTTCTTAGCAAGATGGCTGCAGAGCTTGGTTGACAGTCTTCTCTGTGCTGAAGGTCCCGCTGGGGGCCCAAAGAGTGTAAATTTGTAGGTGCTGCGCCCCCATCCCCTCATGCTCCAGCCTTCTCAAGGGCCAGAAGGAGGTCTCAGCACCCCGTAAGCCACCCCTGCGTTGCTGTGGCCAGATGCCACACATGGCGTCATCTACTCGTTTACTCCTCCCTTCACCCCCAACGCCTGAATCCCCTCTGGGAACTTCAGGCCAGATGGTTGCTGGCCGCCACTTCTATACCTTCAGAGATGGACCTCTCATTCCCTTCTGGGGCAGTAGTATACTCCAGTATTGATAGTCTTGCTTATTGAGACTTCTTCTGAGGAGCTAAATTAAGTGTCTCAGAAGGTTTGTTCCTCTCTGGTCTTAGTCCTCCTTTGGGGACAACATACATTCAGAATTTCTAAATCTCTGTACCTGCCCAGTCAATCAAAAACCAGGGTCCTGCTGACTCCTGCCATCCCTCAAGTCTTTCTGCTCTACTCACAGGACCCTGAGCTGCATTTATCTGTGAGAGTCTTAAGACTTTCAGACCCTGCCAGTCAGGACTTTTGCCATTGCAAATAGAAACCCAATAGAAACCCTGCTTGAGCAGAAAATAAATTTATTGATTCAAGATTGGAAATATCATGACTTCAGGTGCAGCTTGGTCAAGCGGGCTCAAATGAAGCCATCAGGGCTCACTTTCCTATACCTTCTGCCGTCTGGTTCATTCTTAGGCACAGTGGCTCTCAGGGCTTCAACCCTTCCAGTTTCAAGTTCAGCAAAAAAGAGCAAGTGTCTGCCCCAGGCAAAGTTCTGATTAAGGTTTACTCTGATTGGTCCAGCTTAGATCTTGGGCCCCCTTTCAACCAATCACATTTGTCAGGAGAATCCTGTGCTCTGATTGGCCAAACCTAGACTACTTGATCAGCTGGAGCAGGGAGAGTAGGCCGCCGTTTCAAAACCGCACCCACTAGGGTGGAAGGTGGGGGGATTTGGTTCTCAAAAGGATGCTGAGAGCCTTGTCAGAATTTGGGAATATGGGTGTCGAGCAGCCAGAAACCCCGGTCTCCAATATTGGCAGTCCCAGGAAAGTGTCCAAACAGTGTAAGGAACAATGCCGGTCCCAGCGGGCACTAAGCACAGGGAAGTTTCTTTAAGAGAGAGATGGGACTGCTGTCAGGATTAACAAAGCTCATCCCTAAAGCGCCTCGGACCGGTATGCAGCCAATCTCCTCTCAGTGTTTGCCGATTCACGAATGCCAGACTTTCCAATCCTGTGGATGATCCTGCTTCTATTTATCTGAGCTTCATCCGTCCATTCAACACAAATTTACCAAGCACCTACTCTCTTCCAGGCACTGTTGTGTGGTCCTGCCATTCACCTGAGTTATTGCCCTCAGGGGCTGACAGTCTAGAGAAGCTAAAATAAAGGATTTTTAAAAAGAGATATGAGACACCGTCCTGACAACCCAGAAGTCTCCCAACTCGCAGCCAGTGAAATGCTTTGAATTTCCTTTTCTGGCTCCCCCGGGGCTCCTAGCCACTTCCGCTGCCCCAAGACCTGAAGTTTCTGATGCAAGATCTCAGCTCACTGTCCTTCCCTCTTGAAAGCCCCACCATCTAGAAAGGGATGGGGTGTAGGCAGGGAAGCCCATGTCCTTTCTCAGTTTCAGCTCAGACAAGGTTGTTATGTTTTTTAAAGTTACCTCTCTTCTGAAACAAACCAAAAAAACCATTAACATTGTTACCTCACCCCACCCCCAGCACACAGGACACAAACACAGATATGTGTGGGTCAGAACCCACACTCTAAGATGCCCAAGGTTTAGAAGCCATGAGAAGGCCTTTCCCAGCAGGCCAGAGTCCAGAAGAACCTCTTTCTCTTCCCTGCCCTTCCGGGGCTTGGGATAAATCCAGGACCATCCTGGTGGCCTCAAGCCTGGCCACACTCTGCCCTCCTCTCTCCTGTGCTCACGCCTCCTCTGCCAGGTACCTCTTCTACCATGCCTACCCCAGTGGATACAGTCCTCGTTTTATACCAGTAATAAAGTCAGGAAATAAACACTCTCACCATTGTGTGGTTTCACCTAGCACATATGATCTCATTTAATTCTCCTGGCAGCCTCCCAATGTAGTACTAACAACTCTGTTTTGCAAAGAAGGAAACAGAGACAGAGGAGTTAGGGCTCAATTCACTAAGGCAGACACTGTACTTTTCAACCCACTACCACTACTTGCATCCTCCTTGCTAATAGAATCCTAGTTGTGTTCAGAACAGACATGTATCTAGCCCTAGACAAAAATACTTGTTCCCAACCTGCTTTGCAGCTGGATTTCCAAGTTCATACATTTCCGGCCAATAAGACATAAAACGAAAGTAATTGGAAAGGCAGCCTGTGTGAAATTTTTGGTTTTTCTCCATAAAAAAATGATAGAACCAACCAACACTGCCCTGTGTCCTGGCTCCTTCTCTAGTGAATTCTGATGAGATGTCTGGAGCTGCAGCAGCCATCTTATGAAACTGAAACCACAAACAGAAAAAGACAACCTAACATTCTAAGAATGGGGAAGCAGAAAAATAAAAAAGCCTGGATTCCTCAAAACTTTGGTCAGCAGTTGAACTACTGCCAATGGCTGCCTTGTTAAGGGAAGTAGAAATGAAACCACCTATTTGTTTATGCTGCTGTTGGTCATGCCTTCTCTTACTATTAGCCTGAGGTCTTAGGACTCCTAGCTCTATGCTCCTTCCTCTGTATCACTGCGTCCAGAACTTGCTGGACATTGGGTGAGTCACTCGTTTCTGCTTTGCAAATTGGCTGAGGACCAGAAGGCCTTCAGAAAGGAAAGAGAAACCTTGAGAAAAGTCAGTGAAGAATTTTGAAATAGGAAGAACTGTTAGTTACGGGCAAGAGGTGACAACATGATGATTGTTCACTCATTTGACAGCAGCCACTCCCAAGCACCCTGCTGCTGCCAGGCTTGGACTGGGTATCAGGGATCGGCCCCTTGCAGTGAAATCATCGCCTGATGGGCAGGAGAGCACCTGCCAGATAAGCCTGCTTCGTCTGGGGCTCTCTGTCTTGGAGTCTGGCTTATCCTTGTGTCTTCTTCTAAAATAGAGGCCAGGGGCCCCCTTGGCTTTGCCCATTCTGTGCTCCTAGCATTCACTGGTTACCAAGACTGGAAAATTCAGCTTCCCAATATCTGTTAAACCTACCCTGTCATCTGGCCCATCATCACTTCCTGCTCTAGGCCTTGCAGTCATCCCCTGGACAGTAGTTATGCCTTCTCACAAGCTTTCCTGCCTGCACTCTCCCTGCCTTGTCTAACCTCCAGCAGGCATCCTGGGAGATCATCTTCATTTACAAATGTAATTATGCCACTCAGAATCCTCGATGTAGGGTCACCATGATCCTAGCAAGTACCTGGCATCTAGTGGATGCTGGATAAGCCTCTGTTGTTTATATAAACAAACAAGCAGACCAAAAAAAAAAAAAAAAAGGACTTTAAAGGAGAGAGAGACCGAATCCTTCTAGTGTCCCAGCATCCTCATCAAGGCATCAGCCATGTGTGGGAGCCATCTCGGATGTCTGCCCAGTTGAGTTCCCAGATGACTGCCGCCCCAGCCAACATCCTGTGGAACAGAAGAGCCAGACGACGGAGCCCAGCCATCTCACAGGATCATGAAAGATAACATGATGGTATGCTGACTAGAGATCTCTTCAAGAGAATTGGAGATACCAAGGGAACATTTCATGCAAAGATGGGCTCGATAAAGGATAGAAATGGTATGGACCTAACAGAAGCAGAAGATATTAAGAAGAGGTGGCAAGAATACACAGAAGAACTGTACAGAAAAGATCTTCACGACCCAGATAATCATGAGGATGTGATCACTAATCTAGAGCCAGACATCTTGGAATGTGAAGTCAAGTGGGCCTTAGAAAGCATCACTAAGAACAAAGCTAGTGGAGGTGATGGAATTCCTCCACAATATAAGACAGAAGCAATACTGTTAACAAATTCAATAAAGACTTTTAAAATGGTCCACATAAAAAAACAACTTAAAAAAAATTGGTTGACCAGCTGCAGCGTTCGGCCTCAGAGGAAGGTAAAGTTTATTCTGATTATGCCTTTGAGAGAATGTTCTACAGTCTCGAAAAATCATCTCTTCAAAGGATGTGAGCTGTCCGCTGTGCTAAGTCGCTCAGTCGTGTCCTGCTCTTTGGGACCCCGTGGACTGTAGCCCGCCAGGCTCCCCCGTCCACGGGATTCTCCAGGCAAGAACACCAGAGTGGGTTGCCATGCCCTCGTCCAGGGGATCTTCCCAGTCCAGGGGTGGAACCCAGTCTCCTGAATTGCAGGCAGAGTCTTTACCAGCTGAGCCATGGGGAAAGTCCAAGAACACTGGAGTGGGCAGTCTACCCCTTCTCCGGGGATCTTCCTGACCCAGAAAGGACAGACAGGGCAGAAAAAGAGCCAAGACAATGTTTTCTTCTTTATGCTCTCCTGCGTTTAACATTCTTTTAATATAATGGATTGGCATTAAAAAATTAAACATTAACCCCAACTGCAGAGTGCAGTGTGACTTGGGTCCCATTGTAGCCCCTCTCTGGGTCTTGGAACCAGGGACTGCAAGTCCGCAGACTCTGGGGCTGGAGATGGACCCTCTGTCTTGTTCCCACAGGTTTGACAACTATTCAGCCAATGTGATGGTGGACAGCAAGCCCGTGAACCTGGGGCTATGGGACACAGCCGGGCAGGAGGACTATGACCGCCTCCGGCCACTCTCCTACCCGCAGACGGTACATCGCCCCACCCTCCTCATGGTCCTGGCCTTCATGTCCCTGTTTCCTCCACCTGGAGTGCCAGCTCGGCCTGGTGAACCCTGACCCTCCCCTAGAGGCCCAGCTCAAGGAGTCCCCACCCTCCATCCGGCTCTGTCTGTCTTCATTGTGCCTTCCCCAGTGGGTGGGGCAGGCAGACCCTGGACA
>SJYX01010180.1:169859-226666 GCA_006410675.1 Oreotragus oreotragus | reverse complement strand
TTTTTTTTTTTTTTTTTTGCTGTTACAAATCTGTTTAGCACCACTGGTTTTTAACATATACTTGCTAACAGTACTTTGATAAAAGCAAATTAAAAATAATTGCATTACAAATAAAAAGGAAGCACAGAGGAGCAAGTTCAGAGGATAAAAAGGCTTCGGGGAAGGCTTCCCTGAACATCTGACACCCTGAACCTGTTGAAGGATGGTGAGAGAGCCTGGGAACAGCTTGTGCAAAGGGCCTGGGGCATATGTGTTTTCCCTGAAAGCCATGTTTCTTAGAAAGAGAGGAAGGGTGAGTGGGAAGAAACACAGGCAGAGGCTGCTTAAATGGGTACCCAGCCATGGTGGGGACCGTGGTTTCCATTCTACAGTTACAGGTGGCCTTAGAATGGTCTCAAGGAGGAAGCAACTGACATGACTTGTTTTTAACAGACTCTTTCTCCTTGGTGAGGAGGGGATGAGGGCAGAAGCAGGCGGACCAATAAGAGGTGATGGTGATCTGGCCCAAAAGGGAGCTTTCCAGGATGGAGAGCAGGGACAGGTAGAAAGATGAGAGTTTCAAGTAAAAGCAATAAGGCTTGGTGCCGGGAGGGGCAGAGACAAGCTGACAGGCATTTCCTTCATTTGACATTTTCATGAAACTTTGGGGCTGGGTGGGAAGCGGGGGCACGTGATACTGAAGAAGAAGGTTTGCAGACGAGTTTCTCAGAGTCGTGCTGCTTCACTGAAGCAGATCAGGGACTCAAACTCACCAGCCCAGTCTGCTAACCCATCTCTTTCGACTGCAGGAAGTGTCCCTGGGAATTGTTGCTGGCTAAAAGAGTTAACTAATTCTCATTCCCTGTGATATTGTGCAGTAGGTGTTTAAGATGATGGACTGCGGTTCAGAGAGTTTAAGTCACATATCTAAGGTCACACAGTTAATAAGTGGCAAAGCTGAGATTCAAACCCAGGAGGACACAGCAGGAGCTGATGAACCAGAAGAGAAAGTGAAAGTGAAGTTGCTCAGTCGTGTCCAACTCTCTGTGACCTCATGGACTGTAGCCTACCAGGCTTCTTGGTCCATGGGATTTTCCGTGCAAGATTACCAGAGTGGGTTACCATTTCCTTCTCCACGGGATCTCCCCAACCCAGGGATCGAACCTGAGTCTTCTGCATTGCAGGCAGACGCTTTACCCTCTGAGCCAGGACACCCTTAATAAGGACTCCAGTGACAATGAAACCCCAGGGCCTGGGCTGGGAAGGGGTTTTGGCTAATTTCTTCTTAGCTGAGAGGACAGACCTCAGCATCAGTAGCTGCCCAGTGGCCAGCTCTAACCTGCGCATTGTGGAGGAGAAGGAGGAGGAGGACCTATCCTGCTTCTCAAGAATAGGAGGAGTCTGGGCCCCAGTTTTTGAAAAACCACCCGTCTGATGGCAGAGACACAGTCAGTCTTGGGGAGCCCTCTAGGCTGAGGCTGGAGGCATGACCCTAGGTTTGAGGAGGTCAGAGTCTGATGGGGGAGACATAACATTGTTCTCTTTTGGGGAGGTAGGCTCAACAGCCCCTCCAGGGCACCAGGTAGACGTGACAGACCAAGGTTCCAGGTTCAGGCCCAGGTTAGAGGTGCTCCATGGACCTCAGTGCCGAGCAGGGCAGGGCCACTCCACAGCTCCCAGACACAGCGTCCCAGCTCCCCAGAGCTCACAGGTGTGGAGTTGCACTTTCTTCTGCCTTGCCATCCCCAGGAAGAGGGGCTGATGGGGGGTTCCAGGGCCACTCCTGTTGAGGGAAGACTCCCTGAGTGGAATCAATGTCTGACTCAGGTCACACTTCCCTTAACCTGGTGCCCAGGATCCCTCACCACCTCTTCAACCTCCAGCTGGTGTTCAGCAGATCAGTCTCCCCTTCTTCCTTTCACTGCAGCTATCCATTCATCCATCCATCCATTCTCTCCTCATTGAACATGCAGTGCCAGGCTGGTGCCAGGTCTGGGAGCACCATGGGGACACACACAGAGTCTGCTCTTCTGGAGCTCACAGCCCAGCACAGAAGACACAGAGAGTATCCAAACAAGGGGCACAGCCTGTGCAAAAGCCCTGAGGATGACTAATACTTTCTCACCGGTTCTGGACTGGTGAGCCTTTGAAAACCATACGCCAGATCACAAGACTTGTCTGCTCATGTCCTGCAAGAATCACAACACATTCGGCCTGAGATGACAAAGCCCCATGTGTTCTGGCCTTGGCGGCCTCCCTGCCTCCCTCTTCTCCAGCTATGCTGGTCTCCTCCTGGTCCCTCAAACACGCAAGCAGGTCCTCATCTCAGCACAGAGCACAGCCCTTCCCGCCCCATCTCTCTCACCAGCGGAAGGCTTTCCAAGATCACCTGTCTGATGAATGAATGGAGGACAGAGCAGAAGAGTGCCTGAAAGAGGCCAGGTGTGCCTAACCCTCAGGTAGGTGAAGGAGATCAGCAGAGGAGACTCAGGCAGGCAGCAAGGCCGGGAGGGTGAAAGCCTGCTGGGCCGCAGGGGCTCGGCTTTATTGTGAGCTTCTGAGAAGTTGCTGGAGGGCCTTGGGTTAGAGAGGGACAGGGTCTCGGATGTCACCCCTCATTCCTAGGAGTCTCAGAGCCCCTTTTGACCTTGTGCACACAGATCACTGATGTCTGGAGGGAGGGCCTTGTTGGGGAATGGGCTCTAGGCAGAAGTGCTGTGTCTCCCATAGTCCTACTCTGTGCTGACTACCACCTCTGCAGGCATTGTCTTGCTGGCTCTCTGAGGGTCTATAACACACGAGCACTGGGGACCTAGCCACAGAGTCAGCCCAGCCCTGATCCTGAGGAATGGCCCAGTGTGGAAAGGGGCTTGGTGCATAGTAGGTGCTCAATAAAGAGTCCTTCCCTTTTTCCCTCCCTTTCTGGCTCTTACCTCCCCTTGCCTTCTGAGAAGGGGTCAGGCCACCCAAGTGGGCAAGGTACTTAAGAAGATGTCTTTGGCACGAAGTCACTCTGCCTCTCCACTCACTAGCTGTGTGATCTGATCAAACTGCTTGCCCTCTCTGACCCTGGCTTCTCCATCTGGAAACTGGATATGCCAACACTGCTCACCACTGGTGGTGTGGTAGCCACGAGGCTCGGTGATGCAGCCAGTTGGGATGCAGGCTTCGTAAAAGAAATGAATGTGAAAGTCACTCACTCGTGTCCTACTCTTTGCGACCCCATGGACTATACAGTCCATGGAATTCTCCAGGCCAGAATGCTGGAATAGATTGCTGTTCCCTTCTCCAGGGGGTCTTCCCAAACCAGGGATCAAACCCAGGTCTCCTGCATTGCAGGCAGATTCTTCACCAGCTGAGCCACCAGGGAAGCCCAAAAGGCTGTTGTTACTACCTGCTACTGATGCACTTACAATGCTCTTGTTGGAAGAGGAACTTAAGAATGACTGAGTCCCATCTGCCCAGAATCTAGAATCAAGATTGCCAGGAGAAATACCAGCAACCTCACATATGCAGGTGATACCATTTTAATGGCAGAAAGAGAAGAGGAACTAAAGAGCCTCTTGATGAAGGTGAAAGAGGAGAGTGAAAAAGCTGGTTTAAAACTCAACATTAAAAAAACAAAGGTCACGGCATCCGGTCCCATCATTTCGTGGCAAATAGAAGGGGAAAAAGTGAAAGTAGTGACAGATTTTATTTTCTTGGGCTCCAAAATCACTGTGAATGGTGACTGCAGCCATGAAATTAAAAGGCGCTTGTTCCTTGGAAGAAAAGCTGTGATAGACCTGACAGCATAATAAAAAGCAGAGATATCACTTTGCTGACAAACGTCAGTCAAAGCTATGGTTTTCCCAGTAGTCATGTACGGTTGTGAACGCAGGACCATAAAGAAGGCTGAGTGCCAAAGAACTGATACTTTCAAACTGTGTTGCTGGAGAAGACTTGAGAGTCCCTTGTACAAGAGATCAAACCAGTCAATCCTAAAAGAAAGCAACCCTTGATAGTCACTGGAAGCACTGATGCTGAAGCTGAAGCTCCAATACTTTTGCTACCTGATGTGAAGACCCAACTCACTGGAAAAGACCCTGATGCTGGGAAAGATTGAGGGCAGGAGGAGAAGGGGGCAACAAAGGATGAGCTGGCATCATCGACTCTATGGACATGAGTTTGAGCAAACTCCAGGAGATGGTGAAGGACAGGGAAGCCTGACGTGCTGCAGTTCATGGGCTCACAAAGAGTTAGACATGATGTAGCAAGTGAACAACAATCTCCCCATGGTCCAGATGAGGAAACCCCTCATGGCCCAGAGAGGGGACAACTTACCTATGGTCACATGGTTGGTTGGCATGAGCTGGGGCATGGCATCCAGGGGCAATCAGGCCTGTGCTCAAGCTCCAGACAGAAATCTTAAGGGTTGGCAAATATGGTCCAGGGGCCAAGTCTGGCTCACTGTCTGCTTTTTTTTTTTACAGCCTGCCAGCTAAGGATGGGTTTTACAGAAGACCATTTGTAACTGATTTGAGGAAAGGAAATGCTAACTTTGAACTCCAATGAAGCAAAATATTACCCTTCTCCAAAAAAAAGGGGGGGGAAAAAGAATTCTACTCTTCTCAGTAGTTGATCTGTATCACCAAAAACAAACAAAAAGAAAGTCCTCGATTACTATTGTTATATTTGAAATGTTGTCAGTTGACAACGAGTGGGAATTTATGTTCTCCTGTATCACAGCTTTCATGTTGTCTCTTGGCCCCCAAAGCCTGAAGTAGTTATTCTTTACCTTACCTTTCTATTCCTCACCCTGCCTGGGGGCCCCCCAGACTCAACCAGTCTCAGGGCTGAGAGCCCCCACCCAGCCTCCCGCTGTGGCTGGGAGACCCAGACCGAATCACTGTGGACTCCCCACCCAGTGCTCACCCCACGCTCCTAGCCCTCCTTGCAGCACTGACCTTGGAACCCAGCTGTCGCCTTGGGGGATGTGTGCACCGCTCGGAGGCGTCCCGCCACTGGCTCTCGGCCCCCAGCTCCCCTGAGTACCACACTCTCCCTTCCAACCCCTTCCAAGAGCCAAGGCCAGCGTGGGTGGCTGAAATCTCCTCGGTAACAAGATCTGTCCCCCCTTCCAGCCTCCTCCCCTAACCTGCTGCCCCTCCTCCCTCATCCGCACCTGCGCTTTGGCCCCTCCTCCCGGCCCCTCCTCCCGGCCCCTCCCGCACCCCCACTCCTGCCCCCTCCTTGCCTGGCTCTCCATGTCACCATCTGTGGCACAATCCTTCTCTGTCACTCTCTCTGCCACCCCCTCCTTCCCCTCCCTCCTTCCCGGCGCTCTCTCCCTGCATCNGGTCTTCTGCATTGCAGGCAGACGCTTTACCCTCTGAGCCAGGACACCCTTAATAAGGACTCCAGTGACAACGAAACCCCAGGGCCTGGGCTGGGAAGGGGTTTTGGCTAATTTCTTCTTAGCTGAGAGGACAGACCTCAGCATCAGTAGCTGCCCAGTGGCCAGCTCTAACCTGCTCATTGTGGAGGAGAAGGAGGAGGAGGACCTATCCTGCTTCTCAAGAATAGGAGGAGTCTGGGCCCCAGTTTTTGAAAAACCACCCATCTGATGGCAGAGACACAGTCAGTCTTGGGGAGCCCTCTAGGCTGAGGCTGGAGGCATGACCCTAGGTTTGAAGAGGTCAGAGTCTGATGGGGGAGACATAACATTGTTCTCTTTTGGGGAGGTAGGCTCAACAGCCCCTCCAGGGCACCAGGTAGACGTGACAGACCAAGGTTCCAGGTTCAGGCCCAGGTTAGAGGTGCTCCATGGACCTCAGTGCCGAGCAGGGCAGGGCCACTCCACAGCTCCCAGACACAGCGTCCCAGCTCCCCAGAGCTCACAGGTGTGGAGTTGCACTTTCTTCTGCCTTGCCATCCCCAGGAAGAGGGGCTGATGGGGGGTTCCAGGGCCACTCCTGTTGAGGGAAGACTCCCTGAGTGGAATCAATGTCTGACTCAGGTCACACTTCCCTTAACCTGGTGCCCAGGATCCCTCACCACCTCTTCAACCTCCAGCTGGTGTTCAGCAGATCAGTCTCCCCTTCTTCCTTTCACTGCAGCTATCCATTCATCCATCCATCCATTCTCTCCTCATTGAACATGCAGTGCCAGGCTGGTGCCAGGTCTGGGAGCACCATGGGGACACACACAGAGTCTGCTCTTCTGGAGCTCACAGCCCAGCACAGAAGACACAGAGAGTATCCAAACAAGGGGCACAGCCTGTGCAAAAGCCCTGAGGATGACTAATACTTTCTCACCGGTTCTGGACTGGTGAGCCTTTGAAAACCATACGCCAGATCACAAGACTTGTCTGCTCATGTCCTGCAAGAATCGCAACACATTCGGCCTGAGATGACAAAGCCCCATGTGTTCTGGCCTCGGCGGCCTCCCTGCCTCCCTCTTCTCCAGCTATGCTGGTCTCCTCCTGGTCCCTCAAACACGCAAGCAGGTCCTCATCTCAGCACAGAGCACAGCCCTTCCCGCCCCATCTCTCTCACCAGCGGAAGGCTTTCCAAGATCACCTGTCTGATGAATGAATGGAGGACAGAGCAGAAGAGTGCCTGAAAGAGGCCAGGTGTGCCTAACCCTCAGGTAGGTGAAGGAGATCAGCAGAGGAGACTCAGGCAGGCAGCAAGGCCGGGAGGGTGAAAGCCTGCTGGGCCGCAGGGGCTCGGCTTTATTGTGAGCTTCTGAGAAGTTGCTGGAGGGCCTTGGGTTAGAGAGGGACAGGGTCTCGGATGTCACCCCTCATTCCTAGGAGTCTCAGAGCCCCTTTTGACCTTGTGCACACAGATCACTGATGTCTGGAGGGAGGGCCTTGTTGGGGAATGGGCTCTAGGCAGAAGTGCTGTGTCCCCCATAGTCCTACTCTGTGCTGACTACCACCTCTGCAGGCATTGTCTTGCTGGCTCTCTGAGGGTCTATAACACACGAGCACTGGGGACCTAGCCACAGAGTCAGCCCAGCCCTGATCCTGAGGAATGGCCCAGTGTGGAAAGGGGCTTGGTGCATAGTAGGTGCTCAATAAAGAGTCCTTCCCTTTTTCCCTCCCTTTCTGGCTCTTACCTCCCTTTGCCTTCTGAGAAGGGGTCAGGCCACCCAAGTGGGCAAGGTACTTAAGAAGATGTCTTTGGCACGAAGTCACTCTGCCTCTCCACTCACTAGCTGTGTGATCTGAGCAAACTGCTTGCCCTCTCTGACCCTGGCTTCTCCATCTGGAAACTGGATATGCTAACACTGCTCACCACTGGCGGTGTGGTAGCCACGAGGCTCAGTGATGCAGCCAGTTGGGATGCAGGCTTCGTAAAAGAAATGAAAGTGAAAGTCACTCACTCGTGTCCTACTCTTTGCGACCCCATGGACTATACAGTCCATGGAATTCTCCAGGCCAGAATGCTGGAATAGATTGCTGTTCCCTTCTTCAGGGGGTCTTCCCAAACCAGGGATCAAACTCAGGTCTCCTGCATTGCAGGCAGATTCTTCACCAGCTGAGCCACCAGGGAAGCCCAAAAGGCTGTTGTTACTACCTGCTACTGATGCACTTACGATGCTCTTGTTGGAAGAGGAACTTAAGAATGACTGAGTCCCATCTGCCCAGAATCTAGAATCAAGATTGCCAGGAGAAATACCAGCAACCTCACATATGCAGGTGATACCATTTTAATGGCAGAAAGAGAAGAGGAACTAAAGAGCCTCTTGATGAAGGTGAAAGAGGAGAGTGAAAAAGCTGGTTTAAAACTCAACATTAAAAAAACAAAGGTCACGGCATCCGGTCCCATCATTTCGTGGCAAATAGAAGGGGAAAAAGTGAAAGTAGTGACAGATTTTATTTTCTTGGGCTCCAAAATCACTGTGAATGGTGACTGCAGCCATGAAATTAAAAGGCGCTTGTTCCTTGGAAGAAAGGCTGTGATAGACCCTGACAGCATAATAAAAAGCAGAGATATCACTTTGCTGACAAACGTCAGTCAAAGCTATGGTTTTCCCAGTAGTCATGTACGGTTGTGAACGCAGGACCATAAAGAAGGCTGAGTGCCAAAGAACTGATACTTTCAAACTGTGTTGCTGGAGAAGACTTGAGAGTCCCTTGTACAAGAGATCAAACCAGTCAATCCTAAAAGAAAGCAACCCTTGATAGTCACTGGAAGCACTGATGCTGAAGCTGAAGCTCCAATACTTTTGCTACCTGATGTGAAGACCCAACTCACTGGAAAAGACCCTGATGCTGGGAAAGATTGAGGGCAGGAGGAGAAGGGGGCAACAAAGGATGAGCTGGCATCATCGACTCTATGGACATGAGTTTGAGCAAACTCCAGGAGATGGTGAAGGACAGGGAAGCCTGACGTGCTGCAGTTCATGGGCTCACAAAGAGTTAGACATGATGTAGCAAGTGAACAACAATCTCCCCATGGTCCAGATGAGGAAACCCCTCATGGCCCAGAGAGGGGAAAACTTACCTATGGTCACATGGTTGGTTGGCATGAGCTGGGGCATGGCATCCAGGGGCAATCAGGCCTGTGCTCAAGCTCCAGACAGAAATCTTAAGGGTTGGCAAATATGGTCCAGGGGCCAAGTCTGGCTCACTGTCTGCTTTTTTTTTTTACAGCCTGCCAGCTAAGGATGGGTTTTACAGAAGACCATTTGTAACTGATTTGAGGAAAGGAAATGCTAACTTTGAACTCCAATGAAGCAAAATATTACCCTTCTCCAAAAAAAAGGGGGGGGAAAAAGAATTCTACTCTTCTCAGTAGTTGATCTGTATCACCAAAAACAAACAAAAAGAAAGTCCTCGATTACTATTGTTATATTTGAAATGTTGTCAGTTGACAACGAGTGGGAATTTATGTTCTCCTGTATCACAGCTTTCATGTTGTCTCTTGGCCCCCAAAGCCTGAAGTAGTTATTCTTTACCTTACCTTTCTATTCCTCACCCTGCCTGGGGGCCCCCCAGACTCAACCAGTCTCAGGGCTGAGAGCCCCCACCCAGCCTCCCGCTGTGGCTGGGAGACCCAGACCGAATCACTGTGGACTCCCCACCCAGTGCTCACCCCACGCTCCCAGCCCTCCTTGCAGCACTGACCTTGGAACCCAGCTGTCGCCTTGGGGGATGTGTGCACCGTAGCCTCGGAGGCGTCCCGCCACTGGCTCTCGGCCCCCAGCTCCCCTGAGTACCACACTCTCCCTTCCAACCCCTTCCAAGAGCCAAGGCCAGCGTGGGTGGCTGAAATCTCCTCGGTAACAAGATCTGTCCCCCCTTCCAGCCTCCTCCCCTAACCTGCTGCCCCTCCTCCCTCATCCGCACCTGCGCTTTGGCCCCTCCTCCCGGCCCCTCCTCCCGGCCCCTCCCGCACCCCCACTCCTGCCCCCTCCTTGCCTGGCTCTCCATGTCACCATCTGTGGCACAATCCTTCTCTGTCACTCTCTCTGCCACCCCCTCCTTCCCCTCCCTCCTTCCCGGCGCTCTCTCCCTGCATCTCTCTCTGCATCCCTCCCTCTGGCCCCTTCTCTGCTCTTTCCTCCTCTTTCTTTCCTCCTGTCACGCATTTCTCATCTCTCCCCCTCATTCTGGCTCTCCACCCACTCGCTGTCTTCTCCCTCTGTCTCTCCCTGTCTTTCCACCTCCGACCGACCCCCGTTTCCCCTCTCTTTCTATTGGTTTCTTATAGTCCTCTGTTCCTCATTGCGCTTCTTTTCCTTGGGAGGTTTCTCCCTGCACCCCACCCCCAGCCTCCTGCCTGCAGACCCCCATCTGTGTCCCTTCCCCCAATCACCCAGGACGTGTCCTGCAGTTGGGGGGTGACGCACCAGGCGGTGGGAAGTCAGGGCCGGAGACCAGATGGGAGCGGCTCTGTGGGCAGACATGGCCGTGGCCGCTGCAGGCCTAGAAGGGGGCCCGGTCCCGCCAGCAGTCTAGAAGTGGGCACTGTGTGGGGACCCCAGCTCAGGGGTGCTCAGGGACGCCTGGGGACTGGGCAGGGAGAGGGGACAGCAGAATGATAACCAGCCTGGCCACAAGGAGGGAAGCCCTCGTCCCATGGGCAGGTAAGGAGGCTGGGGCCTGGATGGGGTCCCAGAGGGTGGGGTGCTGGAGCCCACCTTCTGCCCAGGATGAACTTGGGAGGCTGGGGCTGGGGGCTGGGGGCTGGGAGAGGATAGGAAGGTCTAGGGAGGAAGGAGGACTTCCTGTGACTTTCTTGATGGACAGAAGGGTTCTGGAGCCTGGTGGGTGGGCATTAATCTCGGAATCTCATATCGTGACTCCAGAATCTCAGAGTCACAAAACAGCAGTGTCGGAGCTGGACAAACCAGATGCCTCATGGCATTTAGCTTAGTGCCAGCTTTCCTGAGCTCCCCTTCTGGACTAAGCACTATGCTCAGCACGCTCTCATTTAATCTTTACAACAACCCTGGAAGGTGGGTTCACTCATCTTCATTTTAATAGGAGGAAATTGAGATCCAGAGGTGGGAAGTGAGTTGTCCAAGGTCACAGCAATTTGGCATCATTCCTTTGTGGCAGACCCTAAGTCCCCAACCTAGGGGCTGTGGGCTTGCAGGCTGTGCTCCTGGGGGTCAGGTCTGAAGTGGGCACAAACCATCTGGGCCTCTTCCTCGGGGGCAGGCCCAGGGGAGCAGAGAGCAAGCAGAATGCGGAGTCAGCCAGGGACCATCAGCCTGTGTTGTCCAGGGCTGTCTCAGTCCTTGTTATCTCTCAGCCAAAGAAGGCAGGGCCTGGCTGGTACACTGTGTTCCTGCCAAGGCCATGTGTGTTAGCACGTGTGCGTGTGTGGGTGGGTACACAGGTGTGTGTCTGAGCAGGAGATGCCATCCTCAGAGCTCACCCTCAAGCTTCCCCCAGGGCATCTGTCCCTGCAGCCTGGAAATTAGGTTTGCCTGGCTCACTGCTCCTCTCTTAGGAGCCTCCCTCCTCCAGCCCTGGGCTGTGATTGGCCACCTGACGGGGATGCTATAAAGAGGATCTGAACACAAGGAGGCGAGGTGGATGGATTGGTGACGTAGAGCTCCCCAGTCAAGGAGGTCTGGACTCTTAAGTTCCCAGATTCACAATTCTGGGTCTAAGGACTGATTCCAGCATTCTGGAAATCTGAACTTCTCCAATTCAAAGACACGGAGTCTAAAAATCTATGACTCTACAAGTCAGTTCTAAGGCTCTAAAATTCAATTTTTAAGTCTCTAAGGGTCTAGGAATTTAAGATCCATGATCTTAATAGTTCAAGAGCCTAAGGAGCAGTAAGGAGAGTTCTGAATAGGCTCGTAGGAAAGCTGGATGCCAGCTGCTTTCCCTGACCAGTTACGATCCTAAAATAAGTGCCTTCTCTAGGCCTGGCCTCAGTCTGTCGGCCTGTGAAATGGATGGGTCAGGAGTTGGTGTAACGAATCCTCCCAGCTTTGCCCATTCCCAGCTGTGTGAGCTGAGCACAAAGCCTCATTTGGTCTCTGTGTGTACTGTGGGGACAACCTAGTGCCTTCTTCATAAGACCCTATACGATGCTGCACGTCACTGCTGAGCCTGGAGTTGGTGCTCAGTCCCCAGGGACTGGCAGTACTGTTAAGATCCTATGAACCCACCATTCAGACTGCCCCTCAACTAGTGCCTGGGGTGATGGCAGGTTGAGGGCTTTCCTGAGGCCTGGAGGAGCAAGGAGGGGATGCTCTGAGCCCAGTCGGCCTGGGGAAGCATCAGGAGGAGCCAGGGAGAAGGGGTTCTTACCTGTTTTTGGCATTGCCCTGCCTGCTCAGAGTCCTTGGAAAATCCAGGTCATCAGGCAAGGGCAATCAGACATGCTCACCCACCCAGAGGCGTCTGCGCTGAGTTGGGGTGCCTCCCCTTTGAAGGAACTTCGCATCTGAAAAGCCATGTCAGGACAGGGCAGTGGGGACCATAGGTCCTGCTGAAGGCATTTCAGGTCCAAGGCTAGGCAGGCAGGGGGACACTGGAGGAAGTTTCCCCTGAAAGCTTTCTTTCTCCCTTGGGGTTTCCCTAGGGAGTCAGGGAAGCCAGCAGCCGAGGGACTTAAGGAGGGGGCATCATTTGGAAAAGGGAGAAAGTCCAGTCCCAGAGGAGGCTCTGGCCTTCAGTCCTGGCCTATAACTGGGTCTTCAGAGAGCCAAGGAGTCCTGCTGAGGAGGCAAGGGCATCCTAGGCCAGGGACCCTCCCCCAGCACGGCCCGGATCCCCTTCGTCAGCAGTTCATCCTCCCTTTGTGTCAAGATTTGTCCACCCAGGGTTCCTCTGATTCACTCAGTGCCTCAGACACTGAGACAGAGCTTACGTGGAAGGGACGCGGGAAAGGACCAGAGCTGAATATGAGCATCTCCACGCTTAAGGAGAGTCAAGTCCAGCAGAGACGCCGGGAGGAGGCCTGGCTTCTCATAACATAGGAGAAGTGCAGTAAGAAGGTGCTCACACAGCGGGTGGGGTGCTGGTTCCCACTGAGCCGCTGGGCAAGCTCTTACTCACACTTCAAGGCCTCCTTGAAGTGCCCTCTTCTCAGAGGAGCCCACCCCACCAGTAGAGGGGGGAGCTGACTATTCTTGTCCTCACCTCCAGTGTGTTATGAATTTCTCCACCATCAGTCAGCCTTGGGAGCAGGAGGGACAGCAGCCGCCCGACCCCAGGCTCACAGTCCACCATCCTAGGCAGGGCCTTTGTAGGGGGTGCGGTGGGATGGGCCAGGCCGAGAGGATCCTCAGGGGCTTTGATTCCCAGGGAAGGGGACACCTCTGAGTGTGTGGTTCTTAACTGCATTCAGAATCTGAGGAATCGGATGAATGCGCTGGCTTCTGCCCAGAAAATACAAGGAGGTGTTGTTACCTTTCACCAGAGTTTGGGCAGGGGGTGGGGGCTGGTTATGGATCCACTGACGTTCATCTAGAGACTTGGGCTCAACATTGAGGATGGGTGACATGCAGCAGTGTTTTCAAGTGTGCGAGCTGAGACCTGTTGGGGGTGTCTTAGTCTGTCTGGCTTGCTCTAACAGAATCCCATAGACTGGGTGGTTTATACACAACAGAAATTCATTCCTCACCATTCTGGAGGTGGGGAAACCCAAAATCAAGGTGCCAGGAGATTCAGTATATGGTGAGGACCTGCTTCCTGGTTCCCAGCTGGCTGTTTTCTAGCTGTTTCCTCCCATGGTAGAAGGGACCTAGGACCTTTCTTCAGAAGAGCACTAATCCCATTCACAAGGACTCTACCCCTGTGTCCTAATCACCTCCCACGGCAGCCCTCCCTCCTAACACCATCACACTGGAGGTTAGGGTTTTAACATATCATTTAGGGGTGGGAAGGACACAGTCTATCTCAGAGTCTATCTCAGTGGGTGAGCCACCTGGGTCTCTGCCAGTAAGGCGATCATATGTAGAAAGGGCACATATTGTGTCATGGAAGAGTATGACATCACTGAGTTGCAATATAAAAGGCACTGGCCTTTTCAAAAGCACTTGAAAAGGGCTGGTATAGAGAAAAGGACCTGTGTTGTCATCAGCTGACTGATGATCCACTCGCACCTTTACTGAAACATTTGTGGAACACTCGTCCTGTACACAGGGGACGGGACCAGGCCCCTGCCGGTCTTGCCCTCTGGAGCAGGCAAGCCCAAGTCCCCGGCTGCACCCCTACTGCATTGTATAGGGTGTTCACTTTACCTAAGATTCAGTTTTGTTGTCTGAGAAGTGGGGCTACCTTGCCAGCCTCATGAATGAATGACTTGTCCAACTCTGGGCAGGCGCCCAGGGAGTCTCCAAGTTCAGTGTGTTCGGGGAGGGGCCACGGAGAGAAAGTCATGCCCTGCCCTGACCAAGCTGTGTCCTCCCTCCTCCAGGCCAATAGCTGGCTGGTGACCGACCCTCTCTTGGCCATGAACACCCCTGGCTCCCTTTCACTGGTGCCCGCGACCTCGGAACCCGGGAACACCTCCTCAGCCTGGCCCCCAGATGCTGTCCTCGGAAACGTGTCCGCAGCGTCGAGTGCGGCGGGGCTGGCTGTCAGCGGCATTCTGATCCCACTGGTCTATCTGGTGGTGTGCGTGGTGGGCCTGCTGGGCAACTCCCTGGTCATCTACGTGGTCCTGCGACAGACGGCCACTCCATCGGTCACCAGTGTCTACATCCTCAACCTGGCACTGGCCGATGAGCTTTTCATGCTGGGGCTGCCCTTCCTGGCTGCCCAGAACGCTCTGTCCTACTGGCCCTTCGGCGCCCTCATGTGCCGCCTGGTCATGGCTGTGGATGGCATCAACCAGTTCACCAGCATCTTCTGCCTCACGGTCATGAGCGTGGACCGCTACCTGGCCGTGGTGCACCCCACCCGCTCAGCCCGCTGGCGCACGGCGCCCGTGGCCCGCACAGTCAGTGCGGCTGTCTGGGTGGCCTCGGCCGTGGTGGTGCTGCCCGTGGTGGTCTTCTCGGGCGTGCCCCGCGGCATGAGCACCTGCCACATGCAGTGGCCCGAGCCAGCCGCTGCCTGGCGGGCTGGCTTCATCATCTACACGGCCGCGCTGGGCTTCTTCGGGCCGCTGCTGGTCATCTGCCTCTGCTACCTGCTTATTGTGGTCAAGGTGCGCTCCGCCGGGCGGCGGGTGCGGGCCCCCTCGTGCCAGCGGCGGCGGCATTCTGAGCGCAAGGTCACGCGCATGGTGGTGGCCGTGGTGGCGCTCTTCGTCCTCTGCTGGATGCCCTTCTACGTGCTGAACATCATCAATGTGGTGTGCCCGCTGCCCGAGGAGCCTGCCTTCTTCGGCCTCTATTTCCTGGTGGTGGCCCTGCCCTATGCCAACAGCTGTGCCAACCCCATCCTTTATGGCTTCCTCTCCTACCGCTTCAAGCAGGGCTTCCGAAGGGTTCTGCTGAGGCCCTCCCGCCGTGTGCAAAACCAGGAGCCTCCTGTGGGGCCTCCGGAGAAGACGGAGGAGGAAGAAGAGGATGGAGACGGGGAGGACCGGCATGAGGGAGCAGGGAAGCAGGGGGACTGGGGGGAGATGAATGGCCGGGTCAACCAGATCATACAGCCAGGTCCCATTGGGCAGGAGCGGCCTCCCAGCAGCACCACCAGCAAGGAGCATCAGTTCCTACCCCAAGAACCCTCAGCTGGGGAGAAATCCGACACGCTGCACATCAGCTATCTCTAGGGGCCTGTGGAGGGCCAGGGTAGCCCGAGGAATGGACAAAGACTGTGGGTGCATCTAGGGTGTGCCACCCGAGGTAGCAGGGGCCCATGATGGAATATTTGGAGGCCTGGGCTCTAATCCCCTTGCTGTGTGACTTGCTGTGTGACCTCAGATAGGTGGCTTCCTCCTCTCTGGGCTTTGTTTTCTCCTCTGTGACTCAGGGATGGGAGACAGCGGCCTGGATGAGCTCTATCCAATGAAAAGTCTGGAGGGGCATCACCGCTGGGCTGATCTTCCTGAATAGGGTCAGGATAAGGGAGGGGGTGGAACTTCCCTGGTGGCTCAGGGGTAAAAACTCTGCCTGCAATGCAGGAGCCACAGGAGATGAGGGTTTGATCCCTGGGTCAGGAAGTTCCCCTGGAGGAGAGCGTGGCAAGCCACTGCACTATTCTTGCCAGGAGAATCCCATGGACAGAGAAGCCTGGTGGGCTACATTCCACAGGGTCACAAAGAGTCAGACATGACCAAAGTGACTTAGCACGCACAGCACAAACAAGGGGAGAGGTACAAGTGGGCTCTCCCCTTCAGAGACATCCTGAATAATGGCCCTCAGAAGGATAAACCAAGTCCTTGGATTTCCTGGGCTCAGTCAGGTTCACAAAAGAGGGAGCGGGGCCCAGTAGTCATAGGGGTCAGTACTGCAGCCTCAAATGGGAGGAAGTCTCCCCTAGTACGGAGAAGAGGTGTGAGACTGCCCAGGCCCCACATCAGCGCTGCTCCTTTTGCTGCAAAGCCAAGGGCCAGCCCTTCTCCTCTCTGGACCTCAGGCCTCACCTGCTGAACAACCTGATAACCTCCAGGCCTTCTTTGTCCAGATGGTCAGTGACGGGACTCCTGTGTTCCTGGACAAGAGAAGAGGCAGATTTTCCAGGAAGTTAATTAAGTCCAGCTTCAGGGCCCCTGACTGCTTGGGTCCTTCTGAGGCTCTGAGTCTAATTTTGTCTTTGTAATTTTGTATTCCTTTTCTTAAACAAGGACCCCATATTGCACAGGCCCCCCAAAGCCTAGCTCAGGCCCTGTTGGGGGCAGCTGACCAACCCTCAAAGCATCTTGCTTTGTGTTCTATGGCTGGAGGGGGTCTCGGGGTTTTGAGGGCTCAGGAGCCTTCCCGTAGGAGAAATTCTCCCTGCTTCTCCCCTCTCATTGACTAAGGCAGGGACCTGGCCTGGGCAGACTGGCATGGAAAGGCAGAACGTCTAAATAAAACTGAAAGGAAGAGGAAGAAGAGGAGGAGGGAAGGGGGAAGAAAAAGGAGGAAGAGACGGGGGAAGGGGAGGGAAGGAAGGAAAGTGGAGGTCAGATCTGTCTCATGACGTTGGGGCAACGTTGGCCCCCCTGGGCCGAGCTCAGCAGCAACACCAATGAAATTGGGTTGCCAGTCAGTGCCTGGCCTGATCAAACTCAAGGAAAGGATGCCATCAGGGTGGAAAAGCTAATGCCCTGAAAGATATGGGGCCTGTAGCGTGCTGAAGTGTTGGGCCTTGATGGGAGCTGGGGGCAGAGCTGAGAAGCAAGGCCTGGCTCCCCAGAGAGGTTGGGAGGAGTGGTGCGGCCCTGGCAGGCTGGGGAGCAGGCCTCCCGGTCTTTCACATTCCCCAGGTCCAGGTCGGGAAGGCTCAAGGAAGAAAAGACTAGAGGAAGCTGGAGGGAGACCACAGGGAGAAGCCACTGGCCAAGGTCGGGCCTGGGCTGGCCTGGACTCCCTCCCGAGATGACCCCTTAGAGCCACAGCGAGACTGGTTCTGAGGAGCTTCCCTCCTGCTAAATCTCCCAACCCCCACCTTCAGAGGGTAGGGGGTCCTCAGAGAAAACGTGGGAGCCACAACCTGGGAGACCTCCAGATCCTGTCCAGTCTGACCTCTCTGGGCCTCAGTTTCCCCCTCATAAAATGGCAGTGGTTGTCCCAGTTTGCCTGCCTCCTGGGATTTGGGAAGAAAGGAGTCATCTGGGGTAAACTGCCATGTACGCTGCAGCGGGTGAGGCCGGGGCATAACAGATTATAGAGTGGAGGCAGCCTCCTCCTTTCTCATGCACGCTGCAGTGGGTGAGGCTGGGGCAGAACAGATTATAGAGTGCAGGCAGCCTCCTCTTTTCTCATGAAGCGGCTTCTCTGTCTTCCAGTCCTTGGGGGTAAGGACACTACCGGATACAAGGAAGGGAAGTGGAGGTTCAGAGGCCAAGAATTGGGGGGCAGGGCTTGGGGAAGAGTGAGGCCCCATCAGGGGGAAGGAAGTGGACGAAACTAGAGCTTGTACAGAGGTTGGAGGCTGGAGGCCCAGGCCTCATTCTAGGGTTTCAGAGGAGGTTCTGAGGGTCTGAGGGAAGAGGACCCCTGGCATTCCAGCATTTCCTGCTTTCCTGATTCCTGGGGCAATTGAGCCACTTCTACAAGGGTGGCTGAGAGGCCCCTTAGGAAAATTCTGACCCGCACTCTTGTCAATAAAGTTGGTGACACATGACGACCGGCCTGGGCCAACTGCTCTGACTAGCACTGTGTTTTAGATTGATGTGCCTGAGTTGGGGTGTGTCCGTGCATGTCTTTCTATCAGGATACTCCTTCTCTCTCGTCTCTCAGCTCTGCATGCCCAGGCCTCCTTGTGTATTGCCTTCTAGAGTCCTGGTCCTCCAGGAGTCATGGAAGATGCTCCTGACAAACCTCAGCCTATATCCTTAGAGAGCTTGATCCAAAAGCAGTAAACCTACTCTTTTGCTGTGTCTAAATTTCAGACCTCATGGAAGAGAGCTGATTGGTTCTAATTGGGTCACATGATGGCCGTATGGATAGATCACCAAAGACAAGGTGATAGAATGCCATGATTGGTCAGATGTGGGTCATAAGTCCATCTTTCCAGCTACAAAGAAGGTGGGACACTGTGACGGACAGTTTGGCCTGACCAGTGGGGTAGGAATTAGGTCAGGGACAGACTCTCAATGGCAGGGAGAAATGAGACAGGCAGCCACAATAGCAGGATGGAGGAGGGGTGTGTAAATACGGTGGCAGGCCATATAGTAGGTGCTCAGGCATCCTAGCCGTATCCACGAGGGAAGGTGCATTGGGGTGAAACACAGGGCCTGCTGTGTGTGTGGCGGTTGTGCATGGGCTGGGAGCAGAGGGACTGCTGGCAGCCAAGCTTGTGTGGGGAGCGGGGCCTCGGCTAGGGTCACCTCTCTGGAGCCCACAGCCCTCCAGCTGCCCTGACGTCCTATGTGTCCCTCACTACCTGTGCTCACACATGTGCATGTGGGAGGGGGAGCATCCTACTAGCCTTGTGCTTCCAGGCAGGGTTCAAGCCTGATGTAGCCATGTTCCCAGGGCCTGGCCATGCTGTGGGCCCTTCATAAGATGATTTGGGATAGATGGGAGAGACTCCACTTCACAGTTCCGGGGGAGACTTTCACACCGTCACTCTAGCTTCCTTTGTTGGTACAATGTGGGTGCTGTTGTTCAGTCCCTCAGTCGTGTCCAGCTCTTTGTGACCCCATGGACTGCAGCACGCCAGGCTTCCCTGGCCATCACCAACTCCTGGAGTTGCTCAAACTCGTGTCCTTGAGTCAGCAATGCCCTCCAACCATCTCATCCTCTGTCGTCCCCTTCTCCTCCTGCCTTCTATCTTTCCCAGCATCAGGATCTTTTCCAATGAGTCAGCTCTTGGCATCAGGTGGCCGAAGTATTGGAGCTTCAGCTTCAGCAACAGTCCTTCCAAGGAATATTCAGGGTTGATTTTCCTTAGGGTTGACTGGTTTGATCTCCTTGCAGTCCAAGGGACTCTCAAGACTCTTCTCCAACACCAAAGTTTGAAAGCATAAATTCTTTGGTGCACTGTGGTGACCCTGAATAAATGCGGGAAGAATCGATGGGGTGGAAAGAGTCATATGGGGGTGTGGGGTTGGAATCTGTGGCTTATGGGAACCACAGGGGCTATGGGCTCAGGGGAGGCTCTGGAGCTGTGAGCCCAAGCAGGCAGGAAGGGGTGGTGATGGTCCTCCCTGCCTGATTCCTTCTCTCCAGATGTCCAAGTTGCTCAAGACATCCAAGACCCAAGACCTTACCTTAAACTTGTCTCTCAGAGGCAGTTGCCAGGCAACAGCCCATGGCTTAGACTAGGACTTCATACATCAGCCTCAGCACCAGCAGAAAGGAGTCTGCCGGGCCTGGGACAAGGAAGCCAAGGACCCATGGCTACAGCCCTTTTCACCTCCAAGGAGTGGGGGAGACAGAGGCCACTGTCCCATAGGGAAGTGAGAGCCTGGGTTCCAAAGGACTCCAGACACAGAAGAAAGCACTCTAAAGACAGCAAGAACTCCAGGTATAAGGTGAGGGGAGGTGTACGAGGCCACAGTCCCGTCAAAACATCAGGGCACTCCTCCGTGGCCGGCAGGCCCTGGTGAGACTTGGTGAGTCTACTGGAAGGCCAGAGGGCAAACACATCCCTTAAACGTCATAAGACCCAAAGTCAGGAGACCCAGGATGTGGGCCCACTCTGCCACAAACGTGCCACATGGCCTTGGCCATTCACTTGACCTCTTTGGGCAAAGTTCCTTAAACTCCTCCGTGGCCGGCAGGCCCTGGTGAGACTTGGTGAGTCTACTGGAAGGCCAGAGGGCAAACACATCCCTTAAACGTCATAAGACCCAAAGTCAGGAGACCCAGGATGTGGGCCCACTCTGCCACAAACGTGCCACATGGCCTTGGCCATTCACTTGGCCTCTTTGGGCAAAGTTCCTTAAGCTGACGAAGGTTTTCCTGCATGCAAGGCCCTGATACTGGACTGCGAGTACAGCGGAGGGCAATAGACATGGTTCCCATGCTTGTGGCACTCACAGGCAGCCACGCAGGGAAACGGACCACCATCCAGTGGGAAGGCTAGTGCAGTGTGCTCTGGAGGAACACAGCTGGCGGGAGGGGTCTGTGCTGGGCGTGGCACCGAGAGCGGAGGGTGAGCCTGAGTGTGTCTGGCAGGGGGACAGTATGTGCTAAGGCCCTGGGATCGGAGAAAGGCAGTGAATGAAAGGGAGAAAGGCCCAGTTCAGGGACAGAAACTGTGTCAGACAGGACCTCCTAAGAATTTAATTTCCACTGTGCATCGAATTGTGTCCCTCTTCCTCAAATTCATATGAAGCCCTAACCTCCAGTACCTCCAGATGTAACTTTATTTGGAAATAGAGTCCTTCCAGTCTTAAGGAGTTCAGATGACATTACCCTGGAGTAAGATGGATCTCTATTTCAGTATGACCGGTGTTCTCCTAAAAGGGAAGATCCGGACACAGACACAAGCGTGGGGAAAATGCTGGGTGATACACCCGAGTCAGTGCCAAAGACAGCCAGAAAACCACCGGGAACTGGGAGAGACGTCCGGATCATGTCCGTCCTCTCAACCCTCACAAGGAAGCAGCCTTGCCTGACACCTTGGTCTTGGACTTCCAGCCTCCAGAGCTATGAGAAAACACATTCTGGTTGTTTAAATCACTTAGTTTGTGGTAATTCAGTCCAGCAGTCCTAGCAAACTAATACAATTACCACCTGCAAAACAAAGCCTGCATCCCTGCCTCTTCTGGGCCTCTGGAAGACCTTGGACATTATCATTCATTCATGTCTTCATTCAACAAGTGTTTATAGAGCAGCTGCCAAATGCAAAAAGCAGAAGGTAGAGAAATACAAGGTCTGTCTTCAGGGGCGAAGGAAGTGACATTGAACATCAGAGATAAGGGGGTGGTTCTTAAGCCCCTGGAATCTGGAACTACCTAGTTTTGAATCCCCACTCATCCATTCACTTGCTGTTTGATTAACCTTTCTGTGCCTCGTTTCCTTCTCTCCGAGATGAAGATGAGGCTAGACATCTATGTTAAGATTATGTGAGTAGCACAGTCCATTGCACAGGGCTTCCCTGGGGCTCAGACAGTAAAGAATCTGCTTGCAACATGGGAGACCCAGGTTTGACTCCTGGATGGGGAAGATCCCTGGAGAAGGGAATGGCTACCCACTCCAGTATTCTTGCCTGGAGAGTCCCATGGACAGAGGAGCCTGGTGGGCTACAGTCCATGGGGTCGCAGAGAGCTGGACACGACTGAGTGACTAGCGCTTCACTTTCACAGTGCATTGTAGGGACCATGTATTAAATAAACCTGAGAAATGCTTTAACAAAAGTGAGAAGCCATCCATGGGTGGGGGTGGTAATCTCACTGGAGGGGTTATAGCCCAGCCAAGCATCAAGAGGGAACTGGAGTTTGTGCTCTGGGAAGAAGTGTGAAAGATGTTCAAAGTACTATTGAACAGCTCTCATATCCATTTTACACCTGAAGACAGTGAGGCCTGGGATGGTCACATGATTCAGAGGCAGACCAAGAACCCCATTTTCCTAGTCCCCAGTCCAGCGCCTATAGTTTTTAGAAACTACGAAAATGAAGGTGAGTGTGGCAGGAGTGATGCTGGGTGTGGAAAGAACTCGGAGGCCAATGGTGTCAGCTCCTTGGCAGCCACTGGTGGTGACAGGCGATGTCCTTGAGCAAGACTCAGCAGCATGAAGGGCAGCCCAGGCCTCTGGATTGTTGATGTCAGGACAGAGAGGGGCAGTGATGTCATCATGCTGCTGGTGGGCAACAAGATGGACCTGGCCGATGAAGACAGGTGACCACTGAAGAGGGCAAGCAGCACGCCGAAGAACTCAGTACCACGTTCATCGAGACAGGTGCAGACAGGCTACCGTGTGAAGCAGCTCTTCCGACCTGTGGGCTGGCTCTGCCTGGAATGGCAAATGTCCAGGAGAGCAGCAAAGAAAGGATGGCCGACATCAAGCCGGACAAACTCCAGGAGCCCCTGGCCAGCGAGGGTGGCTGCTTCCACTGAGGCAGTCTGACCTTCCTTTGACACTATTCATTTGTTGTGATCTCGGTTGTGTTATAGAAGCCCAGCCCAGGCCCCCCCCTCCAGCCAGCCTTGCAGCCTTGGCATAGGCCTGTCTGGCAGGCTAAGGTGGTCTGCACACAGGAGTGAACGTCACTGATGTATTTGAGCACACACAGGTGTGTGTGGGGCAAGGTCAGTCTTCACTTTTTCACAAGCTCAAAGACAGTGCTTGGAGCCACACTTGGCCTCCTCCAGGGTCCCAGACATCCCAGGTCCTGGCTCACATAGCCCAGGGACACAGCCTGCAGAAAGCTAGGAGCACCTAGCCTCTGGACATCTTGTAAACAGGAAGGGAAAATGAGGCCTGCAGTCGTATAGGGCCTCTTCGACTTGCCCTCTGCTTTAATGACCGGAAAACATGTCAATATTTGCCCAGGGGAACAGCTGGCCCTGCTGTGCTTGGTCAGCGTGCCCAGAGCCTACTTGGTTTCACCACCTGTAAGAACAGGGGTTATCTCTGCGCTCCAGGGTGGGTCTACCCCGGATCATCAGACAGGGCAGGTGCCTCCTCCTGGATGACCAGGATAAACGGCAGAATTACTGCGAGAACAAAGCAAGCACACAATGATCACTGCAGTGGGTGGCAGTGACAGGTGAGCTGTCTGCCATACAACCTGTTTCGAACCTCACAGCCACCACTTCTTAGCTCTGTGTGCCTTTGGGCCAGGCTCGAAACGTCTTGGAACCTCAGCTTCCACATCCATAAAACGGGCTCAGTAGCCCCCGACTGTCGCAGGACTGGGAGGCGGCGGCGCGTTAGCTTCGGCTGAGTCGAGCGCCAGGCTCTGTGTCCAGCAGGGGGCGCCGAGTGATCTTCCCCTGTCCCCTTGGCTCCCTCCAGCAGCTCCACTCGGCCGAACTCGGCTCAACTCGGCACCATTCGGTCAGACCCGGCTCTGATCCGCCAGACCCGCTTGACTCGGCTGGACTCGGCTGCGCTCGGCCAAGTTCGGCTTTGCTCGGTTCTGCTCGGCTCCACCGGAGCCGAACTCTCAAAGGCCCCTCCCCGGCGCCGCCGCGGCTGCCTTCGCCCATCTCGCGCTGGGCTTCTGGCTTACAGGCGCGGTGGCCGGAGCGAAGACGCCGGCGGGTTTCTTTGTGGCGGAGTCTGTTCTAGCAGGGCCCTGGGTGTTGCCAAGAGTGGCCGCAGCTGGCGGCAGTTTTCCCCAGGGTTTGAGCCCGAAGTGGGGGTGGGGGGATGTTGGGGCTCCCCCGGCTTGGGAGGGGGGTCGCGCCCCTTAATTTGGCCGAGAGAGGTGGCAGGGGTTGCCACTGCATGAAGGGCTCTTGTTGCAAGCACCGAGTGTCACTATCTTTATATCTCCGTCCATACTTTGGGCTGGAAGGTGGGTGTGCCTAGGAGCTTGGTTCTGAGAGTCAGTGAGTCTGTGTGTCAGATGTGTGCCACCCGCGTGCCTTGCCCGCCCCGTCATCTGGCTCTGCCCCTAGTCGGCCATGCGGAGGAGCCAGCTGCCGCACCTGCTTCCCTGAGCCTCAGTTTCCCGCTGTGTAACCGCCGTCCTTGTCAGGGGTCAGGAGGGCTGGGATGGGGCTGGCTCTTCCTTTCTGTAGGCCTCTTGGGGATTCGGTTTCCCCTTCTGTAAAATGAGATTAAACTCGCCCAAGTCAGATGAACACCTGTATGACAGACATGGGGTGCTGAGAAAGCCCAGGACGGAGAAATGGAGTCCGGAGAGCGAAGTTCACCCTCGACTACTCAGCTGGTCGAAGGAGGGGCTCTGCAGATCCAGGAAGCAGAGTAAGCTAGCAGCTTGGGAGAGCGATGGTCCCGTTGGATCCCCTACCCACGTTGTTGGAAGAAGCGAGGGAACGGCGCATCTCAGTGGGCCCTCCATCTCCCCCTCCCCCGACCCCCGCCGCCAGCTCCCTAAGAAGGGGACGGATGGGGTACATCAGAAGGCCGGGTGGCGTGGGGCAGGTGCCCGGCTCCATGACTCCCCGGTGGGTGGCGTTCACGGTTTCCTTTGTTTGGTTTCTTGATGACTGCCCTAGAACAGTTATTAATAGATCGGTGACTTGCCATATACCACTTGCATAGCTGACTCCAGGAATCTTGTTTTCTGTTCTCTCTCACTTTATGACGGGCACATTTTATTTTTAAAAAATGCATGAAGGGTTCTTGTTGCAAGCACCGAGTGTCACTATTTTTATATCTTCGTCCAAACTTTGGGCTGGAAGGTGGGTGTGCCTAGGAGCTTGGTTCTGAGAGTCAGTGAGTCTGTGTCTCAGATGTGTGCCTGAGGAGAGTGGGCTAATGTCCTCACCATATTCACCGGGAGAGGCACTGGTTGGTGGCCAGTGTATGTATCCCAATGAATATCCTGCCAGGCTGCTCAGATGGTTTAGGGCTCCTCATGTCCCTCTGGCCCAGGGACACCAAGGCTCAGAGGTAGGGGAATGTGGCCAAGGTCAACAGAGCTGGAAGGAAGTGGAGCTGAGATGCAACCCAGTCTTGTCTGATCCAGGGCCGTGACTCTGACTCCAAGCTACCTGGGCTGCTGTGGAGAGCTGCCGAATGGCTGGGGGACTAAGGGCTCATGCACAAATGGGGAAATTTTCCGGATGATGGGAGAGAGTGGGAGGAAGAATATTATTAAAGTTGTGTATAATATTCCAAAGTCCAACCCGCTTGTCTGCCCCGCCCCTCATCACGGCCAGCTGCCTGGGAGCTAGGGGCGGGGACAAGGGGCCCTTTTCAGGGGCATTGACCACAGCTGGGAGACAAAGAAGCTGGACCTAGAACCTGGTGAGAATGGTTTTCTTGTCCAGACCTCAGCCTCCTCACCTGTTGAGTGAGATGAGGCTCCTTCTTTTTTTTATTTTTTCCCCTATATATACCTAGTTTATTAAATTTATATAGCAAAGTTAAGTCATCAAAATGACCTTAGCACCTTCCCATGGCATTCCAGAGAAAGTGTGTAAAATATAACTGGCTCAAATGTGTAATTAGTCCCTCAGTTGTGTCCAACTCTTTGCGACGTCATGGACTGTAGCCCACCAGGCTTCTCTGTCCATGGAGTTCTCCAGGCAAGAATACTGGAGTGGGTTGCCATGCCCTTCTCTAGGGGATCTTCCTGACCCAGGAATCAAACTGTGGTCTTCTGCATTGCAGGTGGATTCTTTACCAGCTGATCTATGGATCAAATGTGTGATATGGATGTTTCCAATTCTTTTATACAAAGGATTGCTTTAACATACACTTGGAATTCTGTACCACTTTTAATAACTAATGTAACACTTCCCTTAAAAATATTATTTTCTGACTTTTTGGAGAAGACCTTGATGTTGGGGAAGATTGGAGGCAAAACAAGAGGGTGGCAGAGGATGAGATGGTTAGATAGCATCACTGACTTGATGGACATGAATTTGAGCAAACTCTGGGAGACAATGAAGAACAGGGAAGCCTGGCATGTTGCCGTCCATGGGATCGCAGAGAGTTGGACACAACTAGCAACTGAACAAGGATGTTATTTTCCAAACCTTTGAGTTGAGGCTCCTTCTCCGCAGCGTGGCAGGAGCACACAATGGGCCCTGGACCAAAGCAATCCTGTGTCCCCACCCTGCCTGCCCACACCCCCCCCATCCCTTTGTCCTCAGATGCTAGGCTTTCTAAGCCAGATCTCTGAGAGACAGCCAGGAGCCGGGTTGCCTCCAGAGCTGCTGATTCAGCCCTTTTCCCTCCGGTGGCAGCAGCAAGGGAGGGAGGAGAGGGCGGCTCCCCTTACTTCCCTCCCTCTGCAGCCCTGGCTCAGTGCCCTGGGAATGCTGCCTGGGGCAGGGCCACATAGAGGGCACAGCCAATGTGGACCTGATAGCTTTCCCAGGGTCCACAGTGCTTCTATCTGTGTTCCTTTGGGCTGCTTTGGACCCCTAAATAGGCCTGGGTGGGGGGCACTTCAGGTGTGCTTGCGAGAGGGAAGCAGCACAACGCTAGAAGTCAGGAGAGTCTGGCTCTCGTCCCAACTTGGACTCCAGTCTGCTGTGTGACCTTGAGCCAAAGACTTGCCGTCCCTGAGTCACAGTGTCCCTGCTGGACAGAATAAAGGATTGGATTAGATCACCCCTACGGGTCCTTCCAGGGCTGGATATTCTGCTGTGTGATTATCCCCCCGAAGTAAGAGAAAAACAGAAGCTCAGAGACAAGAGATGGTCAACAACACACAGCCAGGACTGTTGCCTCCTCCACACTTTGCCCAGCTGTGAGTGGGGCCTGAGGGTTAACGCCCAAAGCCCCAGACTTCAATAAACCCCCGTAGGTCACTGCACTCTTGTGCCACCTGAGAGGCACAATGTCACCACTTCTCTCTGCCCAGGGAACAGACCCTGAACTGCAGCCTTTGCACACAACCGTACCCAGTTGGGTCATCGTGGGAACTCCTTCCATTCTGTAGGGTTATGGTTCCTCTTCGCTAACGGTGTGACCCTCGGTGAGTCACATCAGCTCCACCACCAGCTCCTTTTCCCAAAGCTGGGGTAAGAAAAGTAGAAATAATGGATGTCCATACCCTTTGGGTGACAAAAGCCACTCTGAAGATGAAGGCTGGCACAGGCAGTAAGTACTCAACAAATGTAGAGGGGGCTGGAGGGCGAGAGACCTGTGAGAGAGTCTTTGTACAGGGGTCTCTGGCCCAGGGAGCCAGGACTGCAGCCTTTGCAAAGCCTCCTGCAGCCTAACCAGAAGGANGGGTGACAAAAGCCACTCTGAAGATGAAGGCTGGCACAGGCAGTAAGTACTCAACAAATGTAGAGGGGGCTGGAGGGCGAGAGACCTGTGAGAGAGTCTTTGTACAGGGGTCTCTGGCCCAGGGAGCCAGGACTGCAGCCTTTGCAAAGCCTCCTGCAGCCTAACCAGAAGGAAGCAGAGGCAAGACCCTGCCTGGGGCCCTGGGGTCTTCTGTACAGACTGCCCTCCTGTTAACTTGAGATTTATTTCCATGGCTCTAGAAGACCAGGAAGGTGGAGAACCATGACAAAATTTCCAGGCACAGTAGGACTCTGGTGTCCATTGGAGGTGGAGCTACTGACCTGGTTGCCACCCTTAGCTGATCCCCAAGGAGATGTGACCATCACTCAACAAATACTTACTAAGCCTCCCCTTGTGACTGGCACGGAGGATGAGGCTGGAGACTGGAGTTCTACAGAAAACCAGGGCCTGAAAGGGGAAAGGACTGGCCACTGGGTGCCCAAGCCAGGATTTGAACCTGCGGCAGCTGGGCGGTGCCCATGCCCTCTGTATGCCTCCTGCCTTGGTGACTCAGGACTAAGGAGCCCTTCAGCTTAGGCTGGAGCCTTCCCCTTTCTGAGCAACTTAGGGGGCTCCTGCCCTTACCCCTTCCGGGGCTTGATTTCCCAGCCCACACATCAGGAACCTCAGACCCCTTCCTGCTGGAAATGTGCAGGGTCTCTGAATTAAACAAGACTCTCTAGGACTACCAAAGAGTTAAGCAAAGGGAATCCACCAGCTCCCTTCATCTCCGCAGAACCTAGAGGCTGGAGGGGAGGGAGCAGGGAGGAGGGGCAGTGGGAAGCCAGCCTGCTCCCTCCGCCCTCCCTCCCTCCCTCCTCGCTGCCTCCATCCCTCCTCCCTCCCTCCTGGGCCAGCCCGCCAGACCTGGGGGTCTGGGCCANAGGCTGGAGGGGAGGGAGCAGGGAGGAGGGGCAGTGGGAAGCCAGCCTGCTCCCTCCGCCCTCCCTCCCTCCCTCCTCGCTGCCTCCATCCCTCCTCCCTCCCTCCTGGGCCAGCCCGCCAGACCTGGGGGTCTGGGCCAGCAACAAGTTATTATCATCATCGCAAACATGGATCAAGGAAACAGAGGCTGCCGGGAGGCCCGGGGTCCATGAACTACTGTACGAGGCTGTCGGACACTGAGTGAGTGATGGGAGGTCCTGCAGCTTCCTCCAGCAGGGCCAAGGGGATTGGGGTCAGAGCCTGGAATGCCTCTCCTTCCTCCTCTCTTCCTGGACATATCTCGGGGCCCTGCTCTCTCCCTCTGACCCCGGCCAGCCCCTCTAGGCTCTCTCCTCCCCATCCCTTCCTCTGACTGAGACTTTTAGTGCCCCCTCCTCCGATGCTCCTGGCTTGTGCCCACTCCTGCCTGGACGGGCACTGAATCTGCTCCAGCAGGGCTTGACTCGCCTTCGACCCCGAAGAGGCCCCAGCTCCATGGTGGAGGCAGCAGGGACCCCCGAATCACCCCCATGGCATGGTCCCTCACTTGATGCCTGCATGACACACTCCCCCAGGGATAGCCAGTGACCGCGGCTGTGGTTATTACTTTTGTTAAAGGCTGCTTTGCTTCCTGCTTCCTGTGTCCCCCTCCCCCCGCCGCAGGTCACAGTTCTGTGTCACAGATATTTTGACTCCCAGCTGTCTGGCCCAACAGACACGTCCCCAGACCGTGCCAGTTCTCTGGGAACAGTCCCACTCCTCCTGTCCCATGCAGGACTAGGGGAGAGGTCATGTTGGGCAGCAGAGAGAGGAACAAAAGTTTGAGTAAGAGTGTTTTACCAGACGGGTGACTTTCCTGCTTTTAAATCCTCCCAAATAAGCTGGTGGGGAGGTGGTGTTGTCTCCTCCTTGTAAAATGTTAAGGAGCACGAAGCCCAGAGAGGTTAAGCCACTAGCCTTAGGTCACAACCGCTTGCAAACCATTCTGGAATCTCAGGTCTGATTCTAAAGTCTCACGTCTTTGGCCAGGAAGGAGGGGGTTCTGCTCTTCTCAAAACCGCTGGGATGTGTTTTATAATTTACAAATAAAAGGTAAGAGTGATAATCTTGGCCAGAGTGGGTGCTGTTCCCTGAAGACCTGACCTGCCTTATTGAGCAGAACCAGGAAACCAGCACAGGGTGGGGGTGAGGGTAGGGAACAGGGTCACCTCCAGGAGAGGGTGAGACTCCGGAGGCTGCTGCCCACTGCTAGACCCAGCTCTGGGGAGCGGGGAGGGGAGGGGGCTGGCGCAGGGAGTGCTCCTGCCCCTTTAAGACCAACTCTTACTTCAGTGCTCAGGTTAGGGTAGAAGGGCATCTAAAAAAATAATAATAATTTTACCTCTCAACCTGTATTAACCACAGAAAAATATTTTTGAATTGTACTAAATGTTACAGGAGAACAAAAAGGAAATAAACAAAGAAACGCCAGAAGTGTAAAAACCAGTCTGGTTTCAGAAAGCGAGTTTCTGATCCTGCGATAACGTGTGCCAGCCCCCAAAGACTGCTACCACCTCAGAAGCTCTTTGCCTGGCTTCCTGCCCCCAGCGTGGCTCCTCTCCAGTCACTGCTGTCCAGGCTACCTTCTGCCCCTCCTCTGGAGCTCTGGATCCCTTCTTGGCCAAAAGACAGAGCCTCACAAATCCTTGGACTTCCTTGTTCCTTTTAAATTTTCCAGAACACCTGGGTTCTGTTCCTAAATTCCAAATTACCACCCTGGCAGCTGATTGGCAGGTCTAAAATGATTGACGTGTCTAAGATAATTGACACAACCACCTTCCAATGAATTTTACTCTCTCCTGCTCCCTCCCTACAGGGCTTCTTGGGTGAGGTTGAGCTGTGTAAGCTGTTGACTGCACAAAGATGCTGAGCAAGGAGGTGGGCTGACACCAGCTACAGACCTTCAGGTTACATGGCTGCTGGAACTTCTTTTGTTTGTTTCTTTCTAATTAGTCTGTCCCAAGGGGCTCCTTCTTCTAACCTGTGTTCCACTGACGGTGGACTCAGTGACAGGAAAACAAGGCCGAGGGAGATTGGGAGTGTGGAAAAAGCCTTTTACAGTCTCATGGGCTATGTCACATGGGCAACAGGGCTTCTTCCTCACCCACCCCAGCAGAGACCTCCCAGGACCTTCATCTTCAGAAGGGGTCCCCCTTCGTGGGCCCACGTGTGGCAGAAACCCCCAGGGACTGAAGACTCAGACTCCAGGCCCTGCACTACTGTAGGTCTCTTTGTGAACTTGGAGAACTTGTCTTCCTGTTTAGGCCTCAGTCTCCTTGTCTGTTAAATGGGGCACCAGTCCTCCCTCGCTGGGTTACATCAGGAACACCCATGCTGCAGGTGACAGCATCCACTCTGGGCATCAGCAGAGTGTAGACCTTCAAGTAACTATACTCCTGTCCTTGCTTCCTGCTCCAGGTCGCCATGGGGACGACTGCCCTGGGCCTCCTCTGGGCAGCACTCCTGCTCCCTCTCTCGGTGTCTGGACTCCCCACCGAGGAGCCCACCTCTGGGGAAGCTGTGGCCTCTAGTTCCCCTGGGCACTGTCGACGGTGCTGTGACTCTGAAGGCCCCACGGTCCGTGCTGATGCTGCGCATGCGTCCTCAGCCTCTCCATCTGCCCTCCCATATGTGCTGCCTGAGGTCAGGCCCTACATTAACATCACCATCCTGAAGGGTGAGGACCCACACAGGACTCGGGCTGGACTGGCCTGGTTGGCGTCAAGGAGGGCGTGTGGGAAGGTCTCTTCCTGGGCCTGGGGGAGGAGAGGTGAGAGGAGCAGGAGAAACCAGGACAGAAAACTGTCTCAGACCCTTTCTTTCATTCACATGTTATATTGAGTACCCACCATGTGCCAGGATCATTCTGAATTCTGGGAGGGAGTGTGTACAAACCAGACAGAGATGCCATGTCTGTGGAGCTTCTGTTCTAGTGGGGAAGACACACAGTGAGCAATAAACATGTCACCCAAGTTAAAGAGATGGATGGTGATAAATGCTATGGAAGTGCTGAGGTGGAAAAATCACTGGGAGTGCAGGTGTGGGGTGCGGGTTGCGTGTTGAACGGGGGTGGTCAGGGGAGGTATCACTGCGAAGGTGGGGAAGAAGCCACGTAGAGACCTGGGGAAGAGCATTCCAGGCAGAGTGAATAGCAGCTCACTCTATTCACAGAGTGAATAATGGACCTGGTATGTTTAAGGAGCAGGAGACAAGCGGAGGAGCTGAGGTTAGAAACAAAATGTGGGTTTCTTCTCTGAGCGAGATAGGGAGCAAGGGAGGGGTGAGCAGACAAGGGGCCTGACCCGGCTTAGGTTTCAAATGGATCCCTCTAATTTCTCCTGAAGACTAGATGATGAGAGACAAGGCTAGAAGTGTGGAGAGCTGTGGGGACCCCCTGAGCCATTCAAGTGAGAGCTGACTCCCTGTCCTCTAAGACCAGACCCCAAGGGAGCTGCTTCTGCTGTTGGGGGCTGCGAGCAGCTGGTCACTCCTGGGGCCAGGCCCTTGACATTCTTACCTCCGTCTTTGCTCACAACAACGCCATGAGGGCGGTATACTTAATCCTCCCACTTTGCAGATGGGGAGAACTGAGCCTCCAAGAGAGGAGGAGATCTTCTGGGGTCACACCACTGTCAGGGGCAGAGCTAGGACTCATGGGGAGGAATGCAGAGGACTACTCCACTCCACAGATCTGAGACCCTCTCTTCCTCTCCCTGCCTTTCTCACCACCTCACACATCACTGCTTCCCCAGGGCCAGCAGAGCCCTCTGTGTGAGGTTAACGAGGTACCTGGGTGTCAACAGTACTTCCCCGTCACTGTCCTCCGTAAAATCCCATGCACCTCTCCTGGGCCACCTCTCCAGCTGCCTGTTAGGTGGGCGGGCATCTGCTGTGGCGGAAGGCACCTTGCACCTTCCCTGGGTCCCAGCCGCAGCTCTTCAGCTTCCTTGCTGTGTGGGGCAGCATGGTCTCTTCCTTCCTGGGCTCTCTGCGTCGAGTATAAACTATGACTACCATCCCTCGGGACTGGGATGAAGAAAGTGCTCTGCAAACTGTAAAGTGCAGGGCATGTGATGAGGCAGTCACTTCACCAGTGGGGCTGGTGAGGAAGACTTCTGTAGAGACCTTGACCCCTCCTCCTTGCTTCTCTCCAGGCCTCTCCTCTGAGGGCCTGTGTCTTCTTTTCTGCCCTTTCTTGCCCTCTTCCTAGCAACATCGCCGTGCTCAGAGGGGGCCCTGGGAGAACACAGGGCTGTCCATTTCATTCAAAGCGATGTGACTGAGGGTGATTACTGGCACTGTGACAGGCAGCAGCAAAATATTTGGGATCTGTTTCCCCAAGAAGCGCAGCTTCCCGGGTGGCTCAGTGAAAAGAATCTGCCTGCCAGTGTAGGAGACCTGGGTGTGGGAGACCTGGGTTCCATCCCTGGGTCAGGAAGATTCCCTGGAGGAAGAAATGGCAACCCACTCCAGTATCCTTGCCTGGAAAATCCCATGGACAGAGGAGCCCGGCAGGTTATAAGTTCACAGGGTCACGAAGAGTCGGACATGACTGAAGCGACTTAGCATGCACAGTGGCACTTCCCTGGTGGTTCAGTGGTAAAAAAAATCCACCTGCGGGAGATGCGGGTTTGATCTCTGGGTCGGGAAGATCCTCTGACAAAGAGAATGGCAACCCACTCCAGGATTCTTGCCTGGCAATCCCTGTGGAGAGAGGAACCTGGTGGGCTACAGTCCATGAGGTCACAAAGAGTTGGACACGACTGAAGCAACTTAACTTGCATGCATGCCATCCTGCTCCTAAGCCATGCCATGCCACCCAGGCGAGTCCCCTCACCTCCCTATGAATGGCGGTGGAACATGGTGTCTCCTTTAAAGGGTCATTTGGGGCAGTGACGCCTGGCATGCAGCAGGTGCTCAGTAAACGGCGGCTCCTCTGGCCTACCTTCTCTTGGCCAGGGTAGAGCCTTCTGCAGATGCTTAGAAGCAGCCCTGGGCACCTGCCCTGACTTTCTCTCTTCTTGTGCCCACAGGTGACAAAGGGGACCGAGGCCTGCTGGGCTCACCTGGGAAGCTGGGCAGGGAGGGTCCCCGGGGGGACCGCGGCCCCCAGGGCATCAAGGGTGCCAAGGGGCAGGCGGGCAGCCCTGGCAGCCCATGCCAGACGCGCTTCTCGGCCTTCTCCGTGGGCCGCAAGACAGCCCTGCACAGCAGCGAGGGCTTCCAGCCGCTGCTCTTCGACACGGTCTTCGTGAACCCCGACGGGCACTTCGACCTGGCTGCCGGCCACTTCGTCGCCCCCCTGCGCGGCCTCTACTTCTTCAGCCTTAATGTGCACAGCTGGAACTTCAAGGAGACCTACGTGCACGTGGTGCACAACGACAAGGCGGCCGTCATCCTGTACGCGCAGCCCAGCGACCGCAGCATCATGCAGAGCCAGAGCGTGATATTGGCCCTGGCACCAGGCGACCGCGTCTGGGCACGGCTCTTCAAGCGTGAGCGTGAGAATGCCGTCTACAGCGACGACATAGACACCTACATTACCTTCAGCGGCCACCTCATCAAGCCCGAGGATGATTAGTGCCTCCCCTGGGGCAGCTCTGGCCTGGGGTGGCTGTGGGCAGGTCTGTCTTCTGTGGGGGGGGGCTCAGTTTGCCCATCTGTAAAATGGGCCCCTGACCTGGCATTCTGGGCCGCCTTCCTCCTCCTCTTTTCCTCTCCATCACCCCTCCTAGTCTGTTCCTGCCTCTCTCCTCTTGAACATTTTAAGAAATCGCCTAACCTACATCTTCTAGAACTTTCCCAACCTTGTAGACCAGCCATTTTCAAACCTGAATGTGATACAAATCACTGGGGCATTGTGCTGAAATGCAGAGTCTGATTCAGCAGGTGTGGAGTGGGCCCAGGATTCAGCATTTCTAGTACATTTCTGAGTGATGCCGGTGCTGCTGATCTCTGGGACCCCACTTGAGTAACCAGATTCTACAGCTTTCACAACATTTTGGTACTTTCCAAACATTTTGGAATCTTCCAAACATTCTGGAATCTTCCCAACATCTTTAAATTTCATCTTTCTAGGATACTTCCTTCTCTTGTCTCTTGCAACCTCTTCCTTCTCTCTGAACTCCTGTCTGCCCCCCACATGCACACCCATAGTGCATTTATTCAGTCGCTGACCATTCACTGAGCACCCTCTCTGAGCCCGGCTCTGGGAAGGCTGAGGCGAAGCAGACACAGGCCCTGCTTTCGGTAAGCACCCAGTGCAGCTGGGGAGGGGAGACACAGAGGATCCTGAAAACAGCCCCAGAGAACTTCTTGGGGCTCTGATCACATACATCTGTTCTGGGTGTTCAGGCACTGTGACCCTTCATTACCCACCACTCCCCAAGGCTGACCGGTTAGGATAACAAGGTGAAATGGGTGCCCACTGCCTGTTCCTTTCCTTTCTGCCCCATCCCCATCTTTAAAACAAACCTTGGTCAGGGACAGGTGCTATCAGGAGAGGACTCAGGGGTTTGGAGGCATTTTGGGGTAAGGCATCCCCTGAAGAAGGAAGCCCAGACAGGCTGCCTACGCAGCTGGGATGGACGCCTGCGAGGGCTCCTACCCCCCACCACCCTCAGGGCATGCCCTCCCTGCCCTGCTCCCTGGTGCTGTCAGGGCCGTGCACAGCCCTCTCTGCCAAAGCTGCTTGGGCCTCTGTCCTCCCAGGCTCCCAGCCACTGTCAGACACTGATGTCTGTCTCCAGGTGCTCTGACCTCCTTGGTGCCCCTCGCCAGCCCATGCCCCTGGCCCTCCACACTCTGTTAAGGTGCTGAGGCCCTGCTGCCCAGCAGAGCTGCCTCCGGCTGCTGCTGCAGTTACAAATGTCACTCCCGGGCAATGAGCCAGGAAGGAGGTCACCGGGCTTTGGACCCCTCAGCAGGTCTGGGGAACTGAAGCCAGTCATGTTCCAGGTCGATCCAGGGACGCTCCTCTGAGCCATGATGCTGACGGAAGCACTGGGAGAGGCTGAGGCCAACTGAGGGACATCAGGACTTCTGTCCTTTCCCTCCTCCCAGGGTGGGTGACCCTGGAGGCCCCCAGCCTCCCCCTTCCCCAGCCCCAGGTGGCCAGAATCTCTTCCTGGAGGGAGACGGCTTCCGCCCACTGGTGCTTGTGTGGACTCGGGGAAGAGGTGACCCCGGTGTTGGTCTCTGGTGCTTACTCCTAGCCAAGGGAGCCGTGGCTACATGGCTGGGGGCTGGCAGCAGGGCCTGACCTGCTGCCGTGAAAGCCAGTCCTGTGCAACAGCCCCAACAGCCCTAACCTGACTTCACCCTTGCCCTACTTGACCAGTGTGATTAAAGGTTTTATGTTTTCTTGGCAACTCAGGTTGGTTGTTTCTGCTCTGTTTTGTTTGCCCACTCTGGGAGGCCAGTGCTTCCCATTCTACTGTGCCCAGGTTCGGAGCTCCAGAGGGACCAAGGCAGTCCAGGGATCTACTACACTTGCTCCCTAGCCGCAGAGAAGCCAGCGCCCCCGGCCGCTCACCCAGCCTGTGAGCCTTGGAGGCAGTGGAGCCAGCTGAGTCTGCTGTGCCACTCCCTGGCTGTGGCCTTGGGAAAGCCCCCATGTCTCTGAGCCTCAGCTTCCTTGTCTGGTAAAACAGGAGTGCTGATTGTCCCCCTTATGGAGGTGGCCATAAGGATTACAAGAGAGGTTGCCTAGTGAGAGCAGCGTTCATCCCTGGAGCCACAACTATTGAGCACCTACTGTGTGCTGGGTACCCCACTAAGCTTGGAGGCTTCAGTGGAGGGGGGCATATCCATCACCTCCCAGTGGAGAACACCCATGGAGTTTATGTTCTAGTGAGGCCCTTGGACGTGCAGAACAAACCACAGATCATCACTTGGGACTTCGGTCTCATGTTCTCTGTGTAATGTTTACTGGAGAATCACTGGATATTCTCAGGAGGAAAGTGCTTCACATCGTACAGAGGGCAGTCTTTGTGGGTTCTGACTTCTGAGTTAGCACAGCAGCCACTCACATAAAGATACTTAAAGTCATCTGTGTTGACTCCCCTTACTGGCTTGATGGCAGTATCCTGTGCTGCCTGCGTGCCTATTGCTGTGTTCAGTGGTTCTCTCGGTACCACGTGGAAGAGGATGCTATAAAGACAAGCCCACTATGACTGTGCCAGGATTCCCAGGATTCACCTGAGCCTGTGGCCACCCAGGCAGAGGGAGACACAAACCTTTGCTTTCTTGGAGCCCATCTGGCCTCTTAAGGAGGTTTCCTACCACAGCTGAAGTTCTCACAGTTCTGATGCAAGAGGTCCTAACGGGGCTGCTCAGGGGAGCAAGGCCACTGCTTGCTCTTTTTTATTTTTTGGCCATGCCACATGGCCTATGGGATTTTAGTTCTCCAACCAGGAATTGAACACATGCCCCCTGAACTGGAAGCACGGAATCTTAACCACTGGACAGCCAGGGAAGTTCCCCCACTTCATGCTTTTAGCTCAGGCTCTGCTGAAGCAGCATCAGCCTCACCAGCACTCTCTCTTCAACCCTGGTGGTAAAGGTCACCCCCAGTGCCAGGCAGGAGCCTTCTGTCATGGGCATCAGGAGGACCCGGTTTGTTGATTGTTGTTGCTTAGTTGCTAAGTTGTGTCTGATTCTATGATCTCATGGACTAGAGTTCACCAAGCTCCTCTGGCCATGGAATTTCCCAGGCAAGAATACTGGAGTGAGTTGCCGTTTCCTTCTCCAGGGGATCTTCTAGACCCAGGGATCAAACCCGTGTTTCTTCTTGGCAGACAGATTCTTTACCTCTGAGCTACCTGGGAAGTGGTTTGCTGATTACTGAGACAGAAAAGCTTTTGACATTACTTGCCAAGCACCTGCAGGACTGAAACTTGTCCTTTGCAAACGGAGGCCAAAGGTCCCAGACATTTCCAGGCCACATGAGTTCAGGGGTCCGAGACCAGCAGCCCTCCATTGCATCATCAGAGTCACTGAAAACGTGTCCATCTGTGTTTCAGAGGTGGCCTCTGGTCTGTCTGGGCCAGTTGTTCCTGTGGGATCCCAGTTCTTGACTTGGAGGCATATCATCATCAGTGGTGGTTAAAAGCCACTGCATCTTTGTTATGGAGAATCTCCCAACAGGTGAGGTTTTGGTGGGGATTGGGCGAGGGCCCTGGAAAAGTGGAGGCCCCCCTCCAGCCTGCTGCCAGGTCTGTGGTGACATCTCCGGCGCATCGGCAATGCGTAGTCCCAGTGACCCCAGGGAGCTGGCGAAATGCCTGTCTCCCCACCCTGGGGGCCGTCCCCTTCCCATCCTGAGTCAGGACCAGATGTGATGGTGTTTGTGTGTTAGCAGTGGCAGCCACATGGGTTCTTGAAAAGCGGAGAATGTTTGTTAGATGAATGATTGTTACCTAGCAAAGGGCAAGAGGAGCTGCGGGAAGCAAGAACCGGAGTCCTGAGCCAGGGAATAAAATCATGCAACTCCCTGCCCCCTCCCCTCCTGCCAGCTCTGAGGGCCTGTCCCAGTAGCCTCATGCTGCCACGTGTGCGTCTGGAGGCAGGGAAAAACATAGGCAGAAACTCAGCAAGACCAGAGACAGATGTCAAGAACATTATGGGTGGGGCCAAACTGGGGAGAGCTGCTGCCAGCGGGCAGCTGCGGGAGCCAAAAAGGAAGGAGAAGGATTTCCATGACATGAGTCAAGAGTGCACGAAGCTAAGCCAGCGTGGCCGGGAGCAGCTGGTCTGTGGACCCAGGAGGACAGCAGGCTGGGGAGGCCAGGAACCAGGCTCGGGGTTGCAGCACCGAGTCAGGATGAGGTGTGAGGTCGCCTGCAGGCATTGGCGTGGGCGGGAGGAAGTAGTAATTGGGGTGGAGGCACAATGGAGGAAACAGGCGCCCCTCTGTAGGGCAGCGGCAGGGCGGATGGGCGGTCGGTGGTGGCTGACCTTCCTCTGGCTGACTGCTTTTCACCACTGTGGGCAGTGAATTGATGCCACGAACTCAGATGTACACAAAATAGATCTTGCTTCGTTTCTTCACGACTAAGCTTAATTTCCACTCTGCTGAAGTTGAAGAAATGTGATTTTGGCCAGCTGGGGTTCTTCTCTTACCACACTTCCTAGGGAGCTGCATTGAGAGCCACCTCCTGGCAGCGGGAGGGTCACCTGGAAGGGCACACCCACAGGACATCTATTAAGTGTGTCAGTACCCCATTCACTCCAGGCTCCTGGTCTCACCCCCACACCTGCTGAACCACACCCATTACTGCAAAGCCTCCTGTGTCCTCATTCCTCTTGGGACAGCCAGGTCCTCTCTGCATGCATGCTTATCTCACAAATTCTGCATCCCTCAGAAGTCTGAGCCTAGCTAGCCCTATCTGGCTAGATGCACCATCTGACCGTTTCTTCCCTGGTGTCCCAGCCGCCTCCCCAGGGTTCTGCTCAGTGAAAGGGGAATGGCTCCTCTGAGCCTCAGATGCCCCAGACCTGCTGGAAGTCTTCCCTGTAGTCCTTGCCACCAGGCTCAGCTGGGAAAGAGGGGCCAGGATCCAGGTTCACCAGGAGCCTCAACCTTGACACTCCTTGCCTCCCCTTGGCCTGCCTCTCCCCCCCACCCCAGGGCATCTTGGGCATTGCAATAGAGGGGACTATGCATCCAGTTAGAGTATCTTCTCCCAAAGCTCTTGACTGAGAACACAGGCTCTTTCCTTCTTATTTTGAACCATCAATATCAGTTCAGTCGCTCAGTCATGTCCGACTCTTTGCGACCCCACAGACTGCAGCACACCAGGCCTCTGTCCATCACCAACTCCCAGAGTTTACTCAAATTCATGTCCATTGAGTCAGTGATGCCATCCAACCATCTCGTCCTCCGTCGTCCCCTTCTCCTCTTGCCTTCAGTCTTTCCCAGCATCAGGATCTTTTCAAATGAGTCAGTTCTTCACATCAGGTGGCCAAAGTACTGGAGTTTCAGCTTCAACATCAGTCCTTCCAATGAACACTCAGGACTGATCTCCTTTAGGATGGACTGGTTGGATCTCCTTGCAGTCCAAGAGTCTTCTCCAACACTACAGTTTAAAAGCATCAGTTCTTCTGTGCTCAGCTTTCTTTATAGTCCAACTCTCATATCCATATAAGACTACTAGAAAAACCATAGCCTTGATTAGACGGACCTTTGTTGGCAAAGTAATGTCTCTGCTTTTTAATATGCTATCTAGGTTGGTCATAACTTTTCTTCCAAGGAGTAAGCGTCTTTTTATTTCATGGGTGCAGTCACCATCTGAAGTGATTTTGGAGTCCCCCCAAATAAAGTCTGACACTGTTTCCACTGTTTCCCCATCTATTTGCCATGAAGTGATGGGATCAGATGCCATGATCTGAGTTTTCTGAATGCTGAGCTTTAAACCAACTTTTTCACTCTCCTCTTTCACTTTCATCAAGAGGCTCTTTAGTTCCTCTTCACTTTCTGCCATAAGGGTGGTGTCACTTGCATATCTGAGGTGATTGATATTTCTCCCAGCAATCTTGATTCCAGCTTGTGCTTCATTTGAAACAAGACTCTGGAAAAGCCTCCTTTCCTATCTCTGCTTTTTGTTACATACCCTTTCTGTATTTGTTAGGATGATCTTGGGTGCAAGAAACACATATTTAATATAGAGCTTTGAAAAAGGAAAAAAAATAACCCTAAATCCTGAGGTGAGGTAGCTCTGGAGCTGGTTAGTTCATCAGCTCAGCAGCATCACTAAGGACCCTGACTTGTTCCATATTTCCACTTAGCCCATTCAGTGCAACAGATTTGTTCTCAAGCCAGCTTCCCTCAGGGCCACAACTAACCCAACCTCTGGGAAGGAGAGCAGGATGATGGGAAGCAAAATTCACCAGTGAACCCTAAGGGCCTAGGGTGAACCGCAAGGGTCTAGGCTAAACCCCCAAGTAAGATCAGAAAGGTTGTGGCAGGTGAGAAGTGGTCAAGAGCACAGCTGGTTCATTTCTCATCAAAGGTCTCCGGCCACATCATTGTCTTGCCAAAAGTTTCACTTTTATTTAGGTTTGAAGGATTCGTTAACAAGAGAAACCACTTATTACACACATAAACAATTTCGATGTTTCATAGATTATTTTACTTAATTTCAACATACAGGCATTAAAAGAAAAGAAACAATAGAGAAAAGTAGCAGCATATATATCACCAAACTGGGCCGGCCTACATCCAGACTTGAACAACGCTGTGAGGTCCCTCTTTAACAGCAATTTGGAGTCCAAATTGGGAAAGGGACCCTGGTGGTGCATCCACCCCATGGGTGAGATTTCAAATTGCAGTTTCTGGGGCTTCTGCTTATAATCCCAGGCCACAAACTGATATCATCATCAGTTTTGCATGAAAAAGTGCAGCTCTGGTTCTACTTTAACCTTTTTACAATGCTGTTTGTTTCACCTTGTGAGTCATTGGATTTGCTTGGACTCCGGGGGGTTGGCCAGACTTCCAGGGACTCAAGAATTCCAAGTTCCATTCCCTTTTTTGTGATATCTAAAGTGTCACTCGACTTGCTATGCTGCAAGGCAGGTGCGGAATCCAGGCAGTGTTTGGGCAGGTCAGAAGGAGGTCAGAGGCCTACTCTCCTGCTTCTGAAGCCTGAACAAGACTGCCTCCATTTTAATTTCCCTTCCAATCATTAGACATGAGTATCTTCCTCAGCCAGAGTATCTTGGTTCTAGGGAGGCTGTTCAGACTTGGGGACAGCTTTGGCCCTGAGTGATCCCCAGTCACAGCACTCATCAGTTATCAGCCCTGACCACTGAGCTGCAAGGTCCTGGGGCACTGGGGCTATAGCAGCAGTGAAATATCATCAGCTCCAGGAGTCCTCCCCAACCCTCCCTCAAAAGAGTTGAGCTTCCCTGAGTTTACCTGAGCCTGCTGGAGGCACTGCCTGGGTTTAATTCTAACCAAGTAAAGGAGAGCAGGTTATCTGACATATTAGATGTTCAGTTTCCTCATCTGGAAAATGGGGATAATAATAACAGCTTTAGAACTTCCTTGGTGATCCAATGGCTGAGACTCCATGCTTCCAATGCTGGGGGCCCAGGTTCAATCTCTAGTCAGGGAACTAGATCTCACATGCTGCAACTAAAGATTGAAGATCCCACGTGCTACAACTAAGACCCAGTACAGCCAAATAAATATTTTAAAAATAATAATAATAACAACAGCATCCACCCCAGAAGGCTGTTGTGAGGATTTAAAGGTGTAAGTGTATGTAAAATCCTGATACACAGTTGGCTCCTCATTAGTGTTAAACATTATTTGAAGGTAGACATTTTATCATATTCATTTTACAGAAGAAACTGTGACTGGATAATTTCCTCAATGTGTCTGTTCATTCATTCAACACTTAGGGCTTCACTGCCTATGATGGGCCCTGTGCTGTGCTGGGTAGAGGGGCAAAGCAATGAGCAAAAGGCCACATGGACTCAGCTCTCATGGGGCTTTTGGTCTAGTTGGGAGGGTGGACATCATACAGGTGTCGACTTTAAAATAATTCACAACCTAAAAGTTGAGTTATTGTTGTTGAGTCATTAAGTTGTGTCTGACTCTGTGGCCCCACTGACTGCAGCACGCCAGGTTCCTCTGTTCTCCACTGTCTCCCAGAGTTTGTTCAGATTCGTGTGCATTGAATCACTGATTGTAGGCGAAAGCAAATTAGGCAAGATGGTATGGTCAGGCTCTCTCACCCCACAGCCTCTCGCTTTTTCCTTATGCTTTGTAAATAATGACTGTGTAACAGCTGAGATCACTTACAGCACTGTGCATGTACCTCACGAGGGACTCACTTGGTCACGACCTGCTTTGTGCCATACACCTGTAAGAGCTTCACCAGGAAAGCCCTGGCTGCTACAACACTGGGGCTACACTGGAGTGGCATCATGGTTATGTTATTTGAGGTTATGTCGTGGCTATGTTCGGAGAAGGCAATGACACCCCACTCCAGTACTCTTGCCTGGAAAATCCCATGGACAGAGGAGCCTGGTAGGCTACAGTTCATGAGGTCACTAAGGGTCAGACACGACTGAGCGACTTCACTTTCACTTTTCACTTTCATGCATTGGAGAAGGAAATGGCAACCCACTTCAGTGTTCTTGCCTGGAGAATCCCAGGGACGGGGGAGCCTGGTGGGCTGCTGTCTATGGGGTCGCATGGAGTCGGACACGACTGAAGCGACTTAGCAGCAGCAGCAGCAGGGCTATGTTATTGCTACATAAATGTGGCTGCTGCTACAGCTGCTGCATCAGCCAAGAGAGAGGCTGTGTTATGGCTGCTGAGCCAGCCAGGACAGAGTAAGCGTGTATGCCTTTCCTATGGCTCCTCGAGTCTCCTTCCAGCCTCTTAGCTTGCGCCTTGCCTACCCTGGGTCAGTGAACAGTGCACACAGCGTGAACAGTGAGATAACTGGCATCCCGAACAGGATTAGCAACACAGTGACACTATCTAACCATCTCATCTTCTGCTGCCTGCTTCTCCTTTTGCCTTCAGTCTTTCCTAGCATCAGGGTCTTTTCCAAATGAGTCAGCTCTTCACATCAGTTGGTCAAAGTTGAGAGTTATATTTTATTTGGTGGGAATTTTTCAAATTCCTGCTGAATAAAACACAACTGGAAGCCTGGAAGATTGCATCTCATGTGACCCTGAGAGAACTGCCCTAAGGAAATGGGGGAAGAGCCAGGTTATATAGAAGTTTTGCAACAGGGGGCAAGTAGTCTGAACATCAAAAGATTATTGATAATTAAAACCAGATATTCCAAGTTAAGGAAGTTAGTGCTTTTCTGTGTACAGGAAGATGCAAGAGTCTGGGCTCATTGAAATCATTCCTTCTGTATGTTTCTCAGCCATCTGGGGCCCGGAAGTGTGGCAAAACCAATACAATATTGTAAAGTAAAAAACAAATGAACAAACTGAGCTTTCTTTCTTTGGGGCTCACCACAGGGAGGGGCAACAGTCGATAGACAGCAGGCATTCTTCTCCCTCCTGAGTCCCTCCTGACTTCCTCCCTTGGAGTCCATCTGCTCACATTGGAGGGCTGCAGTAACTGATGACTGTGACATCCTTGTTTACTGATATTGCAGAAAATATCCCATTTCTTATAGATCATCACACTAGGATCTCTAATTAGGGTCAGTGCTCTCAAAGTAATAATGGAAGAAGCCAATTTGGGAGGTTGGGGGTGGTGGTCAGAGATGGCCTCTCTGAGGAAGAGGTGGTTCAGCCGAGCCTCAGATGGGGAGAGGGGGAACCAGCACTACAGGCAGAAGACCCCCATGGGCAAAAGCCTGGAGGTGGGAAACTGCTCAGCACGTCCTGGAAACTGAACAAAGGCTAGGAGGCAAGAAGGAGCAGGTTGGCATTGTTGCGGCAGATTGAGCACAGGTTGGAAAGGAATTTCCAGACACAGGGCATTTCAGAAGGGAGTGAGTTTAACAAGAGCAGGGAGCAGAGATGATGAAGGTTCTGCAGATGCAGCAGGCCAGGGAGCACTTATAAGACACTGTTAGAAAAGCGGGCGGGCTCAGCGGGCTGTGCTTTTCATGGGCTAGTGGCCAATTTTTATAGCCTCAAGGCAAAGAAAATTCCTGCTAGAAGGGTGGCATTAGGTGATTGATTAGGGTGGGACTTCCCAGGTGGCTCAGTGTTAAAGACTCTCTCTGCCAATGCAGGAGACACAGGAGATGTGGGCTCTATCTCTGGGTCAGGAAGATCTTCTGGAGTAGGAAATGGCAACCCACTGCAGTATTCTTGCCTGGAGAATCCATGGACAGAGGAGCCTGGAAGGCTCTAGTTCATGGAGCTCCAAAGAGTTGGACATGACAGAGCACACACACCCAATTGTAGGGCGCTACAGGGTAGGTGCTGGGCTGGGCATTTTTGCCTAATATGGGGTCAGGAAGCTTGCTGGTTCTGATCCGTTTAGTTCAGTTCAGTCGCTCAGTCATGTCCAACTCTGCGACCCCATGAATCACAGCACACCAGGCCTCCCTGTCCATCACCAACTACCGGAGTTCACTCAAACTCATGTCCATCTAGTCGGTCATGCCACCCAGGCATCTCATCCTCTGTCGTCCCCTTCTCCTCCTGCCCCCAATTCCTCCCAGCATCAGAGTCTTTTCCAATGAGTCAACTCTTCACATGAGGTGGCCAAACTATTGGAGTTTCAGCTTTAGCATCAGTCCTTCCAATGAACACCCAAGACTGATCTCCCTTAGAATGGACTGGTTGGATCTCCTTGCAGTCCAAGGGACTCTCAAGAGTCTTCTCCAACACCACAGTTCAAAAGCATCAATTCTTTGATGCTCAGCTTTCTTCACAGTCCAACTCCCACATCCATACATGACCACTGGAAAAACCATAGCCTTGACTAGAGGGACCTTTGTCGACAAAGTAATGTCTCTGCTTTTTAATATGCTATCTAGGTTGGCCATAACTTTCCTTCCAAAGAGTAATCAGGGGGGCTTTCGGCAATGGTTACAAAGGGGCTCAGTCAGTTCCAGGTATGACCTTCATTCTGGGCTCCTCTTCTGTGGCCTTGGTACACTGTTTCACTGAAAAAATGAGAGACTTTATTTTGGGGGGCTCCCAAATCACTGCAGATAGTGACTGCAGCCATGAAATTAAAAGACGCTTACTCCTTGGAAGAAAAGTTATGACCAACCTAGACAGCATATTAAAAAACAGAGACATTACTTTGCCAACAAAGGTCCATCTAATCAAGACTATGGTTTCTCCAGTAGGCATGTATGGATGTGAGAGTTGGATTATAAAAAAAGCTGAGTGTGGAAGAACTGATGCTTTTGAACTGTGGTGTTGGAGAAGACTCTTGAGAGTCCCTTGGACTGCAAGNGGTGACTGCAGCCATGAAATTAAAAGATGCTTGCTCCTTGGAAGGAAGGTTGTGACCAACCTAGATGGTATATTCAAAAGCAGAGACATTACTTTGCCAACTAAGGTCCATCTAATCAAGGCTATGGGTTTTCCTGTGGTCATGTATGGATGTGAGAGTTGAACTGTGAAGAAGGCTGAGCGCCGAAGAATTGATGCTTTTGAACTGTGGTGTTGGAGAAGACTCTTGAGAGTCCCTTGGACTGCAAGGAGATCCAACCAGTCCATTCTGAAGATCAACCCTGGGATTTCTTTGGAAGGAATGATGCTAAAGCTGAAACTCCAGTACTTTGGCCACCTCATGAGAAGAATTGACTCATTGGAAGAGACTCTGATGCTGGGAGGGATTGGGGGCAGGAGGAGAAGGGGAAGACCGAGGATGAGATGGCTGGATGGCATCATGGACTCGATGGACGTGAGTCTGAGTGAACTCCAGGACATGGTGATGAACAGGGAGGCCTGGCGTGCTGCGATTCATGGGGTCGCAAAGAGTCAGACACGACTGAGTGACTGAACTGAACTGAATCTAAATTTCACTATTATCGTGACAAAAAGACACTGTTCTTATTTTCAAGTAATGATATAGGGAACCCACAAACTAAAAACATAGTTCAGGATTAGGGGTGTTAACACAAATTTGGGAAAAATTAGTGTCTTAGTTGGGATTTTCCTGGTGGCTCAGGTAGTCTACAATTCTTGGATTCAGTCCCTAGGTTCAGGAGACTTGGGTTCAATCCTTAGGTTGGGAAGATCCCCTAGAGCAAGAAATGGCAACCTACTTCAGTATTCTTGCCTGGAGAATTTCATGGACAGAGGAGTTGGTGGAATACAGTCCATGGGGTCACCAAGAGTTGGAATGAGTGACAAAGCACACACCCACTATGTCTTAGTAATGATGGTGGAGAGTATTGTTTTAAGCATTTATGTGGTGACAAACCCAAAAGGACATTTCCAATTACCAGCATCTCTTCACACCCTCAGGATGGCTCTTGAGGACAGCCTGGGACACGGGACACGGCAGGACATAGGGGAGGCTTTATGAGACAGGACTGGCTCATGGAGCAGGGCCCAGACAGAGTCCAGGGGCAGCCTTCAGCTTCCTCTGCAAGCGGAGTGTGTGTCATTTTGGTGACAAACAGCCTTGTTTTTTTTTTTTTTTTTTTTTACCTTTGAAGGTGAAACTTTTAATTTTATTTATTTATTTATTTATTTTTGTATTTATTTATTTTTTTACACGAACTCCCAAACATGAACCCCCCTCCCACCTCCCACCCCACATCATCCCTCCAGATCATCCCCATACACCAGCCCCAGCATCCTGCATCCTGCATTGAACATAGACTGGCAATTCATTTCTTACATGATAGTATACATATTTCAATGCTATTCTCCCAAATCATCCCACCCTCTCCCTCTCCCTTTCCTTCTCCCTCAGAGTCCATAAGTCCACCCTACACATCTGTATCTCTTTTGCTGTCTTGCATACAGGGTCTTCATTACTATCTTTCTAAATTCCATATATATGTGTTAGTATACTGTATTGGTGTTTGTCCGCAGGAAATAGAGATATTGGGAAGCAGACTCTAGTTCTTTGTGTGACTTGTACAGGCAAACGTCGCAGAAGCTGTGGGCCCTGCCTCTGCGGGCCCCTGGGGAGTGTCGCCTCTGAGCCAGATCCCCAAGACACCAGGAGGACCTGCAGAGCATGTCTGAGGCCCTGCGGCTCGCGTGGCATCCTCTGCGGGCCGCAGCGCGTGCTGGCCGTGCCTCTGCTTCCAGACTGCTGGCGGCGTCCTTGTAGGTGGAACCGGGCTCACTGGGGCCAGCACAGCAGGAGAGGCACAGACGGCAGCTCCGGGCAGGAGGTCTCCGTCTGAGTCCCTGCTCTGAGCCCAAGCTCTTGAGTCCCCACCACCGAGGGTCCAAAGGCTGGCAGCCTGTCCATGGTCCAGCCTTGGGCCCTCTGCCCACGGGTCAAACCTCCGGCCACTCAGCACACTGTTCAGCCCACCCCTCTCATGCTGTTTGCTGGCCTTTCCCCCACTCCTGCCCTGGGACTCTGCTCAGGGTCCTTCCGACTGACTGCAGGGGTCTGACCACCCCCAGCCCTCAGAAGGGCCTGGTGGAAGGAGCTCTTCTCAGCACAGAACGCTCTGAACCTGCCCTGTTTCCTGGAGGCTGACAGCACATTCGCAAATGAAACTGCAAAATACTAAGAAGAGGGCAGGGCATCCACACAAACCTCTCAAGTCTCAGCAGCAGGCAGGGGTTGGGTAAACTTCCAGCTTTATTCCTCGTAGAAGTGCTCTTGCTGTAATAGCCTGGCAAGTCTTTCCCTCTCTTCTAACTTACTCTGTTTCCAGGGCACTGCTTGCCTCTAGGTTTTATTTTCTTGGGCTCGAAAATCCCTGTGGATGGTGACTGCAGACAGGAAACTAAAAGATACCTGTTCCTTGGGAGAAAAGCTATGACAAACCTGGACAGTGTATTAAAAACAGAGACATCATTGTGCCAACAAAGTTTTGTCTAGTCAAAGTTATGGTTTTTCCAGTAGTCATGTACGGGTGTGAGAGTTTGGACCACAAAGAAGGCTGAACACTGAAGAATTGATGCTTTCTAACTGTGGTGCTGGAGAAACCTCTTGAAAGTCCCTTGGACAGCAAGATCAAGCCAGTCAAATCTAAAGGAAATCAACCCTGAATATTCATTGGAAGGAATGATGCTGAAGCTGAAACTATAATACTTTGGTCACCCTTCATGTACGGGTGTGAGAGTTTGGACCACAAAGAAGGCTGAACACTGAAGAATTGATGCTTTCTAACTGTGGTGCTGGAGAAACCTCTTGAAAGTCCCTTGGACAGCAAGATCAAGCCAGTCAAATCTAAAGGAAATCAACCCTGAATATTCATTGGAAGGAATGATGCTGAAGCTGAAACTATAATACTTTGGTCACCCGATGCAAAGAGCTGATTCATTGGAAAAGACCCTGATGCTGGGAAAGATTGAAGGCAGGAGGAGAAGGGGACGACAGAGGATGAGAGGGTTGGATGGCATCATTGACTCAGTCCACATGAGTTTGAACAGATTCCAAGAGATTGTGAAAGACAGGGACCCCTGGCGTGCTGTAGTCCATGGGATCGCAAAGGGTCAGACAGGACTTAGTCACTGAATAATAAGAACGAGTTGCCTCTCAGTGTAACTCTGGTCTTTATGAGGATGGTCCTTAATAAGCAGGACAAATGATTTCACACACCTGGCAGGGAGGCTGACCCCGCCGAATCCTGGGAACAGACGGGAGGCTGGGGGACCAACCTGCCAGCCCTCCTTGTGGTCAAACCATGTTGCAGAAAAATCGGAAAAAGAGTAAATATAAGACTGAATCACTCTGCTGTACATCAGAAACTGACACAGTGCTGCGAATTAACTGTAATCCAATCAAAGAAGACCGGGGTCTGAGTTTTGACTTTACTCTGCTCTAAACCTCCTTTGACTGTGTGGATCACAACAAGCTGTGGAAAATTCTTAAAGAGATGGGAATACTAGACCATCTTACCCGCCTCCTGAGAAATCTGTATGCAGGTCAGGAAGCAACAGTTAGAACTGGACATGGAACAACAGACTGGTTCCCAAATCGGAAAAGGAGTGAGTCAAGGCTGTATATTGTCACCCTGTTTACTTAACTCATATGCAGAGGACATCATGAGAAATGCCAGGCTGGATGAAGCACAAGTTGGCATCAAGATTACCGGGAAAAATATCAATCACCTCAAGTATGCAGATGACACCACCCTGTGGCAGAAAGCAAAGAACTAAAGAGCCCCTTGGTGAAAGTGAAAGAGGAGAGTGAAAAAGTTGCCTTAAAACTCAACATTCAGAAAACTAAGATCGTGGCATCTGGTCCCATCACTTCATGGCAAATAGATGGGAAACAATGGAAATAGTGGCAGACTTTATTTTCTTGGGCTCCAAAATCACTGCAGATGGTGTTTGCAGCCATGAAATTAAAAGCTGCTTGCTCCTTGGAAGAAAGGCTATGACCAACATAGACAGCATACTAAAAAGCAGAGACATTACTTTGCCAACAAAGGTCCATCTAGTCAAAGCTATGGTTTTTCCAGTGGTCATGTGTGGATGTGAGACTTGGACTATAAAGAAAGCTGAGCCCTGAAGAATTTGATCCTTTTGAACTGTGGTGTTGAAGAAGACTCTTGAGAGTCCCTTGGACTGCAAGGAGATCTAACCAGTCCATCCTAAAGGAAATCAGTCCTGAATATTCATTGGGAGGACTGATGCTGAAGATGAAACTCCAATACTTTGGTCACCTAATGAGAAGAACCGACTCATAGGAAAAGACCCTGATGCTGGGAAAGATTGAAGGCAGGAGGAGAAGGGGACGACAGAGGATGAGATGGTTGGATGGCATCACCGAGTTGATGGGCATGAGTTTGAGCAAGCTCTGGGAGTTGGTGATGGACAGGGAGGCCTGGCGTGCTGCAGTCCATGGAGTCGCAAAGAGTTGGACATGACGGAGTGACTGAACTGAACTGAAATGAAACCTCCTGTGGATGGCCATTGGCCCAGTGGGTGATGCATATCCCCAGGCCCTGTTACCGATCTACCCACCTCTTTTAAAATCTGCTAATAGGGTGAATTACATCAATTGCTTTTTGAACATTGATTTACCCTTGCTTTCCTGAAATAAATCTCTTGTGGTTATGTTTTGCTATCCTTTTTACACACTGTTGGATTGTATTTGCTGAAACTCTGGGATATGTGCATCTATGTTCATGAGCTGTGTCTGTCTGCGGTTCTCTTGTCATGTCTTTTTGGCTTTGCTTGCTTGTATTTAATCACAGCTCTGCTGCTCATGTATGACGACTTGGGAGGCGACCCCTCTTTGCAGTGTCCTTAGAGTTTCTGTGCTCTGATTTTTTTCCCTTAAATTTCTGGCGTAATGTGGGAGTGGAGTGTCATTTGTGAAAAGTTTCTTAACTAGAAAATCAGTGTCTGACAGAATGTGATCATTTAAATCATGCTTCTTTCAAGTGAGCACTTACAGTTTGTGTCTTTCACGGAATTTACCTATTTTATTTATCTAAGTTCTCTAAACTTATAAGCACATTATCATATTTCCTTATTATACTTTTAATTTTGGTAGGATCTGAAGCAATTCTGCCTCTTCCTATACTGGTAATTAGTGTCTTCTTTTTCCTTGATCCACTTGGACAGAGGTTTATCAGTTGCATTGATCTTTATGTAGCACTGTTTCCTCTCTGTTACTTTTGTCTTTTCGGCTCCATTGCTCTCTGGTTATTGTTTTCTTCCTTCTGCTCACATTGATTTTTAACTTACTTTTCTCTTTCTACTTTCTTATGAAAGTAGCTTAGGTCATGTATCTGAAATATTTTATTCTTTCTAAAGAAGCATTTTAAGGCTACAAAATTCCTTTCTAAGTGGGTGGTTAGCAGCGTCACACGTGGTTTTTCAAATTTCTTATAATTGAATATATATTTTTCAATCTCTTTATTTTGTTTGACCTGTGATTTATTTAAAAATCTGTTTTCCAAATATTTAGGGATTTTCCTAATAATTTCATGTTCTTTATTTTTGTTTAGTTCTATTATGATCTGGCTAAGTGGTGAAGAATCTGCCTGCCAGTACAGGAGACACAGGAAGCTCGTGTTTGATCCCTGGATTGGGACGATCCTCTGGAGTGGAAAGACCCACTCCAGGATTCTTGCCTGGAGAACCCCATGGGCAGAGGAGCCTGGAGGGCTGCAGTCCCTGGGGACGCAGCGAGTTGGACATGACTGAGCATGCACACACACACATGCGATCGGAGACATGCTTTGCATGATTTCAGTTGTCTTACATTGGTTAAAACTTGTCCTTTCTGTCTCTGCTGCCACCTTGGCACCTGAGAAAAAGCCTATGGTGAAGCAGGAGGAAGGGGGCAAAAGAAAAAGAGAAGCAGGTCCTGGAGCTTCCTCTTGACTGTGCCCACCTTGGAGAAGATGGAGTCGTGGGTGCGGCCAATCTTGAGCAGTTTCTCGGGGAGAGAATCAAACTGAGAGAAAAGCTGGGAATCTTGGTGGAGGGGCTGTTACAGTCGAGAGAAGCAAAAGCAAGATTACTGTAACTTTTTTTCCCAAAAGGTATTTGAAATATCTCACCCAAAAATATCTGAAGAATAACCTATGTAGTTATGAGTCGTTGCTGGCAGTAAAGAAAATTATAAGTAGTGTTACTTCCAGATTAACCAATTTGAAGAGGAGGAAAATGAAGAGTCAAACTCAGTTATCTGGACTATTTGTATAACTTCTTAAATAAAACAAAGGAAAACAACAGCAACAAAAAGACAGCTGTGGCTCAGCACACAGTTTGGTGAGCACCGTGTGTACACGCGTGCACGTGCTAAGTCGAGCCCACCGTCGGGCTCTTTGTGACCCTGTGCAGCTCACCAGGCCCCTCTGCCCGTGGGACTCTCCCGGCACGGATGCTGGCGGGGCTGCCACGCCCTCCTGCAGGGGGTCTTCCCGACCCAGGGGCCCAGCCTGCATGTCCTAGGTCTCCTGCACCGGGAGGCAGGCTCTTTACACGGGAGCCACCTGGGGGCCCCGAACACCCTGTGCTGTTCAGCCACTCGGTCATGTTTGACCCTGTGACCCCATGGACTGCAGCCTAGCAGGTTTCTCTGGCCTTCAGCATCTCCTGGAGCTTGCTTGCTCAGACTCGTGTCCATCGAGTTGGTGGTGCCATCCAGCCATCTTGTCCTCTGCCATCCCCTTTTCTTCCTGCCTTCAATCTTTCCCAGCATCAGGGAGAAGTTAAATGTATACCATATATAAGATATGGAACATATACTATACATTATTTGTCAACATATTGGTTACTATTCCACATACCTGTGGAAAGAATACATATCCTGCTGTTGCTGGGGGAAGTGTTCTATTGACGTGAAGGTCAGTGGGTCAAGTTTGATAATAATGTTGTTCAGCTCATTTGTGTCTCCCCTGATTTGTGTCTCTTAAGTCTAGCTCTGTCTACTTGTTGACAGAGGAGTGTGGAGGTCTCCAACAGTGAACGTGGATTTGTCTATTTATTCTTGCAGTTCTGTCAGCTTTTACTTTATGATCTTCAAATCTTTGTTGTTAGGTGTAGTCACACTTAGAATTAATTTTTATCATTATATAATATCTTTTTACCCTTGGTAATATTTCTTGTTCCAAGTCTATATTGCCTGATACTAATATAGCTACTCCAGATTTCTTTTGTTTAACATTTAAATAAAATCTTTAAAAACTATTTTTACTTTAAATCTATATGTGTTTTTATTATCAAAGTAGGTTTCTTAAAATAGCATATAGTTGTCTTTTTAAAGTAAATACAATTTAATAATCCCTGCCTTTTAGACCATTTACATTTAATGTAGTTATCAAAATACTTGCATGTACATCTACCATTTAATTATTCTTTATTTCTTCTATTTTTGTTCTTCTTTTTTCCCCTTTCTTGCTCTTTTTCTGGATTATCTGAGTGTTGATAATTAGACAAATAGAAGTATAGATATACAGATAAATTAGCATATGCTTATATATTTTGGTAATATTATTTATAGAATAACATAATAATAGAATATGATTATTCTATTTGAGTGGACTAGATCCTGTCTCTTATACACATCTAGATGTNTTCTTGCTCTTTTTCTGGATTATCTGAGTGTTGATAATTAGACAAATAGAAGTATAGATATACAGATAAATTAGCATATGCTTATATATTTTGGTAATATTATTTATAGAATAACATAATAATAGAATATGATTATTCTATTTGAGTGGACTAGATCTGTGTCATATTCTTTGCATCATTCTTTCAGTGACAGAGTTTTCAAAGTACTGCTTTTATAGAATTTATTACACTGTACTATTTAATTATTTGTCTGGCCCACTAGTCTGATTGAGAACTGAAGCTGTTATTTTGTTTTGCTTTTCTATTTATCACTTAGCACATAAAGAACTTTCTAAAAATGGTCCTTGAGTAAATTAATGAACTTAAGATATTCAATAAAACATAAAATATTAACCAATTGTTTCATTTTATCAGTAGCAATTTCTTTTTTCCAGTTACCTAAACAAATAGCCCACAAGTCAATTTTATTTCCTTACAAGAAATGTTCTGCTTCTCTTTCCTTAAACTGACTGCTGAGTTGTTCTCCGTCTCTGGCGCTGCTCCGACCAACCTGCCAAGCATGCAGCTCCTGAGTTACGACGCCTCTCAGCCTTGCCCCGCCAGGGTCTGCCCTTTCTAAACTCAAGACCTCAAATAAGTCTCAGAGCTGCCTCCCACAGAGTGGACCTTCAGTAAGCATTGCTTAATGAACAGAAGTAGAGCTAGTTTTTTTTCCCCATCAGATTGGATTTTTACTTTAATGCAATTTTTTTTTCTTCTGTTTTTGAGTCCATGGGGGAAAAGAAAGGCAGTGTCCACAGGCAAAGCATAGTGGGACATTTTATCAGGTGGCACAGAGAAAGGGAAATAATGCTGCATCTGTCTAATAACAGAAGTACACGGTGATGGTAGAAACTATCCCAAAGGTGCCAGGGGTGTCTCAACTGTCTTAAAAACACACTGCATCTGTTACTTGTTTGCAGCATCCCTCCCTCCCCACAGCGCGACTGAACAAGTGAGCCTAAGAAAAAAAAAAGTGTTCACTACCACCCGCCCCTGTGTCAGGACAGAAATCAGACACTGAAGAGACCAGCAAACAGAAGTTAAAACAAAAAAAAAGGGAAGCGCCTTGGAACTGACCCCACACAGCCCACAACCCCAGAGAAAGGGTCAGACATATCTTTACTATTTTTACAATCCTCCCCCCCCTCTTTTTTTTTGTTTGTTTCTTGTTGATGTTGTTGTCTGGTTGCATTTTCTTCTTTTCTTTTTCGTCCTCTTTTTTTTTTTTCTAACTTTTAAAAATTGTTAAGTCCCCTATTTCTCCTTTAATTTTTTATTTCTATAAACCCTATTTTTTAAAGCAAACGCCATAAATTGTCTTATGTGGTTGTTGTTGTTGTTTTTAATAATTCTTGTGGCTCCCCCCCCCTTTCTTCTTCTTCTTCTTTTCTTTAATATTGTATTTTTGAAAATCTAACCTCTATGCTAGATTTTTATTTTTTTGTTACTTAAAGAAAATTTTTTTTTACTCTAGATTTTTAATCTTTGCTTTTTGGTTTTGTTGTCAATTTTGTACATTTCAAAACCCAAATTTCACTACCCAATTTTGCCTGAGAGCGAGATTACTGGCTTGACCATTCTCTCCTCCTTTGGACTCTGCTTTTTCTCCACCAGGAGGCCTCTGTATCTTCTCTCCCCCTTCTCTTCTCTACCCAACTCTGTGAATCTCTGTGTGTTCTAGACGGGGGAGAACACTTGAGGAACTGGTTACTGGCTGGATCTGTCTCTCTCCTTTTCATTTCCCTCTTTTATCCTCCTGACCACCTCTGTCTACTTCCTCCCTCTTCTCTACCCTGTNAGTTAAATTTAAAAAATTAAAGAAACAAATGACAATGAAAGCACAACAACTCAAAGCCTATTGGATGTAGCAAGGGCAGTTCTGGGAGAGAAGTTAATAGCAATACAATCCTACCTCAAGAAACAAGAAAACATTCAATAGACAACCTAACTTACACCTAAAACAACTGGAAAAAGAAGAACAAAACCCCACAAATTAGTAGAAGGAAAGAAATCATAAAGATCCGAGCAAAAATAAACGAAAAATAAATGAAATAAACAATAGTAAAGATTAATAGAACTAAAAGCTGGTTCTTTGAGAGAATAAGCAAAATTGACAAACCTTTAGCCATACTCATCAGGAAAAAAAGAGAGAAGAATCAAATCAACAAAATTAGACATGAAAAAAGAAGGTTACAAAAGACAAGTAGAAATACAAAGGATTATAAGAGACTATCATGTACAACTTATGGAAATAAAATGGATAACCTGGAAGAAATGAACAGATTCTTAGAAAAGTTCAATCTTCCATAACTGAACCAGGAAGAAATAGGAAATACGAATAACCCAGTTACAAGCACTGAAATTGAAGCTGTGATCAAACATCTCCCAAAAAACTGAATCCCAGGACCAGATGGCTTCACAGGACTGAGAATTGTATCAAACATCTAGAGAAAACTTAATGCTTCTCCTTCTAAAACTCTTAAAAAATTGCAGAGGAAGGAACACTTTCAGGCACATTCTATGAGGCCACAATCACCCTGATACCAATCCCAGACAAAGACAACACAAAAAGGAAAACTACAGGCCAATATCACTGATGAACATAGATGCAAAAGTTTTCAACAAAATTTTAGCAAACAGAATTCAGCAACACATCAAAAAACTCATACAGCATGATCAAGTTGGATTTATCCCAGGGATGCAAGTATTCTTCAATATATGCAAATCAATCAATGTGATACACCATACTAAGAAATTGAAAGATAAAAATCATATGATAATCTCAATAGATGCAGAGAAAGCCTTTGACAAAATTCAGCATTCATTTATGATTAAAGCTTTTCAAAAAATGGGCATAGAAGGAGCCTACCTCAACATGCACGCTAAGTTGCTTCAGTCATGCCTGAGTCTGCATGACACTATGGACAGCAGCCCACCAGGCTCCTCTGTCCCTTGGATTCTCCAGGCAAGAATACTGGAGTGGGTTGCCATTTCTTTCTCCAATGCATACACACATGCTAAGGTGCTTCAGTTGTATCTGACTCTGTGTGATGCCATGGACAGCAGCTCACCTGGCTCCTCTGTCCATGGAATTCTCTAGGCAAGAATACGGGAGTGGATTGCCATTTCCTTCTCCAACCTCAACATAGTAAAAGCCATATATGATAAACCTATAGCTGGCATTATTCTCAATGATGAAAAACTGAAAGCATGCCCCCTAAGATCAGAATCACAACAAGGGTGTCTACTTTCACCCCTATAATTCAACATAGTTTTGGAAGTCCTAGCTACAGCAATCAGAGAGGAAACAGAAAAAAAAGGAATCCAGATTGGAAAAGAAGAAGTAAAGCTCTCACTGTTTGAACATGACATGATACTATACATACAAAATGCTAAACATAGTATCAGAAAATTACTAGAGATAATCAGTGAATTTATTNCTAGCTACAGCAATCAGAGAGGAAACAGAAAAAAAAGGAATCCAGATTGGAAAAGAAGAAGTAAAGCTCTCACTGTTTGAACATGACATGATACTATACATACAAAATGCTAAACATAGTATCAGAAAATTACTAGAGATAATCAGTGAATTTATTAAAGTTGCAGGATACAAAATCAATACATAGAAATCACTTGCATTTCTATATACTAACAATGAAAAATCAGGAGGCAGCCAGAGCCAGAAGGCCTGGAAGGGGGCAATCGCAGCCCCGGAGAGACTTGACCTACCAAATTGCAAGCAGGCTTCTTTGCTAAGACTGCTTGGGGTTCTGGATAGTCACCATATGCCTCACAAGAGGTGCCAGCGGTACACCCAGAAAACTGAGCAGCAGATATGGGAAAGGCGACAAGTCGCAGCTACCGCGCTTGCCAAATACCTGAGCTACTCGGACGTGTAAGGGCACAAAGTGCAGTCCCAACCGAATCTGCGCTGCTGAAGGTTACCTGAGCACCAAACCTGAGTGGCTTAGATCGGGGAAGGGCATGCAGCCTAGGGCCGGCCTCAGACAGTTCCCAGCGGAGCAACCTAAAGCCTGAGCGGTTTGTGTGTTGCGAGCAGGGTCAGGTCCAGTGGGGCTGAGACACTGCATGCACACAAAAGTGTTATTTGTTTGCAGCATCTATCCCTCCCCACAGCTCAACTGAACAAGTGAGTCTGAGAAAACAAACAAACAAAGAAATGTGTCCGCCACCACCCCCTCTGTGACAGGACAGAAATCAGACACTGAAGAGACCAGCAAACAGAAGTTTAAAAAAAAAAAAAAAGGAAGCACCTTGAAACTGACCCCACACAGCCCACAAC
>SJYX01010180.1:123943-165402 GCA_006410675.1 Oreotragus oreotragus | reverse complement strand
TTAAGAAATTGCAAATAGAACTGCCTTATGACCCAGCAATCCCACTGCTGGGCATACACACCGAGGAAACCAGAATAGCAAGAGACACGTGTACCCCAATGTTCATCGCAGCACTGTTTATAATAGCCAGGACATGGAAACAACCGAGATGTCCATCAGTGGTTGAATGGATAAGAAAGCTGCGGTACATATACACAATGGAGTATTACTCAGCCATTAAAAAGAATACATTTGAATCAGTTCTAATAAGATGGATGAAGCTGGAACTGATTATACAGAGTGAAGTAAGCCAGAAAGAAAAACACCAATACAGTATACTAACACATATATATATGGAATTTAGAAAGATGGTAATGAGGACCCTGTATGCAAGATAGCAAAAGAGACACAGATGTGTAGAGCACACTTTTGGACTCTGAGGGAGAGGGAGAGGGTGGGATTATTTGGGAGAATGGCATTGAAATATGTATACTATCAGGTAAGAAACGAATCGCCAGTCTACGTTCGATGCAGGATGCTTGGTGTTGGTGCATGGGGATGATCTGGAGGGATGATGGGGTGGGAGGTGGGAGGGGGTTCATATTTGGGAGTTCATGTACACCCATGGTGGATTCATGTCAATGTATGCCAAAACCAATACAGTACTGTAAAGTAAAATAAAGTAAAAAAAAAGAAAGAAAGAAAAAAAAAAAAAACACTGCATCTGTTGCTGTTGTTTCAATTGACTTTTACGTGTGATGCCGTCGAAATAGAAAGCTCTAAACCAGTGGGTGTTTCAGGAAATCTGTTTGATTACGTTCAGACTCTAGGTAGGATGATGGTGCTGTTTGTGCAGGCCTGTCCTCCCTTTCAGTACTGAGTTTTCTGTCCACAGTGTTACAGAAGTGCTCCCATTTCCCACATTCTCTGTTGCCATAAGCCCCGTCGCAACAGTAGGTGTTCTGACTTCCAGGGCAGCAGGGAGAATGGGGGTGTTGTGGACACTTACCTCCTCCACTTAAGACGAGGTCCACGTCGCCCAGTCGTGCTGGGACAACAAGCCCCTGTCCAGATGTCGTTGCTAAGCCTGGGGGGCGAGCACCAGCACCTTCGCCTCTCTGCTGTGTCACCACAGCATTAGGATTTCCGTGCTAAGTAGAGACACCTCCGTGACATTTGGCTCAGTGTGGTCATCATTAAATGGTGCTTTTTCTTAAGCTGTGATCTTTTTCATCCTGAAGGTAGTACAGATTGTGAGTGGTCCGTGAAGTGGGAGAAGGACAGTGTTTACCTGAATATGTTAACAGAGCCAGGACAGGTTCCTGGGACACACAAGGTCTGCTCCAGACAGGCCGGTGCACAAGCCCCAAAGCCCCCAGGTCACTTCCACCTTCAACTCATTTCTTTTTACCTGACTTGAGTCATCCTTCAGAGCTCAGGTCAAGCTCAGCCTCCACCAAGGAGTGTTCCTCAACCTTGATAACAACTTACAGCCTGAAATATATGAAATGCTAACAGAAGACTGACACTCAAGTAACATCAGAGATAACATCTTTGCGCACATTATCCATCCTCAAAACAGAACGACGCTTGCTTCCCCTTACTTAAGGTGAGGCAGCAGACACTCGGAGCAGCTGAAGGTCTAGTGAGAGCTCGGCCAAGGGTGAGCACAGCCCTGCAGAGCTAGGGCTCCTTTGAGATTTCAAACCCCAGGCGCAGCCCTGCTAACATGTGACGTGTGACATGTGACAGGCTTGAATTCCATTTGCAGACGTGTTTACTGATATACTGAGCTAAAGAAAATGTGCTTCAATAGCAAAGAGTATGGCTTGTATTTCGGAGAAGGCAATGGCACCCCGCTCCAGTACTCTTGCCTGGAAAATCCCATGGACGGAGGAACCTGGTGGGCTGCNTTCCATTTGCAGACGTGTTTACTGATATACTGAGCTAAAGAAAATGTGCTTCAATAGCAAAGAGTATGGCTTGTATTTCGGAGAAGGCAATGGCACCCCGCTCCAGTACTCTTGCCTGGAAAATCCCATGGACGGAGGAACCTGGTGGGCTGCGGTCCATGAGGTTGCTAAGAGTCGGACACGACTGAGTGACTTCAGTTTCACTTTTCACTTTCATGCATTGGAGAAGGCAATGGCACCCCACTCCAGCGCTCTTGCCTGGAGAATCCCAGGGACGGGGGCGCCTGGTGGGCTGCCGTCCGTGGGGCCGCACAGAGTCGGGCATGCCTGAAGCGGCTCAGCAGCTTGGCTTGTATTTATTTCCCATTGTTCTGAGTTTTGAGCACATTCACGCATCTTTAAACTTTTGGTGCGTATTCAAGGGGCGTCCCCAGTGGCTCTGGGGTAAATAATTCCCCTGCAATGCAGAAGACGCGGGTTCAAGCCCTGGATCCCCTGGGGGAAGAAATGGCAACCCACTCCAGTATTCTTGCCTGGAAAATCCCGTGGGCAGAGAGCCTGGTGGGCCACAGTTGATAGGGTGGCAAAGAGTCAGACACGACTGAGTTCTCACACGTATCTTCAAGACTGAAACCCAGCAAGCATCTCTTCCCTTCTTTGCAGGCTTGGGTTTGTGTTTGCACTGATAACCCAGGTATCCGTCCAGTCAGAGCGACCCTGGAGACCTGGGAAGCTGACTGCAGGAGGTCTTGACAAACGCCACCCGCACCAGGAAATGATCCCTACTTCTCTCTGCTGAGAAAGGACGTCTGCCAGATGGTCAAGTCCCACGTGATGGGGAGGAGACTGAGGCGGCGGTGAGGGGGCCCTTTTAGTTCATGCAGCTGGCTGGCTGCGGGGAACACAGGTTCCGACTCGAGTCTCTGCTCCCTGGTGTCCGGTGCTGCCTCCCTTTGCTCCTCTCCCCGTGGGATGGGAACCTGTTTACACCCACCTGTCAATGAAGCGGAGCACCTCCAGCCGTGCACCCAGGCGTCGAGTGCAGCAGAGCATTTTGTGACCAGACAATGTAGCTCATACATCCACTTCAACTGTTTCTTAGGATTAGCTGACAGTTTGTGTTTTCAAGAGACAGAGCACTAAGTTTTCTCAGAACATGTTATTACCATTATGAGAAGACACTTGCCACTTACATGTTAAAAGTTATTTATCCAGGTTGCATTAGTTTCAGGAGTACAGCAAAGTGGTTCAGTTATACATACACATGCATCATCCTTTTTCAAATCCTTTTCCCAGTAAAGTAAGGCTGTTATGTAATATTGAGCTGAGTTCCTTGTGCTATACAGCAGGCCCCGTTTGGTTATCTATTTTAAATACAGGTCGCGAAGAGTTGGGCACGACTGAGTGACTTCACTTTGACTTTCTACCTGTTAATATCCCTTAACGATTAGCACAACCCTGCTAATCAATTATACTCCAACATAAAACAAAAAGTTTAAAAAATTGTTTAACCGAATTTGGGAAGTCTACTTGCTGTCTAAAGCCCACTTTGAGCTAGAAAATGGGGGCTTTGGCAGATTAGCACGTAATCACAGTTGCCGCATGTATTGACCTCATTTAAAAGATGAGGAAATGAAAACCCGGTGGCATTAGCTGTCTGCCTAACGTCCGGACTCCGGAGCCCCTGCCTGGGGCTGTCCTGGTCGAGCCGTTGAACCATCAGTGCTTCATGTAGCTGGGCTGGGGTGGCCGCGGCGATTTTGCAGTCGATAAACAAGGCCTGCCTCCCACCCTTCAGGAGCTGAACTTGGACATGGTTACACAGTGTCCTGTTGAGATGGAACCAGGGTGCAATGCCCCCGTGGCACCTTGTTCCCTGAGCTTTGTTAAATCTTTTAATTAAAGCATGTTAACAAAGCCAAAGAAAAATAAATGGCCCTGCTTGCAAGGAAATTAAATGGAGGAACTAAACCCATTTATAATTATTGTATTTCAATTAGGCTATAACAGGGCTGGGTGAACAGAAAGATAAAAAGAAACAATACTGACATGTGCATTTCATAAATATTTGCAAAGTCCTGTTAGAAAGAGGGCATTACAAATAATACTTGAAAACAGTCCGGTCCCCTCTGCATCCTTTATGCTAATCACTGTATGAAATAATTTATCTGCCGTGTTCTCACCAAAATTCATCCTAACATGCTAACAAAGCGTTTTCCTACTCTTCAACCAATGCATGAAATAACCTTGAAGAAAGACGCTATATCAATGCATGATAACATTTTAATTTACTAGTTTAAAATGAAAATACAATTAAACTTTTGAAAGAGCTGGAATTAAATTTAAACTCTGTCTACTTCATGCTCAAATAGCCAGTTTTCATTGGAACAAGAAAAATATAAATTGCCAGCTTGTATTTAATCCAGATTTCCCCTACCATTTGAAAAATAATTGTATGCATACCTAATTTTCTGTTCTCACACACACACACACACACACACAAACGGAAAGCATGAAAGGAATTGACTTTTTTTTAGCTGCAGGTAAAGCCGCAGCTCAACCCAGCGTGGTGGCGGGGGAGGTAGTGGCGATGTAGCTTCGTTTCCCTCCTTAGGGTCTGCATCATGGAATATCCCCCCACCCAAAAGACCCCGTCCTCCAGGCTGAGGGCTGTTGCCAGGACTCAGGACTCAGGACTCAGTTCTAGATGAGCCACGTAGCTAAGCACTCCTTCACACCCCGGTTTTGGTGTCTGCAAATTTGCAATAATCAAAAGTCATCACCTCTTAGTTTACAAGGTGAAGTGGGATTCCATCTTTATAGAGCTGAGTCCCAGGGCACAAGGCGAGCTGGGGGCATTATGACTGCCATCATTATTGACCAGGATCTTGGTTTTATTTGCTTTGTTCATAGAAAATAGACAGGCAGCTAGTCTTGTTAATGTACACTCGCATCATCAGGGGAAGAGCAAGCCATTTGGAAACCATTAGCAGCTCACGAGGAGCTGAGTAGAGACAAGCAGGATGAGCACTAGGAGCGTTCTTCGTAGCAGAGGGATGGAGCGCTTTTATATTTGCCGCATTTAATAAAACAACAAGCTATGACAAACGTAGATAGCGTGTTAAAAAGCAAAGACATCACTTTGCCAACAAAGGTCCATCTAGTCACGGCTACAGTTTTTCCAGTAGTCATGTATGGATGTGAGATTTGGGCTATAAAGAAGGCTGGGTGTCAAAGAATTGTTGCTTTCAAGCTGTGGTGTTGGAGAAAACTCTTCAGAGCCCCTTGAATTGCAAGGAGATCCAACCAGTCCATCCTAAAGGAAGTCAGTCCTGAATTTTCAATGGAAGGACTGATGCTGAAGCTGAAATTCCCATACTTTGGCCACCTGAAGTGAAGAACCGACTCATTGGAAAAGACGCTGATGCTGGGAAAGATTGAGGGCAGGAGGAGAAGGGGACAACAGAGGATGNAGGAAGTCAGTCCTGAATTTTCAATGGAAGGACTGATGCTGAAGCTGAAATTCCCATACTTTGGCCACCTGAAGTGAAGAACCGACTCATTGGAAAAGACGCTGATGCTGGGAAAGATTGAGGGCAGGAGGAGAAGGGGACAACAGAGGATGAGATGGTTGGATGGCATGACTGAGTCAGTGGACAGGAACTTAGGCAAACTGTGGGAGTTAGTGAGGGACAGAAAGGCCTGCAGTGCTGCAGTCCATGGGGTTGCAAAGAGTCGAGTGTGCCTTGGCATCTGGGCAACAACAATAACAAAATAAACACGGTCACTGGATTGCCTGATTTTAGAATCCCCTTTGACCACTGTGTTGTGTAAAATTTGTGCATCAGTTGGAAGTCATGCACGTGCTTGGTCAGGGATGCCGAGAAGTGTGTGTTGCTCTGATGTGATGAGTACCAGGCTTCATCCTGCAGGGAGTGTGAGGAGGGTGATGATCTCAAACGCTCAGAGTCTCGAGCAGGCGTGGCGGAGGGGTGAGAACTCTAGTGGTCGGCCAAGGAGCCGGCACTTTGAAGAGCAGCCTCAGCACAGGCCCCTCCATGATGCCTGGACCAGATCTCTAACCGCGTCTCTCAGTGCAGAATCAGGCAAGGCTCCCAGGGGGCCTGTCTGAGGGTCCCTTCTGTGGAGTGTCCCCTCCTGCCCCTGAGTAGCAGGGGGACTGTGCTGCTATTTACTGCCCATCAGTTTGACAGCAAGTGGCATGCCACTGTCTGGCTTTAAATTATGAATAAGTAAATAATTGGATTCTTCACTTAAAATTAGATGGCAATAAGATTGCTCTGTCACCCAGGGAACAGGGCCTAAAAGAGAGGAAAGAAATAAAAAATGGCAAAAGCAAAAAGGGACTTCCATGTCCACAGTGGGCCCGGGGGTTCCATCTCACACACCTGCTCCTGCAGGGGGCCCTGGCTACCCCTCCCACCTAAGCTGACTCTGGGTGCTGGCACTCAGCCAGGGGGCTTGAGGTAGGTGTGTGTGTGTCTGCATGTGTATCTGCACATTTCAGGGCGTGTTCTTGTGTGTGGGTATGCATATGAGCACACGTGTGCATGCACAGGTCTGTGTGGGGTGTTGTGGCTCTGTGTAGGTATGGGTTGTGCATGTAACAGGGTGTATGTGTAAGCAGGCAGAGTGAGTTGCACATATGTATAGGTATGTGTGTATGTATGTTGCCCAGCATGTGTGCATGTAATGTGTGTGTGCATGTGGGTGGGGTGTTTTACACATACGTATAGGTGTGGGTATGTGCATGTTGCCATGCATGTTCCCTGGTATATGTATGTTGCCCAGCATGTGTGCATATAACATGTGTACACGTGGGCAGGTGTGTTACACATATGTATAGGTGTGGGTGCGTGTGTGTTGCCTGGTGTGTGTATGTTGCATGCTGTGTGTGCATGCAATGTGTGTGTACGTGTCCGCAGGGAGGGTGTATTACACATATGTATAGGTGTGGGTGCATGTGTGTTGGCCTGGTGTGTGTGCGTGTGGGCAGGGTGTGTTACACATATGTATAGGTGTGGGTGCATGTGTGTTGGCATGGTGTGTGTGCGTGTGGGCAGGGTGTGTTACACATATGTATAGGTGTGGCCGCAGGTATGTTGGCCTGGTGTGTGTGTGTGGCACGGTGTGCGTTCCTGTGGGCAGGGGATCCCTGTGGGCATGGTGTTGATGCTGCCTTTCTGCTGGGGGCTCTCCCCTGCGTAGGTGGGGCTGTGGCCTTCAGTGGCCCCCTGGCTTAGGAGCTGTCCTCTAGGGATGCACGCAAGTGGGAGCCGTCCAGGGAGCAGGCAGCCGTGAGCAGGCGGGGGAGGGGGACCAGAGAGGCAGGGCTGGTCCCCCAGCAGCCCCCTCCCCCGCCTCTGTCACGGCCGCACGCTCGCTCCCCAGTTGCTTTAGCCCGCAGCAGTTGACATTTAGCCCAGCCCGATAATCGAGGAGTAACCTTTGCCTTACAGTTTAACGCGACCTCCGCCTCTGCAGCTTTTTAGATTAGCTTCTAAAATAGAGAGGGGGAGGGCGTGCGGGTCCTCACAGCAAGCACGAGGGGCGGGAGCCTGTTACTGCCGCCCAGGGTCACCTCGGCTTTTGCAGGGGTGACGACTATTAAGAGGACAGAATTAGGAGCTGGGAGAGGCGCCAGGTGGCTGGAGGTTAATGGATTGACTATTACCTGTGGGAGGTGCGGGTGCAGCGGTGGGATGGGGCTGGCTCTGCCTTTCCTGGGAAACCAGGGGGTCACCGAGTCCAGCGTGGAGGGCGAGCGGGTCTGCTGATCTGAGAGGAGCCACTTTTCACCTCTAAACCCTGTGTCAAGGAGACTTAGAAGGATCGCGGGAGGGAGAGAAAGCAGGTTCCATTCTCCTTGCCAAAGACTGGTCTGGATCCTGAAGGCTGGCTTATGTGTAGGAGGCCAACTGGGGCGTTCAGTGACCCTCGTGGCATAATCAACAGTGGTGAGTGATCAGGGGGCAAATTTAAAACATTAATCCGTAGATTGAAAAAGATTCTGAGTGACAAAGAGGAGGAAGTGGGTTTTAGTAGGAGAAATTGAATGGAACTCTAAGAGCACCAGAGACAGGCCGCCCCCACGAGGACAATTTCCCTAAAACTCCCATTAGCTGCATAACCAAGAATGATATTTACCCACAGGAGTATCTGAGCATCTTGTCCAGGGTGGGTCTGATCTGACAGTTAAGCAGCATGGCTGAGAGTCCAGCATCCGTGCAGACCAGACCAGCAGGAAACTTTTACTATTATCACCTAGACGAGCGCTGACTTCTCAGGACCCCCGATATCTAAGAAGGACACCTGTGGTTGTGGGGTGGCTATGTCTAAACCTTAATCACAAATCCTTAATCATCTCTATGAAATGGGAGAGCTTCCCAGGTGGCTCAATCATAAAGAAACTGCCTATCAATGCAGGAGACACAGGAGATGCCTGTTCAGTCCCTGGGTCAGGAAGACCCCCTGGAGGAGGGCAGGGCAACGCACTCCAGTGTTCTTGCCTGGACAACCTCATGCATAGGGGAGCCTGGTGGGCTACAGTCCACAGGGTCGCAAAGAGTCAGACACAATGGAAGCGACTTAGCCTGCACACATGCATGGAACAGGAAAAAACACCAGCAATACCATCCATTTGTGTGCGTGCAAGCAAGTCACTTCCATCATGTCCAACTCTTTGCAACCCCATGGACTGTAGCCTACCAGGCTCCTCTGTCCATGGGATTCTCCAGGCAAGAACACTGGAACGGGTTGCCAGGCCCTCCTCAACACAAACCATCAGTTCAGTTCAGTTGAGTCACTCAGTCATGTCTGACTTTTTGCGACCCCATGAATCACAACACGCCAGGCCTCCCTGTTCATCACCAACTCCCAGAGTTCACTCAGACTCCTGTCCATCGAGTTGGTGATGCCATCCAGTCATCTCATCCTCGGTTGTCCCCTTCTCCTCCTGCCTGCAATCCCTCCCAGCATCAGAGTCTTTTCCAATGAGTCAACTCTTCTCATGAGGTGGCGAAAGTACTGGAGTTTCAGATTTAGCATCATTCCTTCCAAAGAAGTCCCAGGGCTGATTTCCTTCAGAATGGACTGGTTGGATCTCCTTGCAGTCCAAGGGACTCTCAAGAGTCTTCTCCACACTAAAACAAAAGTAGTTTTGGAAATTTCACGAAAAATGTGTATTTTCATACAGAGGACGTTGAGTTGCGGCACCCACCCTGGAACATCTTTCCTGCTGCAAGCTTAAATTTGCAGACCTGAAAATTCCCAGCAGAGTCAAATAACCACAGATCAGATTAGCTGAGGTTTTTACCCAGAACCAAGCTCCACTCTTCAGGGAAACAAATCTCCAGGAGATGGAAGCCACGTCTGGGTGGGGACGCCTGTGAGGTTGTGCCAGGGACAATGTGGACCCCAAGAAAGGTGTTTTTAAACACTCTGAAGAATGTGCCTGGACTTTTCCAGTTGTTTTTGTTTCTGTTGATTTCATCTGCTTCACCTTTGATTTCTGCCATCTGCTAGGAAGATATGAGGGCCATCAGGGTGAAATAATGACAATTGGTAGCTCTCACTGGGAACTTGGGGGTGAGCCTGTCATTGCTGAGTGCTTAACACATATAAATTCATTTAAAAAGTATATCAATCTTCCTAACTGATTATCATACAAAGATTTGAACTAAATGCAAAGAGAGAAAACCCTCCTTCTTACCTAGGCTGGTGACAGAGAAAAGCCAGGATGGAGGGAGACCGCAGTCTGTGCCTCTTAAGAGTTAAATCGATTTCCAGGCACCCCTTCTTTAAGATTGTGTCAATTCCTCGGAAAGTCACACTGGCGAGGCTTAAAAATTGTATCACAGCTCAAGTGCCACAGATGGCAAAGCACACTCCACTCCTAAGCCTTTCTGACGTTGCTAACCGTTTGGTTATGGTGGCTGTGTGCCACAAAGGTCGATTTGGCCAGTGGTTCCCCAACACGGTTATGTGTGACCGAAGGCTGTGAGGAGCCTCCAGGGCCGCCTGATCCCCGGAAGCTCAAAGGAAGTCTCCGAGGATGGGCCGGCATTTGGCCGGCTGTAAACCGGCCCAATATCTCTGAAAGGGTGACCTGCTGACACTGGGCAGGCGCTGCTCCTCATTTAATTAAGAAAGAAAGGGTTTCGGTGGAGAGTGGGCTCCGGGCTCCTTTGTAATTTTCGCTGACCAATCCAATTATGTGGATAATTGCAAATGCATTTCAAAAAGAAGGGGGAATCAGTCTGAGAATAAATCAAGATTCAGTCAAGGGGGCTGCTGTTCAGAAGAAAACAAATCAAATGTGTGCAGGAGGAGAATGAGAAGCAACAGCCACGTCGTCTCAACGGGAGAAGTATAGTAAGAATGGTGTGCGCTGTTAATTCCTGCTACGGGGCGGGCGCTGGCTTACCAGTGCGGCCGCTTGGTGGACGGGTGTGGGCGCCTTTCTGTAAACTGGCTCGATGTCCTCTTGAGTCCATACCACACAGGGACGATGGCCATCACAGACAGAGGTGAATTTGAAAAGACTTTGTTTGGTTTTTAGTTCAACAATCCACATGGCCTGTATCTTTCTGCAGACATTTATTTCAAGGTACTTAAAAACTGACTTTTATGAGATAATTTAGGCGGTGATTATTTTTGTTGAGAAATGTGTCCTTTTATCCCTCTCATTCATCCTGGGCTAAGGTATTTCTGTTTGTCAGAATGCCACCGTTTCTGATAAATGACTGCAGACAGACGGCTACACTTTATTAAAAAGTAATAACAATTTTTGTACGCACCCTTCACATTGCAGGGGGGGCCATGAATCAAAGGACACTGCTGTCTGGGCCTGATAAATGCGCCGTTTACCAGCTGAGGAGTTATTTAGGACTGGCTATTAATTTAAATCACATTTATCTTCCCCGGATGGGGGAGGCGGCTGTGATAGAGCGTCCAGTGACCAATGGTGCAGCTAAGTGCGCGTTATTTATTACCTCTGCCTCTAGCCGGCTGTGCAATATGTTAAAAAAAAAAAAAAAAAAACAGTGCCAATTACTGCGGTTAATCTCGTCAGGGCAATAACAAATTTCTTCCCAACACAAGGCAATTTTTATGCTTGCACTTTTTCTCCTCCAGACAGACTTGCTTCTAATTCTCCACCATTAAACCCAAAGCTCTCGCTCCCCTGAGTGCTCATGGGAAATTCCTATGTCTCTCGGTTTCACCTTTGTTTGGAGAACAGTGCGTTTCTTATGCATTATTCGAAGGCAAGTGTGTTCTTCTGACGCCTTAATGAGTACGTGTGGATAACACGGAGAGGCGGTGTGTGCTGCGAGTCATACTGGCCATGTTTTTCTATTAAGTATTTCTTCATTAATAACAGTGCTTCTTGTGCGGCCTCTGAATTCAGCAAGTTCTTATTATGCAGAATAACAACAGGGAAGAACCCATCATAAGCGTATTTTTGCCAATTAACTTCCACTTGATGGATCCATGGAAGAACAAAACAGTTCTAATAAAATGAATCTTGGACACAAAATAAATCCAAACATGAGCAGCTCCACTCTCTGGCACAGCCTCAGGCATGGTGGATGCCTCTGCCGGGGCGTCTTGGGCTCACTGTGCGCAGATGACATGGTCCTCGGGCTTCGGGTCCTGCCATGCAGCACCGCTGTCCCCTCTGACTTGCAGACCCCACACTCACAGCTTCAGGCTGGCCAGGGTCTGCTGTCCAGTAGACATTCCTGAAGTGGGCAGCATAAACACGAGTTAAACAGAAGCAAATTTCAAAATCCCCAGAGCATACCTGCGTGGACAGCGTTCACATTGCTTTGCGTGTAAATAGAATGACGATTATAAAACCATGACTGCATTGAGTTTCCTGGGTGTTTCCTTCACAGACACTGTACCTGAGCTGTTTCCAGGGGGAAAGGCGGACACGGGGACAACAGAACACGGGACTGAAGGAATCTGCCTTCAGACCCAGTGTCTTCAGACAAGCTGGCGCCTTCCCCTCTGATGGCTTCTTTGACAGGTGGTGGGTGGCTGGTTCCTGGGAGACGGTTAAAAAAACAGCGGTTTGGACGAACTCTAATGAGCCTCATCCCAGGGCACAAAATGAGTCCAGTGCAGCCTTCCCAGGGGGTCCATGCATGCCACAGCTGGAGCGTCCCTTTTACACTGCCTGAGGTCACAGACTCAGAGCAACCCTTCCTGGGCCATGGTGACTGTGGCCCCCAGAATAAATCCAACAGCTTGCAAAATCAAGGTCTTGTGTAGAATGTGGAACAGCACAGGAGAAAACTGGGTGTGTATGTTTCTATATACAAGAGTGTATATGCACACGTGCTCATATATACGTTTATGCATTGCAATGCATGTTGTACATAAGCCTTCCTCAGTGATCAGCGCAAAGAAACAGGAAAACAGTAGAATGGGAAAGACTAGAGATCTCTTCAAGAAAGTCAGAGATGCCAAGGGAACATTTCATGCAAAGATGGGCACAATAAAGGACAGAAAATGTGTGGACCTAACAGAAGCAGAAGATATTAAGAAGAGGTGGCAAGGATACACAGAAGAACTGTACAAAATGATTTTTATGACCCAGATAACCACAATGGTGTGATCCCTCACCTAGAGCCAGACATCCTGGACTGTGAAGTCAAGTGGGCCTTAGGAAGCATCACTATGAACAAAGCTAGTGGAGGTGATGGAATTCCAGTTAAGCTATTTCAAATCCTAAAAGATGATGCTGTGAAAGTGCTGCACTCAATGTGCCAGCAAATTTGGAAAACTTGGCAGTGGCCACAGGACTGGAAAACGTCAGTTTTCATTCCAAACCCAAAGAAAGGCAATGCCAAAGATTACTCAAACTATCGCACATTTGCACACATTTCACATGATAGCAAAGTCATGCTCAAAATTCTCCAAGCCAGGCTTCAGCAATATGTGAACCGTGAACTTCCAGATGTTCAAGCTGGATTTAGAAAAGGCAGAGGAACCAGAGATCAAATTGCCAACATCCGTTGGATCATCAAAAAAGCAAGAGAGTTCCAGAAAAACATCTATTTCTGCTTTACTGACTGTACCAAAGCCTTTGACTGTGTGGATCACAATAAGCTGTGGAAAATTCTGAAAGAGATGGGAATACCAGACCACCTGACCTGCCTCTTGAGAAATCTGTATGCAGGTCAAGAAACAGCAGTTAGAACTGGACATGGAACAATAGACTGGTTCCAAATTGGGAAAGGAGTACGTCAAGGCTGTATATTGTCACCCTGCTTATTTAACTTATATGCAGAGTACATCATGAGGAATGCCAGGCTGAATGAAGCACAAGCTGGAATCAAGATTGTCAGGAGAAATATCACTAACTTCAGATATGCAGATGACACCACCCTTATGGCAGAAAGTGAAGAGGAACAAAAGAGCCTCTTGATGAAAGTGAAAGAGGAGGATGAAAAAGTTGGCTTAAAACTCAACATTCAGAAAACGAAGATCAGGGCATCTGGTCCCATCACTTCATGGCAAATAGATTGGAAAACAATGGAAACAGTGATAGACTTTATTTTGGGGGCTTCAAAATCATTGAGGATGGTGACTGCAGCCATGAGATTAAAAACCTCTTGTTCCTTGGAAGAAAAACTATGACCAACCTAGATAGCATACTAAAAAGCAGAGATGTTACTTTGCCAACAAAGGTCCATTTAGTCAAAATTATAGTTTTTCCAGTAATCATGTATGGAATTGGACTATAAAGAAAGCTGAGCACCGAAGAATTGATGCTTTTGAACTGTGGTGTTGGAGAAGACTCTTCAGAGGCCCTTGGACTGCAAGGAGATCCAACCAGTCCATCCTAAAGGAAATCAGTCCTGAATATTCATTGGAAGGAATGATGCTGAAGCTGAGACTCTGATACTTTGGCCCCATGATGAGAAGAACTGACTCATGAAAGAAGACCCTGATGCTGGGAAAGATTGAAGGCAGGAGGAGAAGGGGATGACAGAGGGTGAATGGTTGGATGGCATCACCAATTCAATGGTCATGAGTTTGAGTGAACTCCGCGAGTTGTTGATGGACAGAGAGGCTTGGTGTGCTGCAGTCCATGGGGTCACAAAGAGTCAGACACAACTGAGAGACTGAACTGAACTGATGTACATTATACAATGAACTTATTTATATGTACATCATATATACGTTTATAGATTTATTCGTGTATGGATATTTGTATATATACATGCACCTATACGTGTGTCCTAAGTTGCTTCAGTCATGTCCAACTCCTTGCAACCTTATGGACTGTAGCCCACGAGACTCCTCTGTCCATGGGATTCTCCAGAGAAGAACAATGGAGTGGGTTTCCATGCCCTCCTCATATATATGCACACATGCGTATATACATCCATTAACCATAGTTATTAGATAGGTTAAATGAGTATAACATTAAATGGGGGGGGTGAGCCAGAATTAGGTGGGGCTTTGACGCTCCCCTTCGGGAAGCACTCCCAAGGGCCAGGGAAGGGGGCCACCTCCTGCCTCTGCCCTCCACCTTGAGAGGTTTTCCGTCCACCCTGCTCCTTGCGAGCCCAGCAGGAATATCCATCACCAGCCGACGTTTGTGATCCTCTGCCATCATGCACCCTCTGCCGGATACTCAAGTCCCACTTCTGCACAAATCCATGCTTTCTTCAGACTGCTCTTCTCTGTCGTTTTGCATTTCTGTCCCCGAGTCCAGTCCAGAACTGGCCCTGCAGTTGTGGCAGGTAGGAGAGGTGGCTTTGTGACATCTTCTCCTGGGTGCCCGGTTCCCACCAAGGGTCCTCGGGGAGCTGGGCCCTCCCTGGTTGGTCCTTGCAGAGGAACAGTGCTCATGCAGGGGTCCTGGCAGAGGCAGGGGTCTGCAAGGCCCCCGCTCTCCTCAGGAAGCTGCTGGTGGGGCCCCTTGCTCTTGTTGGGAGTGGCCAGGCAAGCATGTGCAGCACTCTACTCTCTCCAAGTGCGAACTGCCGCAGGGGACGCGATGCGGATCAAGCTGAAAGAAGAGCAAAGCGCGTGAACAGCACCCTGTTTGGGCTTGGAGTGTCCGGAAGCCCAGAGAGGTTTCCTCATTCCTTTCCAAGACAACAGTGGTTTTTAAATGCTGAGTGTCAGAGCTCCAGAAAACATACTGTTTCATCAATATCCAGTCACTCAAGCCAGAAGTTTTGAAGGCAATATTAGCTATTTACTTGCCTTTAACAGAACTGTGTTCTGTCCACTCAGCTTCAGAAACATCTCTCAAATAGTGTCCTCCTCTCTGTTCCCAGCACCAAGGTTTATTCTCTGTCTTTATCAGCTAAGCCATTGAAATCAAGGCATTCATCTTGAGTTATGTAACTCATCTAGGATTACAATAAAATCCAGTGCAAAGAGTGAAAAAGCCAATTTAACATGTATATGTATGTATGTATACATAGTAAATGCATAGAGATGGATATGTATATATCATATTAAAAAAAATAATAAAGTTTTGTTCCACCTCAAAGATGTATTTAACACTATAGTTAAAGAGCTTCATTTTCGTGTGATTTTGAATCAAATCTCCTGCTAAAACAGCAGAAATACTTCAGAAGGGTCTCCCTTTGAACTGGACAGCCCCTGGTCCTCTGTGAGGATGCAGAGGAAGAAAGGCAGGTGACGTCATGGAGGCACATAAGAGGAAAACGTTGGCGGTAGTGTCCGGGGTCGTAGGGAGTCACTGGGCTCAAAGAGCATCTGGAAAGAGCAGACTGCAGACTTGAAGAAACACATGCAAAGGGGGAAAGTCTTTTTACAAAACAGGCCAAATACAGAGTTTAAGGCTGTAAAACCTGTGCCTTTTAGACCAGTTAATAACTCTTGAACATAGTAAAGGAAAAAAGCAAAGTTCAGTTAGGTCTTTCTAGCAACCGGCATCAAACACTGAAGATTAAAGCCTTCAGAAGCAGCAGGCAAGACCTGTGAACTAGTTATGCTGCTTCTGAGCGGGGAGACCTTGAACAAGAGAGCTGCGTCTTCTTGCTGACCTGGGGCCTCGCGTAGTGGGGCAGGCTTTGCTTTTCTACCCTGAGAGTGAGGAACACAGAGAACTGCAGTGTCCAGTGTATAGTAAGAACTCAAGCAATGGGAGTTATTTGTATCACCATCATCACCACCACCGCCGTCAGCACCATCATTATCCATATCACCATCACTGCCATCACCATCACCACCATCATCACCAGCACCTTCATCACCATCACCACCAGCACCATCATCATGACCATCATCACCACCAGCACCATCACCAGCACCACCATCAGCACCATCGCCATTATCACCATCACCCCCATCACCACTGTCATGACCATCATCACCACCAGCACCATCATCACCACCACCGTCAGCACCATCGCCATTATCACATTCACCCCCACACCACCATCATGACCATCATCACCACCAGCATCACCACCACCAGCACCATCACCACCACCACCGTCAGCACCATCGCCATTATCACCTTCACCTCCATCAGGACCACCATCATAACCATCACCACCACCAGCACCATCACCACCACCAGCACCATCATCACCACCACCGTCAGCACCATCGCCATTATCACCTTCAACCCCATCACCACCATCATGACAATCATCACCACCACCATCAGCACCATCGCCATCGCCATCATCACCATCACCCCCATCAGGACCACCAGCACCATCATCACCACCAGTACCATCACCACCACCAGCACCATCATCACCACCACCATCAGCACCATCGCCATTATCACCTTCACCTCCATCAGGACCACCAGCACCATCACCACCACCAGCACCATCACCACCACCAGCACCATCACCACCACCACCGTCACCACCATCGCCATTATCACCTTCACCCCCATCACCGCCATCATGACCATCATCACCACCAGCACCATCACCTCCATCACCACCAGCAGCACTATCATCGTGACCATCACATCACCATTATCACCACCTCCATGACCACCAGCACCTTCATCACCAGCACCAGCACCACCAGCACCAGCACCACTCTCATCACCATCATTGTCCTTTATGCGCCACAAACAGAGACAAACCAGAGCTCTGAGCACTAAAGGAGCCCTAAGGCTCACAAAATTCAGCCCCGGGGAGTCGATGACGTGGCCCAGGGAAAGGCCAGTGTTGTGGCCTCCGTGTCCCTGCGGCCACATGTGCTATGAGCAGCGCGGTCTCTTCACGTGCTTTGATGAGAAGGTGAGCGTGCTCCACGTGCTCCGTGAGCCAGTCCCCTCTGAGTCACTCACCTTCTTAGCGTGTTCCCCACTCCTGCCTCAGCTGCTCAGCCCCAGGCCCTGTGCTGACGACCCTGCAGCCCGAAGGGGGGACGTGGCCCGTGGCCCTGTGGCTCTGCATTCCCGCGTCTTCCTTAGAGCTGCTGGGGCTTGGAGGCTGGGCTACATGCCACGAGGCAGAAGACGCAGCAGCTGCTTGGACACAGACGCCCAGAAAATCAAACGTCAGAAGCAAACAGGGTATCCGGTCACCAGGGGAGCTCTGTAAGACTCGCACAGCGCTACTGTTCACTTTTTCTGCATTTTCCTGAACTCAAGGTTTGTTTTTTTTTTTTAATCTAATTATACGTATTTCAAAAAATTGGCTATTTTCCATCCTCATAATCATAATTTACTTTACATTTTCTTACAGGCTTCAATTAAGTGTTGGCTCAATTTTGTACAGCTTTCCTCGTAGCTCAGTCAGTAAGGAATCTGCCTGCAATACAGGACACCTGGGTTTGATACCTGGGTCAGGAAGATCCCCCAGAGAAGGAAATGGCAACCCACTCCAGTACTCTTGCCTGGAGAACCCCATGAACGGAGGAGCCTGGCGGTTTTCACTTCATGGGATCACAGAGCTGGACATGACTGAGCGACGAAACCACCGAGTTTGTAGAGTTAACCAGTTTGCACACCTGTGACTCTAGGATGGAGATCGCTGCTATGACAAAAACAAAGACAAAAGTATGATAGAGACTCTGCCCGTGTGATATTTTCCTGATTGATGGTCTAGTCCAAGGCCAGATTGCCAGTTTTTTGGCCCCTAGAATATTCATTAGGGTGAACCCACTGTTAGTTTTCAGGAATTTCTTTCAAGTAATCTTTTAATTTTGCCAACTCCAAAGAAGCTGAGACTTTTCTTTTTTCAAAGAAGTACATCTTCTGTGGGATCTCTGGTTTGGTGTTAAAATGGTTTCCGTCTTCTCTTTAGTGACTCTTAAGTTATTTGGAGGTGGCAGAAGAGGCGAAAATATGAGAAGCCAACCTCCTATCTATGAAGCACTGAGTGATGCCAAGACACAGCCGAACCTTGGAAATGTTACAATAAGTGAAAAAAGCCAAACACAGGAGAGAAAACCTGCCGCCATTCCACTTACACTGAGCATCGAGATTAGGAAATTCATGGGGGTGGAAGCACAGGAGAGCCTTCCAGGGTTGGGGAGGGAGGGGATGGGTCGCTGTTATTTAATGGGTACCAAGCTGTTCAGGATGTGAAAAAGTCCTGGGAACAGTGATGCTGGTTACACATCTTGAATGTATTTAAGGTCACTGAATTGCATGCTTTGTAGTGGCTAACTTGGTCAATTTCATCTTATGTGAATTTACTACCATAAAAATAAATTAAAAGTCAACTCTCCTGCAAATCAAACAAACACACTAAAAGTAAAAGAAACAAGAAGCCACATAGTTCAGGAGCAGCCTGTGGTGGCTGGTCCCTGGGCTCAGAGCTGGGACACTGGGAGGAGTGGGTTAGGGGGTGCAGGGCCCCCGCCAAGCCTTGCAGGCTGCTGAACCCTTCCTCACAAGGTGCTTCATTATTTATGAGCCCAGCAATCTGGCAGGCCACATGCGATCAGCAGCAGAATTCAATACGAAAAGGTCACCACCACGAACGTCGGGCTGAAAGAGTGTTCAAGCAAATGCAAACACATCTTTTAAATTTTGGCTGAATTGATTAGATAACAATCGGAGGTGTCACAGGTCAGGAGGTGGGAGCCAGTACGTCAGCAGAGTGAAAAGCAGCCGGCCCTGGGCCCCCTGCCCCTCAGTGCCCTGGCTCTTGTCTCTGTAAATGAAGAAATGCCCACTCCGGACCCCATGGCTCTGAAGAAAGTCATGCACAGGGCTGAGGCCGTTCTGGAGTCGAGGCAGGGTAGAATGATCCTCTCTTGGACGTCAAGTGCAGAACAGCTCTCCAGCATCCTAAAGGCGAGAACTGACCCCTGTCCTTAAGGCCTGCCCAGGGACCTGCACAGGGATGGACATCCATCCAGCGTCATTCCTGAAACAAAACCTTCAAGAAAACCTTGCACAGGGACTTTCCTGTGCTTAAGAACCTGCTTTTGTAATGCAGAGGATGCAGCTTCAATCCCTGGCAGCAGAACTAAGATCCCGCATGCCACAGGGCGACTGAGCCGGCTCGCTGCAAACCGAGAGCCTGTGCTCTGCAACGAAAGAGCCCGCATGATGCTCTGAAGACAGGTGAGCCGCGATGAAGGCCCGATGCAGCCAAGTCAATAAATGAATAAAGGAAGGGTTAGCATTGGCCCTGCTGATTACTGGGCGGTCCTCTTTCCGGGGTTGATGAGGAGGGCAGAGGCCAGCTTCAGGCACCTGGGAAGATGTGCTCCCATCTCCCTGCCGGTCCGGCGCCCTGCCTCCAGCCCCTCCGCCCTTCTTCCTTCTCCATCTGCAGCTCCACACCCAGGCTTTCTCAGAGGAGCCCGCTTGGCTGCTCCTGGGGGCCTGCCTGTCCCTGCCCTCCTGTCCTTGTCGAGGCACAGGACCGCTCCTCAATTTCGCCCTGAGGAAGCCTGAGGCTGGCGAGACACCTGTGCTCAGGAGCAAAGGCTTTAAAAAGAACGTTCGCCCTGTCCCTCTGCAGAAATGTGTAAATGCGTTAGCTTTACATTGTGTTTTAGTTTTTTTGTTTTCTTGGAGTGTAGCTGGCGTCCAGTGTGGTGTCCAGGTGCAGAGCACAGCGGCTCAGTTCTGCATGTACACACATCCACTGTCTTTCAGGCTCCTGCCCACATGGGTGATCACAGAATACTGAGGAGAGCAGCATGCTGTACAGCTGGTCCTTGAGGGTCTTCTGCTCTGTATATAGTATTTGTGTGCACGTTACTCCCACACTCCTAATATATCCCTCCCCCATGTTTCCCCTTTGGTAAACATAATTTTGTTTTCAATGATTTAAATTATCTCAGTGCTGGAGTCTCTCTTTGGCATTCGAAGGACCTCTGTGTCCACGGGGCAAAGTGCTCTGTGAGGGGTCGTGTCAGCAGAGCCGGTCCTAAGCAAGATTAACGACCCGCCTCCCTCCCCGCCAGGGCCTGGCCAGCCATCGGCCCCGCTGGACACCCCGACAGCCCTGAGATACGGGAGGACGGCGTCAGAGGCCCGTGTGCCTGCTGCGGCTTCTCTCTTTTTGGCATTGTCAACGTGCGTGCTTGCAAACCAACATTTATTTATCACAATCTATGTCAGGAAGCCAGAGCTCTGAGAACTGGGGCATTTCATTTCACTCTGCTGGGCCTCCATCTTTTCATCTCCAAGTAGATAGAGTCGGTCATACCACACAGCTAGGCTCTGACACACAGAAGCAACATACAAGAAATTAAAAGATCAAGTCAGTGAATTTCATGTGTCTCCATGCCATTTAATAAGATGTACTCTCCCATTATGATTACAAAAATAATTTATTCCATAAAATGTAAATAATTATAGACACACAATTTTATATATTTTATAAATATATAATTAAATTTAATTACAATGCAGATGTATAAATATATAATACATGTTATATAAAATATGTAAAAGATTATATTTATATATGTTGTTAGATTTCAAGTGCTGAGTTACAGAATTATAAGTAATTTGTATATCATTATCTACACTTCTCCATAGTTTCTCAAACTTTATAGAATAGCTCCCCTGGTGGCTCAGTGGTAAAGAATGTGCCTGCAATGCAAGAGCCATGGGACATGCAGGTTTGATCGCTGGGTAGGGAGGATCCCCTGGAGCAGGAAATGGCAGCCCACTCCAGTGTTCTTGCCTGGAGAATCCCACGGTCAGGGAATCCTGACGGGCTACAGTCCCTCGGGTTGCAAAGAGCTGGACATGACTGAGGAGAGGGAGCAGGCACACTGCATATTGAGTATGTTTCAGTTGGAATGTGTTGCTCAGTTAGTAAGTCCTGTCTGACCCTGTGACCCCATGGACTGTGGCACACCAGGCTTCCCTGACCTTCACTCTCTCCTGGAGCTTGCTTAAACTCATGTCCCTGAATTGGTGATGCCATCCAGCCATCTCATCCTCTGTCCTTCCCTTCTCCTCCTGCCCTCAATCTTTCCCAGCATCAGGGGCTTTTCCAGTGAATCGGCTCTTTGCATCAGATGGCCAAAGGACTGGAGCTTTACCTTCAGCATCGGTCCTTCCATTGAGTATTCAGGGTTGATTTCCTTTAGGATGGACNCCTTCCCTTCTCCTCCTGCCCTCAATCTTTCCCAGCATCAGGGGCTTTTCCAGTGAATCGGCTCTTTGCATCAGATGGCCAAAGGACTGGAGCTTTACCTTCAGCATCGGTCCTTCCATTGAGTATTCAGGGTTGATTTCCTTTAGGATGGACTGGTTGGATCTTCTTGCAGTCCAAGGGGTTCTGAAGCCTTCTCCAGAACCACAGTTTGAAAGCATCGATTCTTTGGCTCTCAGCCTTCCTCATGGTCCAACTCTAACATCTGCATGTGACTCCTGGAAACACCACAGCTCTGACTGTAGCTGGCGTACATGATGGTGTCAGGGCTGCCGTCTCACATATAAAGAGGAACTCTGGGGCGGCTCCATGAAAGCACAGTGCTCTCCACTCGCAGGGACCATAGATCGTTTCCCATTCCTGCTTCCCGGGAGCTTCTGATCTAGTGAGGCAGGGAGCACTTGAAAATCCCAAACAAATATACATAGGAGAGTTCTGCTTTCGGGAGTGCTCATGATAATAGAAAATCAATACTACAAGTAGACGGATGCTTTATCAGCAACGGCCCTTACAGGCAGTAGTCGTGATCACTTTGGAGAAAGGTAGGAAAAGGCCTAACTGCTAACCCTCCCTTTATTAACTTATCTGCTTGGCTGCATCGGGCCTTCGTCGTGGCTCCCCTGTCTTCAGAGCATCGTGTGAGCTCTTCCATTGCTGTGCACAGGCCCTCTAATAGCAGCGAGCCGGCTCAGTCGCCCTGTGGCATGCGGGATCTTAGTTCTGCTGCCAGGGACTGGACTTGCCTCCTCTGCATCACAAAAGTGGGTTCTTAAGCACTGGGCCACCAGGGAAGACCCTGTGGGAAGTTTTCCTGAACTTCTACGCTGTGGACATCGATGTACGTGCTTTCTATACATCATTCCATTCCATCTCACAACAGCACTGGAATCCAACCTTGCCAGCGTCTTTTACAGATCTTGGAGCAGAGAGTGTGCAGCCATGGAGTCTGCTTGAAGTCATACAGCGCTGCTGGGCGGGGTCAGCGTCTGGAGGGGGAGAGTGACAGGGTGGAGTCCGCTCCGGCAGAGGGGCTGGGGTCAGTGGGCACTGGCATTCCCAACAGGCTGACTGGATTGAACAGAAGCAAAGAGGTGTCTTTTTCTCTTTCTTTTTTTTTAGACTCCACGTATAAGGGATATAGTACGGTAATTTCTCTGTCTTACCTCATTTAGTGTGGGCGCCTCTAGGCACATCGTGTTGCTACAGATGGCATCATTTCATTCTTTTCATGACTGAGTATTCTGTTCTGTCTCTATACCACATCTTCTTATCCATCCCTCTGTCAATACAAGTGAAGTTCCTTACAAGACAGAAATATACTCGTGGACAGCAAGCTCAAGGTTACCGAAGGGGAAAGGGATACATTAGCCATTGGAGATTAACACACACACCCCTGCATAATAAACTGATAGCCAACAAGGACCTCCTGTTTAGCACAGGGAACCTGGCTCAAGGTTTTGTGATAACTTATCAGGGAAAAGAATCCGAAAAAGAACAGATGTAACTGATTCGCGTTGCTGTACACCTGAAATAAACACAACACTGTAAACCAACTATCCTCCAATAAAAAGGGGAGCAGGCAAGCGCAAGGCTTTGGGCAGCTGTGAGCACGCACGTGTGGTTGCTGAGAATGGCTCCAGCAGAGAGCATGATGGAGGGGCTGGACGGCCCCTGGACCCACAGAAGCCAGCCATGAGCCATCTCCTCACATGGTGGACGGCAGTGACCCCACCATCAAGGGGGTGTGCGGTGTCCACACCTCGTCAGCTTTCAGCAAACAGTGCCCGCTGTTCCTACAGGATGTGAATCGCAGCACGTCATCAGACAGAATCAAGGATGGGCCCCACGGACCCATGCCAGCCTGGAAAGGGACACCTAGTGATGCCCTCAGATCCTGTCCTTATCATCCAACAGGTAGACTAGTGTCTTTGACGAGGGAGCAAGTACTACCCCATGCAGAAAGGTGGCAGATTGTAGAAGGGTGGTTATCAAGAGCAAAGTTCTGATCCGTTCACAAAAAGCTGGGCCAGGTGTGGAAATCAATTATATAGATGTAAAGGGCTTCCCTTGTGGCTCAGCTGGTAAAGAATCTGCCTGTAATACGAGAGATCTGGGTTCAATCCCTGGGTTGGGAAGATCCCTTTGGGAAGGAAAAGGCTACCCACTCCAGTATTCTGGCCTGGAGAATTTCGTGGATTGTATAGTCCATGGGGTCGTAAAAGTGGGACACGACTGAGCGACTTTCACTTTCAAAGAATCATAAGGGCTTGCCAGGTGGCCAGTGGTAAGGAGCTCACCTACCAATGCATGTGACGTGGGAGACACAGGTTCCATCCCTGGGCAGGAAGGCCCCCTGGAGAAGGAAATGGCAGCCCACTCCTGTGCTCTTGCCTGGAGAATCCCATGGATGGAAGAGCCTGGTGAGCTATAATCCATGGGGTCACAGAGAGTCGGATGTGACTGAGCGACTGAGCATGCATGATGGGAAAATTCACACACATGGACGAGTGCACACACAGCAACACACACAGCGTGCAGATGCTGCAAGCCGGGAAGAGAAGAGGCCAGAGTGGAGGGCACGAGGGGAGCGTCTCACTCTGTCCCCCGAGTTGGTCCAGGGGCCACTGAACCTGGAAGAAGACAGTTCATTCAGCAGGTGCCTTGAAACACGCAAGGTGCTGCTCTGTGCTAACCCTTGGCACACACTTCAAATGGAAAAGCAGCACAGTTGCTTGTTTCTAGAGGTCCATACTGTGTGCGGGGCCCTGGGAAGTCAAGTCAGAAGAAAGAAAGGATGGATTAGAAGGGAGGCCACATGCTCATACCCTGGAAGCTCCCCCCCTTAAAGGAAATAGGAGTTTTGGTGACAGAGAAAGCAAGGGGTGGGGGATGTATTTAGCTGTTGACCCACTGAGGTCAAGTGAGGCATCTGAGCAGAAACGTTCAGGGTGTGTTGCAGATAAAGGGCCGGAAGTCAGCAGAGAGGGTGGGAGTGAGGCTGTGGGACCGAGGATATTCATCTTCAAAGGATAATTTCCAAGTAGGAGGACCACGTGCCTAATGCAGAGGGAGGTCAGGCTGAGGACTCCGAGAGGAGTGATGGGAAGAGACAGCGGGCCCAAGGCTGAGCAGTGCCCGGGAATGCAGGGACCCAAGCAGACTCGGTCTCAGAGGGAGGGAGGAGTCGGCTCCAGGTGGAGATTCTCACCACACCCATCATCCGGACAACACAGAACACAGATCCCGACAGGACGGTGGACCTGGGGCTGCGATGACTCATGCGGGGTGAGGACAAAGGTGATGGAGGGAGGTGGTGCTGAGCCACGGAAACCAAGGTGCTGATGAAGCCTCGGTGTCCTTGACCATCACGGTGAGAAGCTCGCCGCGAGAGGAGAGAGAAGCTGGAGGGAGGCAGGGGCAGCAGAGACACGCGGGACTTGAGGGGAGAAGATGCCCAGGACGGGACCAGGTGTGGGGAGACCTGGCTTCCAGCCTCTGGCAGAGGCACCTGGAGGGCTTCCTGCTCAGGCAGGGAAGGCATGAGGATGCTGCCCGGGGGAAGGATGGGCAGCTATCCAGGAAGGTGCAGGGGAACCACGGAGTGAGACAGCGGAGCCCCGTTTCCTGGTAAAGGACACATCCTGAAGGGCTGGGCAGCGGTGTCTCGATGGGAGTGGCAGAGATCTGGGAGATCTGGGGGGGAGCGGGCATGAAGGAAAAAGACAAGGGCATCCCAGATGAGAGTGGCAGAGATTTGGGAGATCTTGGAGGGGGGGACGTGAAGGAAAAAAACAAGGGCATCCCAGGAGAGCTGCCTGCATCCATGGCCATCAGATTCATTGTTGGGAGGTCAGGAATCTTCCAGGGTGTCTCCAGAGCACCCGTGGGCCCAGAGGGGCACAGGACCTGCAAAGAGCAGCGCCATGCACTTCTGGATGTCTGCAGAGTGGACAGGAGCATGCTCAGGACACCAGAATTCAAGGTCAAGTTTCTACGGAATTGACCAACCCCAAAGGTTGACCCCAGCTTGTGACAGAGCCCAGCAGAGCCCAGAGTGGGTGGCGGACTGGGCACAGTGCAGAAACGCAGGTTGTCAGAGCAGGACAGACAACTGCCTCTTGTGTGTGCGTTTATAAATTTAAAAAAAGTCCAAGTCTTTGGGGAAGTGCTGCTTAGTAGATGGCACAGTGGTGAACTGGCCATTCCAAGTGAGACGGGCAAGTCCAGTAGCATTTCAAAGGAACGAGATGAAGAAAAACTTGTGTTCACTCACTACTTGCATTTAAGCAGACATTTAGTAGCTGTAATCCAGTCTGATCCTAAAGACTGCTCTCTGGAGAAAGCATCATCGACTCCAGACTGCGTGGTGCAGAGACGAGCACGTGAGAGGCTGAGCTGGTCTCCCCTCCGCCAAGGTCACAGGGAGGCAGAGACTTGAACCCAGGCTGGCTCCATCTGCAGCCTGCTCTTTGAACAAGGCTGCTTAGAGGTCTGGCTGCCCAGAGAGGGGACCGTATGCCCAGGGCAGCGTCTCTGCTCTGGGTGTGGGCTCGGGGATGGAAGGGGGTCGTGCGAGAGGCTGGGGGAGCTCGCACAGAACTCGGGGCTGAAGCTGGACGGGTCTGAGTGCAATCGAACCATGTGGACCCTCAAGGAAGGAAGATATGAACTCCATATAACTTCTCTCATAAGCGAAATTACTTCCCAACAATAACTTACCCAATAAAACTCAATAAAACAAAATTGAACCCCTAATAAAACATCTAGGAGACAGACTGAACTATCGGAGGCTTGGTTTATGGAACTCCAGCTTCACTGAGATGCATTACTCTGATGTTTGAAAGTGGAGAGTGCTTTAGGAGCTCCACCACTTACATGATAACCCTAGCGGGGTTGACACTGGAGCTGTCACCCAGGTGTCCCTTCAGGGTAGGTGGATGCAGAGCTGGTCTCCCCAGCTGCTGGGAAGAGGTCAGCAGGTGGGTCTCAGCGGCTGGCCATCTGCAGGATCCCCTCAGGGTAGGACACTGACCCCCGAAGTCACACATCCTTCCCGGAGCAGCGGTCAACACCCCAAGCATCTCTTTTCAGAGCTGACCACATGCTCAGCCACGACCTTTGTGGAGACAATCTAACCATGCGTTCTCCTCCAACTCCCACGGCTCCCAAGGGCACCTCCAATGACAGCCTGAACCCCAGTCTCTGCTTTAGCCTGAAACACTTAGGGGAACCCAACCTATGACAAGTAGTTACTGAGACACCCAAGTTCTTCGGCTCTAAAGTTGTCATACGACCTACTGACCTCGCATCGCAAGGAGTTGCTAGAAGTGAAATCCACGTTGTCATGTGGATGAAAGGACAAGTCACTTCTCACCAACATGCACCCACTTTGGATGGAGATGACCCATGAATAGATGGAAAATCCACGTGGAACTGCCCACAGCACTCACGGCCCTTCCCAGCATACCAGGAATTTTAGAAGCTGTTTTATTTAATCCAGGTTATTTCTGCTTCTATTCAGTTACCTGTTTCTGTACATCTATTGTCTTTGAAAGATCTTTGACAATTGACAACTCGGCTAAAATAAAGGAAGAAAAACCAAGCCTCCTGGGAATTTGGGGGGCTGTTAACAGGAGACAGGTGACGGATTCTCCCTCCCAGAGTGGACCGGACGCACCACCATGGTTTGCTCCTGGCTCATCTCCTGGACATCACATGCCCTGGCCATTTGCTTATGAGAAGTCCAGAGAAAGATCTGGAGAGCACGTTATACCCACACATTTCCGTCTCAAATCCTGTCTTTTGCTCCCATTAGCTGCGCATCCTGGGGATTTGGAGGGAATGTTATCTTTCCGATGACAAGTCTCCCTCCAGGAAGTGTCTTTTCCACGCGGCCAGTCTGTCCTTCCTGTGGCGTGGGACAGAGGAAGATGGATCTGTTCCTCCCAGCCCGTCTTGTCTGGACTCTGAGCGGTTTTAGTGACTGGCTTGACCAACAGGCTAAGGTGAGCGGGGAGTGACCAGCCTGTCCCCTTTGTCTGGACTGCCTGAACTTTAGCGCTGAAGCCAGCATCCCAGGACACTGCTCTGTCCTCCATACCCAGGGACGGTGAACATCCCAGGGCTCCCAAGTCCAGACCACGAGATTTCCGGTGATCAGAGGTCTTTAGCAATCAGCTGTGTGGCCACCCCAGGCTGCGAAATTGGAAAAGCTCATGCCCATGAGGTATTTCCATTTCCTGAGCTCTCCTGTGGGGGCACAGACCCAAATTATGACCCGAATGAGATGGCACACAGCCCCTTCATAGTCTCTGCTGTGGAATTTGAAGAAGCAATTCACAACTGGGTCCCTGCTATGGCATTGCCATTTAAAGAGACTCTACACGCTCTGCATCAATAAAACAAGGGGGATTGAACACCTCAACCGTTTTATGAGGTGAAGTGAGATTTTCTTAGAAGATGCAGGGTGGTTTTCCATCTTTGTCGCCAGTACACAGACTGTCTTTAGAAGCCACCCACCAGGTGGTAACGACGAGTGAGCTGCTCTCAGCTCATCACTGTTTATAAGCCGACTCCAGCTCTTTGTGACCCCATGGACTGTGAACCTGCCAGGCTCCGCTGTCCGCAGAATTCTCCAGGGCAGAACACTGGAGTGGGTGGCTGTTCCCTTCTCCAGGGAATCTTCCCAGCCCAGGGACTGAACCCAGGTCTTGCCCATGGCAGGCTGATTCTTTATGTTCTGAGACACCAGGGAAGCCCTTTTTATAAGTTAAACAATAATAACCACAGGAACACAACAGAGAACCAGCAACAAAGGAGTTAAGGCGATGAGTTATCCTAAGCGGGAACTCAGTCGAGGGGGGTGATAAGGATGGGCAGTCGGGGCCGCACTGGCATCGTCGCAGCTGCACCCTGGGGCCCGACGCGCCTGGCGTGTGGTTAGGGCTCCACACATCCTTGCTGAATGTTTGTGATCATTGGTGCGCATTTCTAATAAGCACATTATTACCACATGATTAGCTCGATTTTCCAAGAAACAGAATACACTCTAACAACTTTGGAATAATCTCCTTAGGAAGCCACACTAGGGACCACCTCGTAGCTCAATCTACCCCTAATGAGATCATTTTGTCAATGGAGTATTTGGTTTCCATGGGATCCTGTCCAACCTATACTGACTAATGTGGGATTTCCCTTATAACTCAACCTGCCGGGCCAGCCTTCCATTGTTTCCTGGGTCCATCAACGACACTGACCAGGGGACGAGGCCATAGAGAGGAAGGCAGAGGAGAGGGCGGGGTGCTGGTTCCTGGGCACACCCCACCCTCTGGCAGCCAGTCACTGGCTGGCAGAAACTCTACCCCAGAACCAAGAAAGAGTCTTTCCACAAAGAGGTGTCCTCTCACCCACAAGTGAGAACAAGAGGCCAATTTGGCATCTCAGTATTGACTTGAAATCCAGTCAAATGAGATCCTGTCAAGTAAAATCCCTCTTCTTTATGTGCAATAAATTCAGCCGAGAAGTACATGGGCCACAGTGTCCAGATGGAATGCTGGGGTGTGGCACAGCCAGTGGGCAGTCACCATCTGCCTCTGGGCTGCACTGCGTGGGTCAGCACAGGGTCCCGGGGGGAAGGTTCCCCTCGCTGGTGGTCTCCGTCACGGAGATCATGAGGGTGTGGGTGTCTGAAGTGGAGACAGCAGGCACACGCCTCCCCTCTCACCTTGGTGGGTGGGCAAGACGCAGGGGCAAGGCTGAGGGCCTGGCCAGAGACCACACATCTGCTGATTTTAAACATGGGTTTGGACCAGAGCAGTGAAGGCAGGAAGGTCTGTGACGGAGAGGAAAAGAAATGCACGTATGCATCATACACACCACACACACATCACGTACATACGTGCGTACACACGTGAGTACACACATGCACGCCTCTCACACGCACACTCATACACACAAATGCTGTCCGTGTTTTCTTTCCAACACTCGACTCTGAACAGAGCTCACGGACAATCCCTTGGAAACTCAAGCAGCATCACTGTCTCAGCACACTCAGTTGCTCAGTTGTGTCCGACTCTTTACCACCCCATGGACTGTAGCCCGCCAGGCGCCTCTGTCCATGGGATTCTCCAGGCAAGAATACTGGAGCGGGTTGCCATGACCTCCTCCAGGGAATCTTTCCCACCCAGGGATCAAACCTGCGTTTCCTGTATCTCCCGCAGTGGCGGGCAGGTTCTTTAGACTGAGACACCTGGGAAGCCCCGTTGTCTGAGCATCATTCTCCAAACATTCTTTCTTTGGGCAAATCCTGGAAACAATCAGGTTTAAAATTTCTTTTTGATGTCATATTCATAAGCTACTTTGCTCTCATCGTGAAAAGACACAGGATCACTGTAGAACGCTTCCTTGAGGCGGGCTGAATTGACTGTCAGGTTTTGAACACCAACAGTTAGGCTGTAGGTACTTACGCTGGTGCCCAGTCCCTCCGTGACACTCTGAGTCTGCCCAGGACAGCCCGCAGGGCCTCCAGCCCCCAGGTTATGGGGTCAGAAGGAAGGGCTGCAGATACAAGGGGGCCATTGCCCTGCCTGCACTTGGCCTGGTGAGCTCTCGGTACAAACAGCCTCGAGTGGCCGAGGCAGGGAACCCACGGGACACAGGCTCAATGCTCCCCCACCACCCCCAACCTCTTGTCTTTCACCAGAAAAGCTCTGAGGGCAGAACTGCCTGCACAGCTTCAGGTCAGGCTGTCCACCCCAGTGTCCAGCACCAGTTCCCCAAACAGAGGCTCCTGCCAGGAGCTGGGAAGAGCCTGGAGCTCGTGATCCCAGTGGGCTCTGTGCTCCTGATCACTCAGGTGGGAGCAAAAGAAGACTGGCTTGCTGGGCAGGGGGTCACAGGAGGCTCAAAGCACAGACTTTGTGACCTGCAGACAGCACGCTGGGCTCCTCCCTGGACGTCCCTCCCCAGCTCAGGGCAGAAAACGAGGTATTAGTTTACAGCATCGACTAAAACAGTATCTTATAGAACACAGCAACACCTGGTCATGATGTTGCTGTTGTGTTTGCATCTTGTGATTTAAAAAAAATAATAACAAAAACAGAAGAAAGTGTGTATCCAATGGAGTAAAGTCCCAAGAACTTCAGTAAACTCCAGGTGCCAAGTTCTGTGGCTCTGTGGCTTAAAGGGACTGGACCAGCTTCTCACAAATGCCAAGGCTACTTTCCAGCTGGATCTGGATGCAGCTGTAAAACTCCAGCAAGGAGCCCTCGGTGTGCCAGGAAGAAGGGTGTAGAAATCCAGACACTCTGCGAGGCGGCCGCTCCTTCCCAGCGGTGGGAGCATTTGTCACGAACAAGGATGCCTCACACGCCGGGCTGAAGGACGAGCACGCAGATTCGTGAGGACGCCCCACCGCCCACAGCCCGCCCGGGCCTCCTGAGCCCTGCGCCTCGGCCACCCGGTGAGGCCTCCCTCCCCAACCCTGGAACCCCCGGTCCCTCCCTTTAAGACGCTGCCCCAGATGTCGTCCTGAGTCATCCACACCCTGGTACAGACCAGACGATGGGTTCACCTGTGTGCACGCGCTTTTCTGCTTGTGTGCTGAGCGCGTCTCTCATGCTGTGAGAGAAAAGATTGGCTCGCCGTGAGTCCTGAGGGCATCTTGCCCTCCAGATGGATGGACGGCCTGGCATGGATGGTCCACTGTGGGGCTTTCTGCAGAGCATTCATCCTGTCTGCCCAACCACCGTGCCCTGCCCTCTCAAAACAGTGGAATTCACCTCCATTCTCTCCCAGAAAGCTCTCTTTTTCAGGGATCTGTACAAATTTATCTGCACTAACTTCATTCAGTTTCACAAATTAAATCAGCAATTCTGCTGCCGTAAACACTGGGATGAGTTAACAGGAACGCATCCATTTCCATCCGCCTTCATTCACAGTCCTTTTCAAGTACCTCAGAGGCAGTGATTGTTCCTCTCAACAGGATGCGATTTAGGAGAAAAAGGATTTGTGCTTTTAATGACATTGTGAATCTAAGAAGCATCTCGTGGATGATTATCCAGCCAGAGAGGCTTGTTCATTTACAAGGTTCTTTAATGAAAGCCATCGGCAGGTTGCTTACACTTATCAAATATTCTTGTAATAAATACTTATATTCTTGTAATAACATTAAAAAAAAAAACCAAAACATATATCAAAAGGAGTAAGGGACTCGAGAGCTACCACAAAGACCAGGTGCAAAGCACTGCTGGCTTGTGACCTAAAGGGACCGGATCAACGTCCCACGAGCATCAGCTTTAATTCTCAGCTGGACCTGGAGACGAGATGCGAAAGTCCACCAAGGACCCCGGGTGTGTCTGGAAGAATTTGTAACTGTCCCACAAGGTGTATGACGGAGACTCACTGGTGCCAGGGCCCTAATTCAGGTTCTGACGTCTTCACGGGCAACAGAGGCTGCTGGCAGGGTTCAAGAGTCGAGAGTTATAAGCTGGCTCCTGAGGCCGCACTGGGAGGAAACGTGAAGCGGAACCGGGTCTCTCTGGGCCCTTCCGGGCCAGCCCGCTCTGCCCAGGCCCCACACCCACCAGTGTCCCTATGTCACCTCCAGACGATGAGCAGCTGTCTCAGCATCTCAAGCCCAGCTGGGGAAAGGCTGGGAGGGCGGACGTCGGCAGCGCTGACCTCTGTGTACGGGGACCCCCTGCGCTGTGTCCACCGTGGAGTCCTTGCAGGATGGTGATGGCCCTCGATTCCAATGCCGCGCATCTCAATGGCTGAGTCTGGAGCCCCGGGGCCCCGACATCTCTGAGTCCTACCCCTCGTGGCCGAGCCCTCGCCAGGTGGGAAGACGCAGGAGCCTGAGTGGGTGAGAGGCCGGGGAGGCCCACTCACCAGGTGGACTTAAAGCAGATGGACAGGCACGTGCCCCCAGACCTGCACGGGGCGCCACGGGCTCCAACGAGGCCTGGTGGTCTCTGACAGTCCCTGTGTCCACGCAGGACACAGAGGGACTGCAGCTGGGCTAGGTAATGACTGGGTGCCGCTGTCTGGAGACAGGTGTAGATGGCTGTGACCTTGTACCCGTGAGTCTGGACAGGATGCACTCACCAAGCCGGATGCCCCAGATGAGAAGGCACTGGGACACGCTGGGACAGTGGGCCCCAGAACCACCTTAGGTAACAGGGTTCGGTGGCCAGGTTCGGTGGGGGTCTTGAAATGTACTTAGTAAACAAAGGGCAGGGAGAGCAGGCTTGGGGCCAGAGTATGTGTGCTTTCAATGATCAGGGCTTTGGGAAGGGCTTCGAGGAGGAGCAGACAGCTGTGCTCAGCGCTCAGGGTGCGGAGTGGCTCCTGGGGACGAGGTTGCTGAGGACGGCCCCAGGGTGGCCCTGTTGTCACCAGACAGGTGACTGCTTCCCGAGTCTCCTCATTGAAACTTTTTGTCCCAAAAGTCAAGCTCTGAAGGCCCCAGGGTGAACTGTACAACATTGAGTGGTGTATGAAATCTACCCCAGGTCCAAAATTAAAGTGCCTAACCTTGATGGACTAAAATCTTACCCACAAAATAAGAATAATAAATACAGCATAAGTCATGCTTTCACGTCAATGGACCTGAACGGGCAACTCTTTGTAAGAAGTGAATTTCTTATCAAATTCTAGCCCCGCACGGAGGACTTGGGAAAAGTGTTCTCTCCAAAGCAGGGACTCAGCGCAGCCTGTTTGCTGGAGGAGGACACGAAAATGCCCTCCAGGAGGGTCTGAGTTCCAGGACACATGTGCGGTGGGGAGCTTCAGGGTCTGAGGTGACAGCTGACGTTTGTCTCATGTTCTCGGATCTGATCTTGAGTCCTTAGCTCACCTGTGCATGCACACAGCCACACACAGCAGGTTCCCCTGGCCAGCCCCCGGGCCAAGCCCTGCCCAGAAGGTGGGATCAGAACGTAGTACCTGAGAAAAGAATATCTGGGGGACATGGTTGCTGCAGCACCTACTGTAAACGTGCTGAAGGGTGGTGCCGCTTCGGAGGCACGATTTGGGGGCACATTCTCCCCCCTCCCGTCTCTAAAGCAACATCTGTATGAAATACACGGGTATAACTCTGGGGCTTGGATCGCACAGCCCACTGAGATCTGTTAGAACTCTCCTCGCCCTCAAATGCACCTGGAAATGATAAAAAAAAAAAAAAAAAAAAAGCCCATCTGCCTATTTTGAGCAATGCTGGCAAAGTTTTCCAAGATGTGTGCAGTTTGCTCTGGTACAGCTGCGTAGGGGGATATGTTTTCAACATGGAGGGCGAGGAATTAGGCTCCGGATTGCTGCCCCCGGGAGCAGGCGCATTGCTCCTGGACCTCAGATGCCACCGTGAAAAGTCCGGAATCTGCCAGCTGCTGCTCTCACTGCTGCTTTGAAACTCATCCACCGAACATTCTGGAAACAAAGGGGACTCACACAGCCGCCCGGAAGCACTTAGAAAATACACACCAAAGAGGACGTGTGGGGATCGTTCTGTGTCTCAAATTAGCAGGCATATTTTCATTTAAAAACTTCAGACACTTACACAAATGTGGAGTCGTGTGTTTGTGTTACACAATGCGCAACAGCGCTTCTTCGGAGAGACAAGCATGTCAGCAGCCACGGGCTAGACGCAGTCTCTGGGGGTTGGGAGGAGCACCGTGGAATGAGCGCTGGCAAGAACCTTGGGTTCATGAACCTTGAGATGGTGGAGCGAAATGCTTTCAGGAAAAAGTGAGTGTGTGTCTGTGTGTGTGCACGTGCATGTGCAGGCACTTGCATGCTGGCAGAGCACAGCTGGCATGAGGCTGACTTTAAGGGCACCTTCAGGCACCGGGTCACTGGGATCCTCTCCCAGGATGGGAGTCCACACAGGTTAGGAAAAGAATATGAAGCCTCTATCCCCTCATCCCACGTTGGATGAGCAAGCACTTTCTTCATTACCACGGCCTGCTTCATCTGGCCTGAGGGGCAGATGTCCAGGGTCCAGCCCTGATCTGCAGACTCAGGGGCCATCCACGGCCAACACGGAGGGCGGGTGACCCTCCCACGCGAGCCCAGAGAAATGGCCAGTGCGGCAGGCCCTAATAATCTATCTTGCCTGTTTCACCCAGAAGCCGGCTTAAAATTCAAAATTCAAAAAGCTAAGATCATAGCCTCCAGCCCCATCACTTCATGGCAATTAGATAGGGAAAAAGTGGAAACAGTGGCAGACTTTTTCTTGAGCTTCAAAATCACTGCAGACGGTAACTGCAGCTACAAAATTAAAACAAGCTTGCTCCTTGAAACAAAAGCTACGACAAACCTAGTTGCTGCTATTGCTCAGTTGCCAAGTACTATCGACTCTTCGAGATCCCGTGGACTGCAGCACGCCAGGCCTCTCTGTTCCTCAGCATCTCCTGGAGCCAGGCCTCCCTGTCCCTCAGCATCTCCTGGAGTAAGGCCTCCCTGTTCCTCAGCATCTCCTGGAGCCAGGCCTCCCTGTCCCTCAGCATCTCCTGGAGCCAGGCCTCCCTGTCCCTCAGCATCTCCTGGAGCCAGGCCTCCCTGTCCCTCAGCATCTCCTGGAGCCAGGCCTCCCTGTCCCTCAGCATCTCCTGGAGCCAGGCCTCCCTGTCCCTCAGCATCTCCTGGAGCCAGGCCTCCCTGTCCCTCAGCATCTCCTGGAGCCAGGCCTCCCTGTCCCTCAGCATCTCCTGGAGCCAGGCCTCCCTGTCCCTCAGCATCTCCTGGAGCCAGGCCTCCCTGTCCCTCAGCATCTCCTGGAGCCAGGCCTCCCTGTCCCTCAGCATCTCCTGGAGCCAGGCCTCCCTGTCCCTCAGCATCTCCTGGAGCCAGGCCTCCCTGTCCCTCAGCATCTCCTGGAGCCAGGCCTCCCTGTCCCTCAGCATCTCCTGGAGCCAGGCCTCCCTGTCCCTCAGCATCTCCTGGAGCCAGGCCTCCCTGTCCCTCAGCATCTCCTGGAGCCAGGCCTCCCTGTCCCTCAGCATCTCCTGGAGCCAGGCCTCCCTGTCCCTCAGCATCTCCTGGAGCCAGGCCTCCCTGTCCCTCAGCATCTCCTGGAGCCAGGCCTCCCTGTCCCTCAGCATCTCCTGGAGCCAGGCCTCCCTGTCCCTCAGCATCTCCTGGAGCCAGGCCTCCCTGTCCCTCAGCATCTCCTGGAGCCAGGCCTCCCTGTCCCTCAGCATCTCCTGGAGCCAGGCCTCCCTGTCCCTCAGCATCTCCTGGAGCCAGGCCTCCCTGTCCCTCAGCATCTCCTGGAGCCAGGCCTCCCTGTCCCTCAGCATCTCCTGGAGCCAGGCCTCCCTGTCCCTCAGCATCTCCTGGAGCCAGGCCTCCCTGTCCCTCAGCATCTCCTGGAGCCAGGCCTCCCTGTCCCTCAGCATCTCCTGGAGCCAGGCCTCCCTGTCCCTCAGCATCTCCTGGAGCCAGGCCTCCCTGTCCCTCAGCATCTCCTGGAGCCAGGCCTCCCTGTCCCTCAGCATCTCCTGGAGCCAGGCCTCCCTGTCCCTCAGCATCTCCTGGAGCCAGGCCTCCCTGTCCCTCAGCATCTCCTGGAGCCAGGCCTCCCTGTCCCTCAGCATCTCCTGGAGCCAGGCCTCCCTGTCCCTCAGCATCTCCTGGAGCCAGGCCTCCCTGTCCCTCAGCATCTCCTGGAGCCAGGCCTCCCTGTCCCTCAGCATCTCCTGGAGCCAGGCCTCCCTGTCCCTCAGCATCTCCTGGAGCCAGGCCTCCCTGTCCCTCAGCATCTCCTGGAGCCAGGCCTCCCTGTCCCTCAGCATCTCCTGGAGCCAGGCCTCCCTGTCCCTCAGCATCTCCTGGAGCCAGGCCTCCCTGTCCCTCAGCATCTCCTGGAGCCAGGCCTCCCTGTCCCTCAGCATCTCCTGGAGCCAGGCCTCCCTGTCCCTCAGCATCTCCTGGAGCCAGGCCTCCCTGTCCCTCAGCATCTCCTGGAGCCAGGCCTCCCTGTCCCTCAGCATCTCCTGGAGCCAGGCCTCCCTGTCCCTCAGCATCTCCTGGAGCCAGGCCTCCCTGTCCCTCAGCATCTCCTGGAGCCAGGCCTCCCAGTTCCTCAGCATCTCCTGGAGCCAGGCCTCCCAGTTCCTCAGCATCTCCTGGAGCCAGGCCTCCCAGTTCCTCAGCATCTCCTGGAGCCAGGCCTCCCTCTTCCTCAGCATCTCCTGGAGTTTGCCCAAGTTCATGTCCACTGCATCAGCTATGCCTTGCAACCATCTGACACTCTGCTGCCCTCTTCTCCTTCTGCCTTCAGCCTTTCCCAGCATCAGGTTCTTTCCGGTGAGTTGGCTGTTAATCAGCATATTGAAAAGCAGAGACACCGCTTTGCCAGCGAACGCCTATATTGTCAAGCTATAGTTGTGTTCATGCACAGATTCAAGTACTGATGTGAGAGCTGCACCATAGAGAAGGCTGAGCAACAAAGAGCTGATGCTTTCAGACTGTGGTGTTGGAAAAGACTCCTGAGAGTCCCTTGAACTTCAAGGAGATCAGACCAGTTAATCCTAAAGGAAATCAACCCTGAATATTCATTGGAAGGACTGATGCTGAAGTTGAAACTGTAATACTTTGGCCACCTAATGCAAAAAGCCAACTCATTGGAAAGGACCCTGATGCTGGGAAAGATTGAGGGCAGAAGGAGAAGGGGACGCCAGAGGATCAGATGATTGGATGGCAACACCTGCTCAGTGGACATGAGCTTGAGCAAACTCTGGGAAATAGTGAAGGATGGGGAAGCCTGGCAAGTTGCAGTCCGTGGGGTTGCAAAGAGTTGGAAATGACTTAGTGACTGAACAATAATTCCAAGTCAAGACCCAAATGCATAATTTAATCAACCCTCAGCCACTCTCAAGGAGAGACTGAAATCACAGTCTTTATCCTGAGGTCAGAGCTGAGCTCAGTGGGCAGAGCCACCTAGCCAAGCATCTCTTAGAGACTTTGGAACAACCACCCAACCAAGTCTTCCTAGTGATGGCAGCGTTTAGCTTTGCTGGATCCCTGTTCCACTGGGCATTTTCAGTGCCAGGCAACTTAATCGATTAACGTCATTTAAACACACAGTTAAAGCCGGTGGAAGAGATCTCGGGAAGCCCAGGACACTCCACTTCTTCCCAGAAGTCCCCTCTGAACTTGTCCATCTGCTTTACTTCCTGAGGATCACAGAGGACAGCCAAGGGCCAAGAAGAACTCTCCGCAGCTCTTCACCAGCCTCTCTGAGGCCCTTCCTCTGCTTGGTGGACTCAGAGAGCCAAGGGCAGCTCTAGCCAATGGGCTGCAGCCACGTAGGGAAGATGATCTGCTGAGATGCCCAGCGCAGGCCTTGGGCACACGGTGACTGGTCTCTAAATGAGTTCGATGGGAGGACAGCACGTCAGTGACACAGGACAAGGCCAGCCCAGGCTGGGGCTGTGAACGCAAGGCTTTTCTACCCACCTGCCTCGGCTGATGACTTACGCTGCCGTCTTTGGAGGGGAGGCGCCGTGACAGTTGGCTCGCACAGGACACCCATAATTAAACCTTGTGCCCTGGAAGCAACTCCCAGCCCTGGCACTCAGCTTCATCTTGTGGCTAAAGGAGCCAGAGCTGAGGAGTGTCAGGAGAAGTTAAACGCTTGTCAGAAGAAAGCGGATGAGGCTTTACGGGAAACCCGCATCACTAATGAGTGAGGAGGGCCTGGCTGGAGACGCGAGTGTTCTCCTCGTCATCGTCCACGTTTCATTACCCATTACACAAAGGGGCGGGTAGACTTTCTCCCAGCCCAGAGCTCACGTGGTTCTGGGGAGATCGGTGACCCGGGGTCATGGATGGAGCGATATGGGCTGGAGGGTCAGCTCAGTGCAGCAAGGAGTCTATGATTACTCCCCAGAGGCTGGGGAGGAGGCGAGGGTTCAGGGCGAGCGGGGCTGGGGTCAGGGGCAGGCCAGCCTCGTGCCGGGCAGCACCTCCTCCTTCACAGCAACGGGCCCCCGTCCCCCGTTCACCTGGGACCCTGGGGTCCTGGCTGGGGGTGCGGTGGGGGAGGCACTTGGAGGAGAAGATGCTGATTGGCCAGGGTTGCTGGGATCAGCTCGGTGTGCTGAGAAGACTACAGGTACGCCTCCTGCTCCCCATAGGAAGAAGAACATCCCCCTTGGGGAGACTCGAAGAGGGGACTCTTGCCTCCCTACAATGCCTGGGGCCACCCCCTCCGCAGGTGCGGTCTCCCTGATCTCTGCGTGGGAAGGACAGTCTGCGGCAGGGTGAGTCAGCGGGTGGGGAAAATGCGGCATCTTCCCTCCCTGGCCTTGCTCTCCCGGGTCTCAGGGGGCAGCCCCGACCCTGAGGGGAGGCACACGCATCCAGGGGCACTCCGGGAGGACCCTCATCCACAGGCAGGCCCCGACAACCCTGGGCTGAACCGTCCTCCCTGGCAGGGCCTCCAGGACTGAGCCTGGGGAGGGGATGCGCGCCCCTTGCCCACAACGCGGGAGGGGCAGCGACGACCTCACTCACCGGACAGATGATGCATAAGGAGCGATCACAGAAAATGCAGATGGACGCCAACAGAAGGCATGCTAACAGAGAGCCGAGTCCTAAGGGCTGAGCTGAGCTGAGCCATCCCCAAGCCCGGGTGAAAGGGAACGCCGGCAGACCCTGTGTGAGCTCCCCCAGCTGCGTCCACCGTGCAGTCATCCCGGGGACCGTGATGCTCCAGCCGTGGTCTTATTGAGCCTGATGACCATCGGGCACCCCTAAGTGCTGTGCCCAGGTGCTGGGGGGCAAATTGTGTCCCCGCCTCCAGCTCCTACGATGGAGACTTAAGCCCCAGGATTTCAGAGCCTTGTCTGGATTAGGGTCATGGCTGATGCAAACAGCTACAGTCACATCACACTGGAGTTTCACTCTTCAGTTGCTAAGCTGTGTGTGACTCTTTGTGACCCCATGGGCCACAGCGCGCCAGGCCTCCTTGTCCATCACCAGCTCCCTGAGCTTGCTCACACTCATGTCCATTGAGTCAGTGATGCCATCCAACCATCTCATCCTCTGTCATTCCCTCCTCCTGCCCCCAATCCCTCCCAGCATCAGAGTCTTTTCCAGTCAGTCATCACTTCACATCAGGTGGCCAAAGTATTGGAGCTTCAGCTTCAGTCTCAGCTTTCCAATGAATAGTCAGGGTTAATTTCCTTTAAGATTGACTGATTGGATCTCCTTGCAGTCCAAGGGACTCTCAAGAGTCTTCTCCAACGCCACAGTTCAAAAGCANTTCACATCAGGTGGCCAAAGTATTGGAGCTTCAGCTTCAGTCTCAGCTTTCCAATGAATAGTCAGGGTTAATTTCCTTTAAGATTGACTGATTGGATCTCCTTGCAGTCCAAGGGACTCTCAAGAGTCTTCTCCAACGCCACAGTTCAAAAGCATCAGTTCTTCAGCACTCAGCCTTCTTTATAGTCCAACTCTCACTTCCGTACATGACTACTGGAAAAGCCATAGATTTGACGAGACAGAACTTTGTTGGCAGAGTGATGTCTCTGCTTTTTAATATGCCGTCTAGGCTGGTCATAGCTTTTCTTCCGAGGGGCAACCATCTTTGCATTACCCCTGGGGTTAGTGGACCCCTAGTCCACGACAGGTTTAAGGAAAGAAGCAGAAACGTGGATGCAGACACACAGCAAGACACCTGTGGCCCTGATGGTCGAGTCACAGGGATGTTTCCAGAAGCCAGGGACAGGGCCAACGGCCAGCACCGCCGGGAGGCGGGGGGGGGCCACCTGGGACGCGTTCAGGAGTGCCAGATGCCTAGATCAGGGGTTTCTCGCCCTGCAGGACCTGAAAGCACCCTTCCTGGCATTTCAAGCTGCCTGCTCGGGGCAGCTCTGTCAGGGCAGCCAGGAACGCAGGTCCTCCTGCCTCTCCTGTCCACGTCTCGCCTGAGTGCCGCTGACCCCCGCTGCCCTGGATCCAGGGGAACCCTGAGGGCCCTGAGGGTGGCCGCCGGGATGAGGCCCAGTGGGCACCGGAGGCCTGCTGCTGCTCTGCCAGGGACCCTGGCGCTTCCTCAGACCCCGCAGCTACCCGCCCGTTCCCGGTACGCGGTGGCGAGGCCCCGACCCACCCCAGCCTCGGGAGCTCTGTTGCTCCTGTCTGTCGGGAGCAGCGGGTGTCAGGGAAGCCCAGCCGCCCTGTGTCAGCATAAACACCCTTCTCCCTGGAGCGGCCGAGGCAGGCGACACCTGTGTCCCAGGTGAACGGGGGTGCGGGGGAACATGGTTCCAGGGAGTCCAGGTGGGCGGTTCCTCCTCCCTGTGGGCGGGTGGAGGTGCCCATAGCTACAGAGGACGTGAGGCTCGGCCCATGGCACATGGAGGCCCTCGGACATGAGGACTGGGGGCGGCGTGGTCAGCAGAGCCCCGAAGGCAGAGGGGGTGGCTCTGGGACACACGAGCTCTGAGGCCGGGGCAGGACCCCACCCCGATCACCGTGCCTGTGATGATCCAGCGCCTCTGCAGTCCAGGCCAGGGTCAGTCGGGGAGGCACTGTTGTGCTCTCGGGGGACTTGGACAGCAGAGAAGGGGTGGCTTTGTGGATAGAGGGAGCCGGGGCGCAGCCCTGGCTGGTCTGGGTCTGGGAGAGTCCTTCCTTCTCCACGGGGACACCCTTCTCACCAGACTCCCTTAGCCAGGCTCTCCTGGGTCACAAAGGGGTTGAAGAGACAGCATGGGGTTCAGCCCCACTCCTGAGCCATTCCTGTGCTGCCCAGTGGGCCCCGAGGCGCAGAGGTGGCAGAAGGTTATCCGGGCACAGTGGGTCGGGGCCAGGTGACCTTTTCCGGAGCTGTCTCTTATACACATCTCCTGGAGTCAGGCCTCCCTGTCCCTCAGCATCTCCTGGAGTCAGGCCTCCCTGTCCCTCAGCATCTCCTGGAGCCAGGCCTCCCTGT
>SJYX01010180.1:58176-123787 GCA_006410675.1 Oreotragus oreotragus | reverse complement strand
GGGTCAAGACCCCTGACGTGACCTTGGATTATGGAGGAGAGGATAAGTGAAAGTGCCATGTCCGACTCTGCGACCCCATGGACTGCAGCCGGCCAGGCCCCTCTGTTCGTGGGATTCTCCAGACCAGAATACTGGAGTGGGTTGCCATGCCCTTCTCCAGGGGATCTTCCCCGCCCAGGGATAGAACTGTGGTCTCCTGCATTGCAGGCAGCCTCTTCACTGTCTGAGCCACCAGGGGATCCCCAGCGGAGAGTGTAAGCCCAGGATTACTGGGTTCCCCCTGACTCATCTCCCCACCAAAACTGGCCCCGACAGCCTCCATGGACTGGCTCAGTCACTCAGTCGTGTCCGACTCTTTGCAACTCCGGTAACCTGCCGGGCGCCTCTGTCCATGGGATTTCCCAGGCAAGAATACTGGAGTGGGTCGCCATTTCCTCCTCCTGGGGGACAGCCTCCAAACCATACATAATATCTGAAAGTGTCATCATCACCAGATTTCAACAGTCTGGCTGCTGGTTCAGGACGTCAGCTGTCAGAAGATGCTCAGGGTCCTTCCTCATCTCTCCATGACCGGCTTTTTCCTGCCTGGTGATCAGAGTGGGGAGGTGTGCAGAGCTTAGTTCAGACTCACAACTGCAGGAGTATCAGGACGCAGCACCCGTCAGGGGTGAGAGAGAGAGGCAGCAACCTGCCCACCGAGGCGTTAGTCCCCATCAGGCCTGAAGTCGTCACGCAGCCTCGAGCTCTTGGCTCTTTTGTTTGCCACAACCACGCTCAACGGGTCAGTCGCTCAGTCGTGTCCAACTCTTCGCCACCCCGTGGACTGTAGCCCGCCAGGCTCCTCCGTCCGTGGGATTCTCCAGGCAGGAACACTGGGGTGGGTTGCCATTGTCTTCTCCAGGGGATCTTCTCAGCCCAGGGGTCAAGCCTGGCTCTGCTGCTTTGCGGGCACTCTTATCTTTACCAGAGAAGCCAAATTGGCCCTTGGAAATGCTTAAACCTAATTTTGTTTCACCAACTGGATTATACAGGTGTTCTTTCCATTTAGGAATCAAGCTGAATTTGTACATTTGGTGACAGACTATCAATCTGGCCATTCCCGCCTGGCCTCACTGCCTCTTGTCTTGAGCTCTAAGCTCTGGAAAGGGCTTTTTCGACCTTGACATTCAGCTGCCAGCACATTAACTTCAGACTTGGACCTGGGAGCTTTGCTCGTTAACCTGATCCATGTCACAGGAGCTGGATAAGGTGAGGTGGGGGGGAGGGGATACGGAGGGCTGTGGAAATCACCCCCGAGCTGCTCTCCTGCAGGAAGTTCTCATCGCCGAGGTGCAATTCCATTCCTCTCTCATCCTTTGCTTTTGTTGTTTGTTAAGGAACAAGATCAGATGTTTTATACCAGTATCAAATTTCCATAACCATATAGGATAAATATTTTAAAGCCTGTAATACAAACAGGTAGCAGGGAGGTTTGTTGGGATGACTGGGTCAGGAGGCGGGTGTGAGTAAGGGGCAGACAGGCCAGCTGGCCTCGAAGCGCTGGGCATTTGTGTAGACGTGAGCCGACCTTGCACACCAGGACAGCAGCGTGTCTTTCTCAATCACTCAGATCTTCGGTATTTGCAGGGTAAATGGTTGTTGGTTTTCAGCCCCTAAGTTGTGTCTGCCTCTTTGTGATCCCATAGACCGCAGCAAGCCAGGCTGCCCCATCCTCAACTACCTCCCAGAGTTTGCTCCAGCTCAGGTCCATTGAGTCAGTGATGCTGTCTAACCATCTCATCCTCTGTCATCCCCTTCTCCTCCTGCTCTCAAACTTACCCAGCATCAGGGTCTTTTCCAATGAGTCAGCTCTTCACATCAGGTGGCCAAAGCATTGGAGCTTCAGCNTGCCCCATCCTCAACTACCTCCCAGAGTTTGCTCCAGCTCAGGTCCATTGAGTCAGTGATGCTGTCTAACCATCTCATCCTCTGTCATCCCCTTCTCCTCCTGCTCTCAAACTTACCCAGCATCAGGGTCTTTTCCAATGAGTCAGCTCTTCACATCAGGTGGCCAAAGCATTGGAGCTTCAGCTTCAGCATCAGTCCTTCCAATGAATATCCAGGGATGATTTCCTTTAGGATCGATGGGCTTGAAATGGTGGTGTATATTGAACCTTCGCATCAGCCTCCGAGTCCACACCAGCTCCCCTAGAGCTGCATGCCTGCTGTGCATTCGTCTTTGCTCTGTTTCCCAGCACTGCCTATGACAGTGACCCGTGGCTGATGCCCCACAAATATATGCCTGATGAAATCCATGCTTATGATACCAGGAAGTGAGGAACTCGGAGGCAGGCAGAGGCACCGAGGTCACTCATGTGCCCTGACACAGACACACAGTTCAGTGATCCCGGGACTCCCGTGAGTCAGCTGGGCCTTTAATGTTTCCCTAAAGCCTACCTTGAAAGTGCAGTCCTTGTCTGTCAGTCCTTCTTGGTCTTTTCTGGAAGCGAGGACGGGAGATGACTCTCTTCTCTCCAGTCGAAAATGCAGGTTTCTAAAGCTTTTCTCCACGTTCTTATTCTGCCTCGGTCCTTTAACCGTCCAGCGTCACTTTGGAGGATTCACACAGTATTCTCCTTGTCCGAGACAGCGCATCCTTCAGGGGAGGCAGGCTTCACGTGCGTCTCTTCAGCCTCTGCCTTGCCTTCCATCCCCTCTGGGGAATGCTCCCTGGGGGGCTCCCGCAGCTCCCGCTGGCCGCGCCAGGTGTGGGTCTGCTGGAAGTCAGCAGGTGAGCTGCCCTGAAGCAGCTGCCTGGCGCGGTCCTGGGCGGGCCGTGCCGCAGCCGCAGGGCACCTCCTGCCCGTCCCCATCTGCTTACTGCCTCCTGCACCAGCAGGGTCACGGGGCCGGGCCACCTCTCCTGTGGCAGCATTCCTAGAAGTTCTGGCGATTTAACCAGATCCCCTCACAATAACGGTCTGTCAAGAGGTGCACTTTAAGAGCCTTCAAAGTTATCTTTGGTGAGATGTGCTCTGTAAATACTGTAATTCCCATAATACCCTAACAAAAGCTCCATTCACAGCCTAACAGCATCGTAATGTTTGTGCTCACCCCAAAAGTAAACATCACTGCCAAAGCCTGTCTAAGAGCCTTGAGCGTATCCGTCATCCAGTCGGAACCAGTGACAATCGTGGCTTCTTTTCAAAAGTAGAGTGGCGTTCAACACACACCACTCTGAGGGCTCCGATATGCCTGAGGTCCAAGCAAAATATCCCCCAGGATGCTGAGAAAACCCTGCTGGCTTAGCCCGAATGCACGCCGTGAGTGCTCGTGACAATCTCCCAGCAGAAAGGGTACTCACAGAGAACAGGCCAGCACCACTCTGAACCAGTATCGCTTTATAGGCTTATTGTACTAAGTTCTGTGTGTAGAGTTAAGCATCATACGCTGTTAAGATCTAAGGGAAACTGAGGCTCTGTGCTAATGCGTGTGTGCACGTGTGTCAGCCGCTCAGTTGCGTCCAGCCCTGTGCGGCCGCACGGACAGTATCCTCCTGGCTTCCTCTGCCCATGGGATTCTCCAGGCAAGAATTCCCTCCTGCAGGGGATCTTCCCGACCCGGGAATGGAACCCTGGCCTCCTGCGCTACAGGGAGATTCTTCAATGTCTGAACCACGATTCATTTTTCTAACTTTTTGTTTTATATCGGAGAATGCTAGGTGCAGTGTGCTGGGTAAGCTTCAGGCATTCAGCACAGCGAGTCCACCAAGCATGGACACGCATCCAGTCCTTTTCAAATTCTTTTCCCGTTCAAGTGGTTCCCTCGTCCTGGACGTAAGTCCCTGTGCTGTCCAGTAAGTCTCTGTCGTCATCTACTTTAAATACAGCAGTGTGCATCTTTAACCGTAACACCACACATAGGGTGGCTCAGAGGTAAAGAATCCACGTGCCAATGCCAGAGACACAGGAAATGTGGGCTCGATCCCTGGGTCAGGAAGCTCCCTGGAGGAGGAAACGGCAACGCACTCCAGGATTCTTGCCTGGGAGGTCTCGGGAACAGAGGAGCCCAGTGGGTTGCAGTCCATGCGGTTGCAGAGTCAGACAATACTTCAGGTCAGGTCAGTCACTCAGTTGCGTCCAGCTCTTTGCGACCCCACAGGCTGCAGCACGCCAGGCCTCCCCGTCCCTCACTTAGGGAGTGATTAAACAACACAAGTAGCAGGCACCAGTCTGTCCATCGGGCCCTGCGGGGCCCAGGCCCTCCCGTTTGGATGCACTTAGCACCCTGGCGCTGAGCTGTGTTCCAGGTGACTCTCAGCCACTTCAGCTGCAGTGCCTGCCCCATCGTGGGGAAACTGCAGCAGACACTTTCTGACGCTCCTCCCTGAGGGTGCCTGTGGCCCAGCTGGATCCACAGCTGTAGCCCACCCCTACCCTGTTCATTTGGAATTCTGAGAGCAGGCAGGGATGAACCAGCGGCATTTCCCCTGCTCTCCCCTTCTCAGACTCAGCAGGTTAGAAAAGCTGTTTCCACAGCAGATATGAGAAGCTGAGCAGTGTGGGTCCCAGGTGAGAGCCCCAAGGCCCAGGCAGGGCGGGCCCGGGGTCCAGGCGGGACGAGGCCTCTCGTTTGCATACCCTTGATCTCTCTGTCCGTTTCAAGCCCATTACGTGTCTGCGAGATGCGAGCCTGCGCTCCCGCTCTGTGTAAAAGCAGCAGTTTTCACGGGAAGTGAAATTTCTCAAGAGGAAGCCTGTGTCCTGCAGGCCGACACTCAGCTCCAGCTTTTCTGTTAGCGCTTGAATAAAGCCTACGCCAGGGGGACTAGATTCCAGGCCAGGTTTGAACTTGATGTTTCTTCTTCTTTTTTTTTTTTTTTTCATTCAAGAAGAAACTTGAAGATGTGAAATACCTGTAAACGTGTGGGTTCTTCCCGACAAGGCCGTCAGGCGGAGCATCAGGGCGGCCCCCAGATCCCCAGCTCCTGGAGCGTCGGGTCAGGATGGCTGCGTGAGGCTCAGGCTTCCCCGGCCTGGGTGCCAGTAAGAAACTGGTGCCATGCACAGCACTGGGCCCACACATCGGGGCAAACAGCCATCCAGACCTACTGCTCTTGTTAAGGCCTGAATGCAAACAGTGACCCTCACGAGGGAACTAGAAGCACATCCTTCTGGCGGGATTGTGAGTCTGCCATCCCGTGCAGCAGCTCTAAGGGGCCCTCGGGCAGGGTGCTCGGGGTGCTGGTACTGACGGCCTCATCTTCTCTGGGTTCCTGCTCTGAGGGACTCTCCTGGACATTGGTCGGTGGAGGTGTGCCGGGCTGGAGAAACAGAGCCTCTGCCATGCTCATTCAGCCCCACAGACCCAGATCTCTCTAGAAATGGCTCAGGGTAAGCATTTCTATTCAACGTCAAAAGTTTGGAAATGGAGGCCGAGCAAACAACCCAGCCTCAGGGGAGCCGGGTGCCGTTCGTGTTGGCGACTAACTCAGGGGGAGAATCGGACAAAATCCACACTACGTCCGGCTGGTTGTGGCGGTTCCGTTGCTCAATCTTGGACCCTTTGCAAGCACGCCAGGCTTCCCGGTCCTTCACCATCTCCCAGAGCACGCTCAAACTCACGTCCGTCAAGCTGGTGATGCCATCCGACCCTCTCATCCTCTGTCGTCCCCTTCTCCTCCCGCCTTCAATCTTTCCCAGCATGGGGTCTTTTCCAGTGAATCAGTTTTTTGCACCAGATGGGCAAAGTATTGTAGCTTCAGCTTCAGCATCCGTCCTTCCAGTGAGTATTCAGGGTCGATTTCCTTTAGGTTTGACAGGCTGTACCACCTCTGTAAAAACTACTGTTTTCACTGTGACTCCCGTGATGTGCCCTGGCCAATCCTGACATCAGGGACTCCTTCTTCTCCCAATCCCAGTAACTAACAAGGAGTGACGTTACTCTCTCACAGGAATCCCCACTGGACCAGGAGCTTCTTGAAACAGCAGAGGGGTCGGGATTAGAAGCAAGGCAGCTATGACCGGGCTGGGTCCAAAGCTTCCCTCCTCTGCACCTGTGCGCGCCTGCTGGAGGACAGGGAACAGAAGGAAGGGGCCCAGTCCAGCCCACGGAGAGCAGCCCCCCGGGAGGTTCTGAGTCAGCCTTTGGGAGGACAGGACAACGTCCCAGCGGCTCCGAGTGATGTGGACACTCAGGCCGCTGTCGCCCTTGGCTCCCTTGTCCTTCCCACCCTCCTCTGCCAACTCAAAGCCCTGCACCTGCCCCAGCCATCCAGGCAACAGCCGGGCCCATCGCTGGATCCCCATCACCTGCATGGGAGCCGAGAGAGCTGACGGGACCAGCGTCGTCGTGGGGTCAAATGAGGCCTCCGTCAGAGCCGAGAGGAGGGACCTGTGGGTGGCACGGGAGGGCTTTGGACCTGCAAATCCGCTCTGGGCAGTGAGCTCCTGGTCGCCCAGCCTTGGCCAGACCCATCCTGCACCAGGTCCCGTGGGAAGACTCCAGGAACGTGACCCTTGAGATAAAGAACTACTCCCTTCTCCCTCCCAGACCTGTCTCCCAGCTGAAATTGGATGGCGCTTATGTGAAAGAACTGGTTGCCAGAACACGGCCTCACGACTTCCGAGAGCTTGCACTTGGAGTCTAGATGGTTCAGGTTAGGTGAGCCTTCACACGTCCTTCTGAGTCACCGAGAACGAACCCTTTTCCTCCCCAGGAGGGCATGCTGCTGTCACTGATGTTTCCATATCTGCTTCGGCCCTGAAGTTCAAACCGCATTGTGACATCCAGGATAAAGGGAGCCCGTGGAAGAGAAGCAGATTTCCTCCTGATGGCTGAGGCTGTGACGTGGACAGGAGTTAATTCCTCATTTCTGCCGAAAGTGCCTTCTGATCCCTGCGTTCAAGGCGGGACTTCGCTGCTGCCTTTCAGCCAAGTCTTGAGTCCCACCCGAAGCAAAAGGCAGGGCCTGCATGCCTTTAATGTCGGCCAGAGTCTCTGGATTAGGGCTCAGCCATGCTCCATCTCTGCTGTCATTAACTTCCCCCTTGAATGAGCCTTCTCTCTCAGACAAAATAATGATTTTATTTGAGCCGCCGATGATTATCTGGCTGTATCAGACTTGAAAACTGTAATTTGAAAGAGACGAGTCCCCTGCTTTAGAGAAGGCCCGGCCGCCTTTTCCTTTTTTTTTCAAAGACAGATATGCGAGAGCTTCCTTTAAATTTAAGCTGACACTCTTTGTCCAGGGATTTGAAATCCTGTAGAATATTAAAGGCCCATTTTTATCTTTAAAATATACGTTTACAATCTGTTCTCTGTGGGTCTCTTTTAGTCCCTGGATGATTCTAAGTGACATTAAACGGTGAGTGAATTAGACCCAGCATGAATCACTAAATGGAAATGTATGTTTTAAAAATCATTGATTCAGGTGATGTCGTGAGCTGAGCTTCGGCTGGAGGAGCGGCTGGGGCCAGGGCCCGGGGCTGCCCTATGTGACTCCCCAGCTGCCATAGGTACCAACCCCCATCCCGCCCGGCACGGGGAGGGCCCTGCGGGGAAGCTTGGGGTCCCGATCATGGTTCTCGAGCGCAGATTGCCCTGTAATTGGGCAATGAGGAAGAGGAAGGGGGAACCAGCAAGTGAAACAGTAAGACAAAGGTAGCTGGACCTCTCAGCGTGGTGTGCGGGGGTAAAAGGGGGAAAAGGACGTCGTCAAGGTGAATGTGAATCAGGTCCTGCGGCTGTATTGCGTTTCCCTTATTGATATCACGGAGGGTGGAGACAATGGTCCTCTCCTCGTGGGGAGAGGGGCTCCCGCCCCCCTACCTGGTACCTACAGTCAGCCCTGCCCCCTCCTTCCTGTTCCCCCCACCCCAGGTCCTGGTCCTCTATGGCTCCTGCCCCCCAGCTGCCTGGTCCCCAAGCCAGCTCTGTCCCCTCCTTCCTGCCCCCCGGTCCTGGTCCTCTAGGGTTCCGCCCTTAACCCAGTCCCCACAGCCAGCCCTGCCCCTTCCTTCCTGCCCCCCTCGCCACCTCACCCCTGCTCTGGGTCCTGGTCCTCAGCTGCTCCTCCTGATCCACCACTGTGAGTGGCGGGTGTGGCTTGTGTCCGAGGCCTGCGTACAGATGCCGTTCTCCCTGCTGCACTGCCGTCTCCTGCCCCAGACGCCCGTGGTGGCTGCGACACTCGAGCACTTCCCCAAGGATGCAGATGCTGCGGGAGTCCCCAGGCTCTGTGCACCCTCACGGAAGACTGGGGCTCCTGGATCATCAGGTAGAGTCCAGAAGTCTGGGCTCCCATGGCTGGAGATGTGGACACCCGGGGCTGCCTTCCAGGGCATGGCCGTCCGAGGGAGGCTGGCTCCACGCATCACCCTGCCTCCCACACAGGGCCCCTGGGTCCGCCTTCTCGGAGTCTGCTGCTCGGCCCCCGTCCTGTGGAATCATTGTGCATCCTGCATCGCTTCTACTTCTGTGGGGTCCAGGGCCCACACTCTCCTGGCTGCACTTGCCCACGGAGCAGAGTGGCTGGGGGATCGCCTGCCACCCTGAGCTGCCCTGGGTGGGCGGGTGCTCTGAGGGCTCTGCCACTCTGCTGGCCACTGTGGGCAGGGCCCTGGACAGTCATGGGCTTTAGGACGTCACAGCACTGAAGGACAAGGACCCTTTGGTCCAGGGCTGGGAGCCCAGGGTGGGGAGGAAGACAGAGGGGCTCCCTCAGGGGAGGGCGGAGGGCACGGTCCTCAGTTGGGGGCGTCTGGTGCCACAGACACGTGTGGCATCAGGACCAGGAACGGAGGCCAGTGGTGGTTTAGCCGCTCGGTCGTGTCCGACTCTTGCGACCACATGGACTGCAGCCCTCCAGGCTCCCCCGTCCCTGGGACTCTCCAGGCAAGAACACTGGACTGGGTTGCCATTTCCTTCTCCAGGGGATCTTCCCCACCCAGGAACTGAACCTGGGTCTCCTGCATTGCAGACAGACTCTTTACTGACTGAGCTTCAAGGGCCAGAGATGGCCACCGAATGTCCTGACAGGGGCCAAGGCCCAGCCCTCACGTCAGGCTGGCCCCATGTGTCAGTGGAGCTCGGTGGAGCTCGGCTGGGTGGGCAGCTGGTACCACGGCTCTGGGCCACACTGGGATCTGGGACCCTGGTTCCTGGGGCCCTGGAAGACTCACTCAGCCTCTAGAGGCCTCTGTTTCCTCCCCCATAAACAGAGCTGTGATCAGGGCGCCCACCCCAGAGATGAGCGACCTCGATGCTGGTAGCAGGCCCGCAGCCCACGCCAGGGCAGCGGTGAATGCACGATGCCCATCACCACCCCGAACACACATGGGGAGCACTCCGAGCCTGCCCATCCCCTCGTTTAGCAACTATAAACTGATACTTTTCCAAAGATCTTTCAGTGGAGACTGGAATGTGGTGTAAAACTCACCAAGTAAGCAAACAAATACATGGAATAAAAAATAAACATTCCCCAAGGGCCTTCTCTTGCCAACAACAGGTTCACGTTAACAAAAGCAAGCTCAGAAAACCGTCGGCACGTAGGCGGTTACGGTGTTTGCACAGGGCCTTTTCTGTGAAGAATGTGGCTGAGATGAAACACAGCTGGTGTGCGCTTGATCCCAGGGGGAAGAGCAGTGGGGCGCTTCGCCAGGCAGATCCAGAGGAGCTGTGGGCTGGCTGGGGCTCTGAGGTCAAAGGCGAGGAGACCCGGGAACAAGGCCCCGGTCAGACAGAACTCACATTTGAAATGACTCCAAGCAAAGTCACACCAGTGAACATGAACACGCCCACAGAGAATGCCAGCCCTCCAGGACCTTCATTTCCTTCCAGAAACAACAACACAATATTTTGTCTTAGTGTTTGGTTAAATATTTCTTTCTTTCTTGGCGGTGGTTTCATCTTGCGCGCTTGTTACTTTGCCAAAGGGAACACCACCCACACAACATATTTTTGCAACATTTCTTTTACTCTGGTGGTAACCCAGCTAATGAGAAAGATTGAAATCGCGTGGAATCACATACTCGGCCAGCACAGACTTGTCCCTGTTGCTGCATGTGAAATAATATCCACAGATTCTTTCAATAAAATCACAGGTCAGAATAAGCCCTGGCCACACTTAGAGATGGAAACAATTCTGGTACAGTCAAGAACCCTTAACACAGATGGTGCTACAAATCACAAAATCCCTTAATGTTTCTGCTCCTAAGCCCCCAGGCCACACTGTCCCGCGAACCTCAGACTCTCATGCCAATGCAGGACCCTTTAGACTTCAACCTCCTGGAATACCTAACACATTCTCAGACCATCTGTCTTTTAACATTTCTCACACATATTTGAAATCTTTAACACAAAGCCACTGGTAGCATGCCATTCCCATAAGAACATGTTAATAGAGATCTTTTCACGAACAGCTTCAGAAACTGGGAGGAATCTCTTTGAACATCTTCAAGGCAACGCTCTATTTTCATTCAGGCTTGACTCGAAGTTGCACAGTGAAGAGAAACAGACACTCCTCAAGCCTTTCAAGGCGTACGTTTATCAGGGGGTCACAGCTCCGCGTGGCCCCACCACCTACCCTGCGAGCAGCTTCTGGGAGAGACTACTAACGCCCCCCCCTCCCCGGACATTTCCCAGGAATGAAAGCATGCCTTGCCCACACATCTGTGTCATCCAAGCCCTCTCCTTGTCCAAACCCAGCAGACAATGGCTGGCTCCAGTTCTGTCTGCTATACAGAAAAGAATCCTTAAATTCTTTAAAACATTGAACAAATGACCACCTAAGTTAGCTCCTGATCCTTGACTTCTCCTCACCAACAGCAGATGAAAATGAGTGTGGAGTTGTGAGTATTTGCAACAGTTATTGTCATAACTGGCCCAAAGGACACAGCCTTGAATGTACATAGGCAGGAGGGCTAAGTGGAAACACAACTCACAGCAAAAATTTCCCCCACAGCTTGCCCTGAGTCAGCTACTGTCTTATAAATTCCCACACAAAGCACTGCTCACACCTCACCTGGGTTTGTTTCTGATTCTCTTTCCTCCTGGTGTTCACACAGTCACCACGCCTTACAGAGTTCACAGTGTCCCAAAGTGAAGGCAGAACCGCAACATTTTCATTTTTGTCGGTCGATTTGATTTGGCTCGACAGCTCAGCCCCCGTGAGAAGGATGAAATATTTACCTGGATCAGGTTAGTTTACTGAATAATCAGATTCCAGTTATTTTGCTTTGATTGTAAAGCACCCTTGATGGCTCTGATGGTCAAGAATCTGCCTGCAATGCAGGAGACCCAGGTTCGATCCCTGGGTCGGGAAGATCCCCTGGAGAAGGGAATGGCAACCCACTCCAGTATTCTTGCCTGGGAAATTCCATGGACAGAGGAGCCTGGGGGGCTACAGGCCATGGGGTCACAGAGCGTCAGACACGACAGAGGCTAACACTCACTCAGATGACTGGAGAGACAAGACGCATTGACCCTTCAGCCGCAGGAGGTCTTCCCGAAGCTGCATTCAGCAGTGTCGGCTCCTCCGAACCCCATTCTCCCTGGAGGATGAAACCCACCCCCCATATCGAAGATGTCCTTATGGCATTTGTTTGGTTGTTTGGTATCACCTCCCGTGACTTGCGGCCTATGAAAACAAGAAATGCCAAGTGTGTTGATGCACATACGTGTACACTGCTGTGCAACTCAGCACACGAATTACCTCTAACCCTACAAAACAGCAGGAGGAGGTGATGTACAAGCTCACCTGTGGGGCAAGGACTGATGCCTACAGTGCATACATGTACTAAACCCCCCGCGATGGCGTGCCATACATCTCAGGTTATGAACGTTCAGACATGCCTTTGCTCTAAAGGCAACCGCATAACAGGTCCAAACTTAAAAGAGGAAAATATACAGTCAGTTCAGATCAGTCGCTCAGTCACGTCTGACTCTTTGTGACCCCATGGACTGCAGCACACCAGGCCTCCATGTCCATCACCAACTCCCAGAGTTTACTCAAACTCATGTCCATGGAGTCGGTGATGCCATTCACCCATCTCATCCTCTGTTGTCCCCTTCTTCTCCTGCCTTCAGTCTTTTCCAGCATCAGGATCTTTTCCAGTGAGTCAGTTCTTCCCATCAGGTGGCCAAAGTATTGGAGTTTCAGCTTCAGCATCAGTCCTTCCAGTGAATATTCAGGACTGATTTCTTTTAGGATTGAGTGGTTTGATCTCCTTGCAGTCCAGTCTCTGTATAGTCAAGGCTATGGTTTTTCCTGTGGTCATGTATGGATGTGAGAGTTGGACCATAAAGAAGGCTGAGCACCGAAGAATTGATACTTTTGAACTGTAGTGTTGGAGAAGACTCTTGAGAGTCCCTTGGACTGCAAGTAGCTCAAACAAGTCCATCCTAAAGGAGATCAGTCCTGGGTGTCCATTGGAGGGACTGATGTTGAAGCTGAAGCTCCAATACTTTGGCCACCTGATGGGAAGCACTGACTCATTTGAAAAGACCCTGATGCCAGGAAAGATTGAGGGCAGGAGGAGAAGGGGATGACAAGATGAAATGGTTGGATGGCATCACCGACTCAATGGATATGAGTTTGAGCAAACTTGGGAGAGAGTAAAAGGCAAAGAAGCCTGGCGTGCTGCAGTCCGTGGGGTTGCAAAGAGTTAGACACAACTTAGCAAGTAAGCAACAGCAACAACATATACATTGAGAAAAGACGAGATAGCTCCATGCCTCTGTGCTGTACATCTGAAACTAACACAACATTGTAAACAATTACGTTTCAATACAATTTTTAACAAATCAATTGAATAAAAAATAATATGCAGACTATTCTGTTGAAAAATAAGTCTGGGAAAACAGATACATATTTTTGGACATTATGAATCATGGCCACCAGACACTCACCCAGAAGTTCCCACGTGAAGCAACAGGATCCTAAAATAGCTTTTTTGGTGAGTGGTGGGGAGGGTGAAAAATAAAGATCTGAGTGTAAAACTATCCAGATGCATTTAAAATAGATCTAGGAAGTATGATTACAGGTTATTCTTTTCTTTTTAAAATGGTCAAACTTTTTTTTTTACTGCTTTCTCAGTTGCTGATTTCATAATCGAGACACTTAAATTCGTATATTCACATAAAATATATGGTCAGGATGGATTATGGGCCGAGAAAGAAGCTCAGATGCCCACTGGACCAGTCCTCACGATGAACAGCCTGAAAGTCTGGCAGGCAGGCCACGATTGTGCTGAGGACACCCTGCAGACCCTCGGAGAGGTGCTGGAGAAGGCCCGTGACGTGGGAAGACCTGGGGAGAGCTACACAGCGCCCGCCTGCTGTCAGCAGTGTCTGACTCACAGCGTCTTCTTTAAATGAGCCTCTGAGTTCCCAGCCTCATTTTAACGCCTGGTTTGGGGACTTTAAACACCGCGAGCCAAGCCTGAGGCCGTCCTGTGCCTGGGACGGGTAGGGTGAACCAGTCTTCTGTGATCCTGTTAGTAAAAGACTGAACCTGAGATATTTCTAGCTTCCCAAAGAGAAAATCAGGCTGGTGGGACCTGAAAGTTACAAAGAGCAGAGAACCCAGCCAGGGCTCGGGGAAGGCATTTCCACCCCAGCACACCCCTTCAAGGTGGGAACGGCCCAGTGGGTTCCTCCTAGAGGTGAACTGGCTCCCACGAGGTGGCTACAGCCTCGTGGAGGAAGGCTTGGGTATCCACGGATGAGCATCAGAGGAGCTGTGCGGAGGAAACCGTATATTTCTGGCTCCAATTAAAGGATTAATTGTGTTCTCTAAATATAATATGGTAATTGTAGACATAATGGTTATTTCCTGGTAGCATATGTACTTACTGTGCTGGTAGATAAAACATCCCTGCATTAAAAGGAATTATTGTATTTGTCATAAATTCCTTTGAGAATAATTTTGCTTTCAACTCTGGGCGGGAGGGTGTCTTTGATATGAAACGTGAAGGATTACACGGAGGGGGAGGGACAGGGGCACCTGTCAGGTGCGCTCCTGGGCCGGGGCCAGGCAGCTCAGGAAGGCTCACCTGGGGCACATTTACATCTGAACAACCCAGCCTGACATCCAGAGAAATCAAAGTGCCCGACACAGCTGAAGGCTTTATATTTGGAAATGAAGTTGAAACGCAGGAGTCGGGACCGATGCTGCTGAGTTCAGCTGGGCCAAGCCCAGCCCTCTGATGGAGACGAGGCCCCGGGACTCTCCTCTTTAATCTGAGCTCAGGCATCCCAGCAGACGCCCTGGAAGCTGCTCACACCTCACACTTCCTACACGGCTCTTCTCAGGGCCGGAGCTAGGCAGATAAAACTTTCCAGCCTGATGGGAAACACTCTGCTGTGTGACTGTGCTGGACCTTGCCAGCTTCGGAATATCCATGGCAGAGACTCCGCAAGGGAGAGGAGGGTGTGTTTAAGGGAAGGAGGGGAGAAAGAGAGACAGAAGGAAGACAGAGGGGGAGAGAGTGCATTTATTCTCAGTATCTGTACGCAGGAGACACAGGCTCCATCCCTGGGTCTGGAAGATCCTCTGGAGATCTGGAATTACTCCGGTGTTCTTGCTCGAAAAGTCCCATGGACAGAGGAGCCTGGCGGGCTCGCCATGGGGTCACAAGAGTCGGACACAACTGAACGACGGAGTACACACCCCATATCTATAAAATGGAAACTAAAATGACAGAGGACACGGAAATAATTTTTTAAAAAACAAATGTCTCATTTTTTGCTGAGCTGAAATGTTCCTGTAAACCCAGACTTGAAATGAGGGGGCCCACAGTTCCTCTGGGGCTTCCCTGGTAGGTTAGATGGTAAAGAATGTGCCTGCAATGCAGGAGAGTCAGGTTGGCTCCTTGGATCAGGAAGATCCCCTGGAGAAGGGAACAGCTATCCACTCCTGCTGGGAGCCAGCGTGAGGAACTCCGCCCATGGCAAAGGTCATGAGGAAGGAGGTTTCAGCATACGTAAAGGCGGGATCGAGCCTCAGAAAGCCCCCTGTTCCTGAGCATCTACCCCCAAAACCAGAGTCTACCTACTTTACTGTTTCATGCTCTCACCTACACCTCTGACTTTACGGGGGGCTGACCCCCCACCACCTCTCACGGAGAAGGAGTTAATCTACAGCTCCGGTTAATAAAAATTCCTGGGCGTGACAAGGGTGTCTCAGGTCAAACCTCTCTGCTGGCAGACTAGCTTGTGTGACAGGATTATCCACACTCCTGTCACTACGCACATGATTGTTTACTACCTCTCACCATAAACAGCACAGAGAGTTTGGAGTATTTTGAAAATCTTAATTAGCATAGGGCTTTTCTCATTGTTGAGTCAATGATTGCCGCCAGGCCTCCATATCCTTAGACACCTGGGAATATATTAATGTATTCAGAATATAGAAAAGGAAATATAGTAGTTTTTGATGTTAGCAATACCAGACTTTTTGAGTGAACGAATTTTCTCTTTTGTTATAGATCACTGTACTTTGTTATAAATCACTGTGTCCTTGCTATGTAAAAATGTAACTTTATCACTATCTTAAGACTAAATAGATCTTAAGGGGAACATTGGTGAAAGGTTTTCATTTGTTGGGCTGATGTTTGCTGCTAAATCTCCTTGTTCCCTGCCCTTATAATGAATATAACTAGCACACAGGAGAAATAAGTATTAACCTTTAAGATTAATCATGTTAACCCTGGGTTTAAATTCCTTTCTTGGTTGTAACCCACTATACCCTCACCCTATAGTAATGCAACTTTAGCTGGTACCTTCAGAGGCTGTCTCTTATACACATCTAGATGTGTATAAGAGACAGAGCCTGAGGCCGTCCTGTGCCTGGGACGGGTAGGGTGAACCAGTCTTCTGTGATCCTGTTAGTAAAAGACTGAACCTGAGATATTTCTAGCTTCCCAAAGAGAAAATCAGGCTGGTGGGACCTGAAAGTTACAAAGAGCAGAGAACCCAGCCAGGGCTCGGGGAAGGCATTTCCACCCCAGCACACCCCTTCAAGGTGGGAACGGCCCAGTGGGTTCCTCCTAGAGGTGAACTGGCTCCCACGAGGTGGCTACAGCCTCGTGGAGGAAGGCTTGGGTATCCACGGATGAGCATCAGAGGAGCTGTGCGGAGGAAACCGTATATTTCTGGCTCCAATTAAAGGATTAATTGTGTTCTCTAAATATAATATGGTAATTGTAGACATAATGGTTATTTCCTGGTAGCATATGTACTTACTGTGCTGGTAGATAAAACATCCCTGCATTAAAAGGAATTATTGTATTTGTCATAAATTCCTTTGAGAATAATTTTGCTTTCAACTCTGGGCGGGAGGGTGTCTTTGATATGAAACGTGAAGGATTACACGGAGGGGGAGGGACAGGGGCACCTGTCAGGTGCGCTCCTGGGCCGGGGCCAGGCAGCTCAGGAAGGCTCACCTGGGGCACATTTACATCTGAACAACCCAGCCTGACATCCAGAGAAATCAAAGTGCCCGACACAGCTGAAGGCTTTATATTTGGAAATGAAGTTGAAACGCAGGAGTCGGGACCGATGCTGCTGAGTTCAGCTGGGCCAAGCCCAGCCCTCTGATGGAGACGAGGCCCCGGGACTCTCCTCTTTAATCTGAGCTCAGGCATCCCAGCAGACGCCCTGGAAGCTGCTCACACCTCACACTTCCTACACGGCTCTTCTCAGGGCCGGAGCTAGGCAGATAAAACTTTCCAGCCTGATGGGAAACACTCTGCTGTGTGACTGTGCTGGACCTTGCCAGCTTCGGAATATCCATGGCAGAGACTCCGCAAGGGAGAGGAGGGTGTGTTTAAGGGAAGGAGGGGAGAAAGAGAGACAGAAGGAAGACAGAGGGGGAGAGAGTGCATTTATTCTCAGTATCTGTACGCAGGAGACACAGGCTCCATCCCTGGGTCTGGAAGATCCTCTGGAGATCTGGAATTACTCCGGTGTTCTTGCTCGAAAAGTCCCATGGACAGAGGAGCCTGGCGGGCTCGCCATGGGGTCACAAGAGTCGGACACAACTGAACGACGGAGTACACACCCCATATCTATAAAATGGAAACTAAAATGACAGAGGACACGGAAATAATTTTTTAAAAAACAAATGTCTCATTTTTTGCTGAGCTGAAATGTTCCTGTAAACCCAGACTTGAAATGAGGGGGCCCACAGTTCCTCTGGGGCTTCCCTGGTAGGTTAGATGGTAAAGAATGTGCCTGCAATGCAGGAGAGTCAGGTTGGCTCCTTGGATCAGGAAGATCCCCTGGAGAAGGGAACAGCTATCCACTCCTGCTGGGAGCCAGCGTGAGGAACTCCGCCCATGGCAAAGGTCATGAGGAAGGAGGTTTCAGCATACGTAAAGGCGGGATCGAGCCTCAGAAAGCCCCCTGTTCCTGAGCATCTACCCCCAAAACCAGAGTCTACCTACTTTACTGTTTCATGCTCTCACCTACACCTCTGACTTTACGGGGGGCTGACCCCCCACCACCTCTCACGGAGAAGGAGTTAATCTACAGCTCCGGNCAGGTCTGCTGACCCCCCCCCCCCGCCCCGCCGTGACTCTGTATTCATCCCTATGTATAACAAAAAGTATATAAGCAAACCTGAAAAATAAAGAAAGCGGATCAGTTTCTGGAAAGACGGATTCCCCTGTGTCGTTCTTTCTTTCCCCTTCTGGCTGAATTCCCATCTGGAATGTGGGTACTCACCAAGCCTGCTAATTTTGCCTGGGCTTCTAAGATCAGACCAGGGAGGCCTCAGTGCCTCCTCTCCTTCGGGAGAATAGAAAGATGCCTGTGGCCTACGTAGATGGTGCAAGCTTCTTGTCTCGAAGATTTATTGGTATTCCACGTAAACCAAGTTATACAGCCTCTTTTTCTCCACTAATTTTCCTACTACACAATTCCTTTCTAATCTCTCGTTATACGTTTAATTAAATAAGTTCTTTCCTAGGACGCCTACTCCGTCTCCCCTTCGGATTACCCTGGATCCACCGGGGCTGGACCCCAGCACACTCCAGCACCCTTGCCTGGAGAATTCCATGGACAGAGGAGACTGGTAGGCTACAGTCCATGAGGTCACAAAGAGTTGGACACAGCTGAGCGACTAACACTCTCACTTTCACAGCTCTTACATGGTGATTAGATTTCTGTTCCTCAAATGTGTTACCATCATTTCTATCATTACTAACACCACCGCTGCCTTGCTGTGAAGGTGGGCGAGGCTGGGCCTGTGGGTTCTATGGAGTCACAGGCAGCCCCATAGGTGGTGCTGTCAGCTCCAGCCCTGGGGACAGCCCCTCCCTTCCCCACTCTTGGCTCCTGGGGGCCAGAACAGGACCCTCGAGCTTCCCATCCTGCGGGCCCCAGCACCCCAACCCCCCTCAGGCACCCAGGCCCACGTGGATTCCCTCCCAGACCAGCAGATTCAGGTCTCTCCCTGATGCCAGCGACAACTGCTTCGTGTTTTTGTTGTAAATTCTGTTCCTGTGTAAAAATGAATCATTTTGTTTATGGATACCTTGGCTGAAATGAACGTTAGGGCTCTAATCATCTCATTTTCTCTTTCTGGTTGCTGGAGTCTGAAGGTCTGAGCCCCTCAGAACTCACATGTCAGCTCCTACCCCCTCCCAATGTGATGGTGTCAGGAGGGGGGTCTGGGGGGCAGTGAGGGGTCATGAGGGGATCAGGGCCTTATAAAAGGGACCTCAGGGAGCACCCTGCCCTTCCTCCAGGTGAGGACCCAGTGAGAAGATGCATCTGCCCCCAGACACGGAAACTGCCAGTGCCCTGACTGTGGACGTCTAGCTTCTCAGTTCAGTTCAGTTCAGTCGCTCAGTCATGTCTGACTCTTTGCGACCCCATGAATCGCAGCACGCCAGGCCTCCCTATCCATCACCATTTCCCGGAGTTCACTCAGACTCACGTCCATCGAGTCCGTGATGCCATCCAGCCATCTCATCCTTGGTCGTCCCCTTCTCCTCCTGCCCCCAATCCCTCCCATCAGAGTCTTTTCCAATGAGTCAACTCTTTGCATGAGGTGGCCAAAGTACTGGAGTTTCAGCTTTAGCATCATTCCTTCCAAAGAAATCCCAGGGTTGATCCCCTTCAGAATGGACTGGTTGGATCTCCTTGCAGTCCAAGGGACTCTCAAGAGTCTTCTAGCGCTCAGAAAAAGGAGTCTCCATAGTTTCAACAGCTTTGTCTGTGGCTGTGGGTGGTGGTTGGTGGTAATTTAGCTGCTAAGCCATGTTCAACGCTTACAGCCCCATGGACTAGAGCCTGCCAGCCTCCTCTTGTCTGTGGCCTTGGGTGGTAGGAGCCCCAGTTGGCTAAGATGTTGGTCATGATAACCCTGGGTCCTTTAGCAGTTTTCTCAGGATGCAGACCCAGCGTCCATAGCCCAGTTCCTCCAAGGACACTCCAGTGACAAAAAGGGCCAGTTCTTAGCATCTCCTCACGGGGCCCCACTGGACTCGGGCACCAGCCTGATTGAAAGAACCGGCTGTGGCCTCTTCCTGCCTGTGCCAGCATCCACTCAGACTCAGAAGAGAAGCCAGCGGCCCCTGGCCATCAGAGAGGGTAGACCCCACCCACCGGGCCATCTGTGGAACAGGAGGGTCCCCTGGGACAGGCTCAGACATGGAGGAGGTGGGCCTGCCTTGTCTCAGGATGGTCAAACGGCCCCTGCAGGAGAGACAGGCCCTGCCCCTCAGCGTCCTGCTCCACAGCCCCGAGCTGGCCAGCCATGCAGAGCACAGACCACCGCTGCAGAACCATACACCCCCCTCTGCTGCTGACATGCGCTCTGCTTCCTTCTGAAAGATCAAACCACTTCCTACCTGGTGGAGTGGTTCGGTTTCAAGGAATTCATGCCACCCAACTTTCCAGGGGCCTGGAAGAACCTGACTGTGCCCCAACCCCTTGCCCCTGGACCCAGCCCATGGAGATAGACAGTCCTCTAATCTGTCGATCAAGAATCTGTAAACAGAAAATTTGAAAGGTGGCATCTTTTGAGCAAGCCACGCCTCCCAAGCCAGCCACGCCTAGGGTCAGACGGTGCTGAGTGAAGCTGTGTCCCTCCTGCCCTGGAGCACAGACACTCCCTTACCTGCTCTGGACTGGGGTGAGGCTTGTGGGTTGGGTGGGGGGACACCGCCCCCCAAGTGAGGATGTCGGCTTCCTACCAGGGCTCACATCTGGTGTATCCCACTTTTAACATGTAGCTAAACGTTGTGGTTTGTCTGGTTTAACATCTTCTTTAAGTCTCATTACATGGCAAAGTAACATGCTTTTCATTTCCAAGATGTGATTAAACTCACATCTCCTCTTGATTGAGCTTTCGAATCTTTTATTTCAGACGAAAAAGAAAAGAGACGTCAGAAAGGGAGCAGGCTAGTGCTGTGACTCTCGGTGAGGCCGTTAAATTTAATCCTCCTTTCACACTCACTCCAGGGGGGATTTCAATTAAATTTGTTCAAAATTTATCAGTTTCCTGCATGTTGGCATAAATGATTCAGGACCACTTATCTATTCGGTGAGTAGAATGTACTGAAGGGTACACATTATTGTTATAACTTTTCACAGTTTCTTCATAAATTCACCTAATAGGAGTTTCTATTATTTAACACCCTCGTCCTCTGCATTAAATGATCTTGTTGTTCTTGCTCCGATGGAATCTAATTATCTATGCAAATTTGGGGAGCACCCCTGCGTTACCAAAGCTGCTCTTTTCCCTGGTGGGCTGGCTTGCAGGACGTGGAATATGGCCTTTTTTTCTCTCCTATGAAAGCAGCAGGAAGACAAGTCTGCAGACCCTGAGGGCACTGGGGTGGCTCGAGGATGCATGTGTGTGTGGGTGGGCCGGCGGGTTCAGGTAACTGGTTCACATGGCAGGAAGGAAATAAATGAATTTGGGAGCAAGTCCATTGGACTCTGGAATAGGTTAACGCTATGTAACACAAAAAAATTATCTCTCTGGGCCGAAAAGATGAACAGTCCAGAGATCACAGTCCCCTTGAGATGACACCAGATATGTGGGTAGCCACTGAGGCCATCATAAACTATGTGCTTATCTGTCTAAAATGATTCACTGGGCACTTTTATGACCTCAAGAATTTATCTACAGAAGTCCATTTGGCAAGGATGTGGTAACATGAAAACCCTGTGTATGGCCACATAGGAAATGCTTGTATTTACTTTTTCACTTAAAGAATTACAACCGTGAGAAAGTGCTGGGCATCTCAGCTACTGCTCACTCCCTTTAACTGAAGGACGATGTTCACAGGAAAGTGAGCATCTCTCTAAAGAGACACACAACAAGGACCTCACCATTCAAGGCCTTCTTTCGCTTGAGTTCCGATTTCATGAAGGGAAAGTGCATTGGCTTCAAGTTAATGGTCAGGAACTTAGGGGTATGAGATGGGTTTAGCCAACTCTTTCCTCTTTAGAGCATCACCCCTTATGAATTCTTCAAAGTGAAAGATGTACATGAAGAGCGTACATCTTTGCCTCCTTGCAAATAAAACTGAAAGAGCTGGTTGTCGGAAAACTATGGATGGGATTTTTAAGTTTCATCCTTTACTTGGTAGCAAGAAATGGAATCCTATCTTTCTCCACCTTATCTACTGTTAGAGAGTAACATTTTGCAAGCCGAGTCTCGCCAGATCAGGCGTCTCCCTGAATTCTGGGTCTTGCTCCTCAGTGTCCACGCTGTGAGGTCCATGATGGCATCTCAGAAAGGAGCGCTGCACAGAATTTAATCTGGTCTTTTGTGTCTTCTGGGACAAGGATTCCATTCCTCCCTCCGTCTGACTGCTGATTTCTGAGGGAAAGTGCATTTTCATTCCTGCTCTGTTTTTTTTTTTTTTTTTTTTTTCTTTTCTTTTTTTTTCCTCTCTGAGTCAAATGGTTTCCTGAGATACACAGCAGTTGGCGTCTCTGGAGACTCTCTTCTGGAGACCTGCCCTACGCAGATGGAGAGTGCATGCTGCCCTTGGAAATGTGAATGTCAAGAGCCTCAGTCCCCCCAGTGGAGAAACCAGAAGTGTTCAAACGCCTCAGCCTGAGGGCCAAACAAGGGGTGGATTTCTCTGCAGCCACTGAAATTCTCCTCCACCGTAATTTTTCAGTGTGGAATCATTAGAACTCTAGCCAGGAATCTTAGGTGCTTTGTGTTGCTCTTCTATGCGGTACAGAAAGTTTATAATCCCTGATCTTTGTCAACAAAATGCCGGTAGAGATCCCAGTCATTGTGATATCAAAAGTGCTCCCAGGCACCTCAGATAGCTACTGGAGGAGAGAGCCACCAAAACAAATGGAAAATAAATCTCTGAAAGGGCCATAAAGAAAGGTCACGCCAACCGCAAAACTAAGACAGTAAGACTGATGGCTGACTTCTCAGTGGAAACAATGGAAACCAGAACATAATTTGTGACAGATTTTCAACCTTGAAGGAAAACAACTGCCAAAGTAAAATTTTGTGCTACACGACATAACCTTCAAAAGTCACAGCAGAAAACAGAAAAGTCAATGAAAATAGCAGAGTAAGGACCTCTGAAAATTGTCTCACTCATAAAGCCAAAGAGAACACTGTACAAAATTTACCAGAATCAACTGTCTCAAAACTCTGAAAAATAGCCAAAGGCTGAGAGCAAACCAGGGAGTATTCATTCAAGACAGACAACAAACAAAACAATGAAGAAACAGAAACCATCTGAATCCCACTGGGAAGAGTCACTTGTGGGCATGTTAACTTACCCATTTCCATCCTTCCCCCAGCCAGTTCCACAGCAGACGTTAAAACCTACAGCCCACAGTCGCGGTAAGAAACAGCAGCCCGGCAGCCAGTGCAGCAGTGGAAGGGCCTTCAAGTGCCCTTCCCAAGAATTGGCCTTGTTTGACCTGTCCCATGTTTCCCTGGGAGACTCACACATGAGGCTGTCTTTGTTTGACTTGACTTAGAGTTCACCCAGCTGAACAGTCTTTTCCCCAGTGGTGAATGTTGAAAACAATTGAGGACAAGTTTTGAACGCTGAGTTTGCTCGAGGCATTAGATCACAGCTAGGGAAGCTGTTAGGCTAACCCAGAAAGCTAGGGAATGAGATATCCCTGGAAACTTGAGAAACTCCAAGATAGGTCTTGGAATATGGATGGACATGTGTCCAGAGCTGTGCATATGCTCCAGAAAGGGTTGAGAATGTCCTAAGTTCTCACCTTGCCTACCCTTGAGGCTCTGCACATGCAGGAAAGAAGAGGCAGAGTTGCAACCTGGCTGAATGGGTGTCAAAGCTGTTCGCCACCAGGCACACACAGCCCTTCAACAAAGACTGGGAAACTTGTGGACATCTCTGCCCAGGCATTAGACGGCCAGAAAACTGCCTAAGCAGAGACATCAGTGGCATGGCAGAGAATACAGATGTGCAGTGTACAGAATTAGTTCAAAAAGAGAATAAAGAAGCCCAATAAATTCTCTATTTGGTGAGAATCATGTCTTACCAAACAAAGAATATATATATATATGAAGAAAAATTATATATAATAATATATTAGGAAATATATATATATTATTTATCTATCTATCTATATATATATATGGGAAAAAAGAACTAAATATAAACTGAAGTTTGGAGAATATGACTGAAATGAAAATTTTATTAAAGAGGCTCAGCAGTAGACTTGAGCAGAATTCCATGAATTTGAAGGGAGGCTTGTTGAAATCAAACAGTTGGAGGAACCGGGAGAATAAACAGTGAAGGGAAGAGAGCGAAGCCTGTGGGCACCATCAAGTGGGCAAATATGGGCTTCGTGGGCATCAGGGCAGAGGAGACACTGGAGGGAGCCCAGGATGCTCATGGAGATACGAGGCCAGAGGGAGGCAGCCACATGGTCTCAGTGAGATTGATAAATGCGTCCTCACTAGACCCCAGGAGGCCAGAGGACAGCAGTCAGTCAGCCAAGCAGCTACATTCTGAAAAACTGTTCTTCAAACACAAGGAGAAATTAAGGCATTCCCAATATAGAAAAACTGGACAAATATGTTACTAATAGGATTTATGGCAGGAAAAGAAAAGCCTCAATGCCTTTAAAAAGATTGCAATTATGTTTTCTAACAAAATGGAATAAAATTAGAACTCAATACACCTGAAATAATTTGGAAAATTCACAAGCATGTACAGACTAAACAGCACAGTTTGGAATAATAATTGGGGGGCTTCTCTGGCAGTCCAGGGGTTAAGATTTTTCCTCCCAGTGCAGGGGTGTGTGTTCAATCCCTGGTTGGGGGGCTAAGATCTCACGTGCCTCACAGCCAAAAAAATCAAAACATAAAAACAGAAACAATATTGTAACAAATTCAATAAAGACTATGAAAAATGGTCCCAATAATAATAATAATAATAACTTAAGCAAATGATAATTGGGACAAAAAGAAATCACAAGATAAACTAGAAATACTTTGAAATAAGCACAAAGAAGCACAGTATACAAAACTTGATGCCATTCAGGTGAAGCAGTGCTTAGAGAGAAATGCATAGCTTCTTGCCCACATTAAAAAAGAAACATCTCAAATAACCTCATCAGATAGTGAAGGATAGAGGAGCCTGGTGTACCGCAGTCCATGGGGTCACAGAGGGTCAGACATGATTTGACAAGTGAACAACAATAGCAACACGTAAAAGAATGAAGTTAGGGCGTTCTCTAAAACCAGGAACAAAATTAAACTCAAAAGAACAATTCAATAATAGTGAGAAGAAGCAGAACTAAATGTAAAGCCAGGTAGCATAAAGCACCCAGAGGAAAACAGAGGAAAACATCTGACATAAATTTGCAGGATTTTGGCGGGGGCAGCGTTGGGGAGGGATCTATCTCCAAAAGCAAAGGAAACAAAAGGAAAAACAAACGAATGGGACACAATTGAACTTACAAGCTTTTACACGGCAAAGAAAATCACTGACAAAATGAAAAGACAACCTACTGAATGGGAGACAATTTTGCAAATGATATGACTGATAAGGAGGTAATATCCAACATGTATAAACAGTTCATACAACTTAACATCAAACACAAACAAATGACGGGATTGAAAAAAAAAAATGAACAGAAGAAATAGAGATTTTTTTCAAAGAGGAAACGCAGATGGCCAGCGGGCACGTGAAAAGGTGGTCACCACTGCTAATCAGCAGGGAGATGCAAATCAAAGCTATAGTGAGATATCGCCCCACACCTGCCAGAACGCCATCAACAAAAAGAACACAGATAACCAGTGGTCATGAGGATTCGGTGAAAAGGGAAGCCTCTTGTACTGTTTGTGGACGTGCAAATGGTGCGGCCCCTGTGGAAAACGGTATGGAGGCGTCTCAAAAAACTAAAAATAGATCTATCCTATGACCCAGAAATTCCACTCCTGGGTACACATCAAAAACGAAAACACAAATTTGAAGAGATACATGCACCTCAATGCTCATAACAAAATTATTTACAATTTCCAAGATATGGAGGCAGCATAAGTGTCCATCAACAGATGATGGATAAAGATATGATATATGTGCCCACATATATGATAGGGGTGTGTGTGTGTGTGTATGTTACTCAGCTATAAGAAATTATGAAATGTTTCCATTTGCAGCAAAATGGGTGGACTTGGAGGGCATCAGACTAAGTGACATAAGTCAAACAGAGAAAGACACGTGCTGTGTGACATCACTTGTATGTGGAATCTAAGAAAATCCAAGAAACTAGTGACCATGACAGGAAAGAAGCAGCTGTAAGACACAGGGACCAACTAGAGGTCGATGGGCAGAGGAGAGGGAAAGGGGCAAGCCTAAATGTGGGGCGAGAGAAGGGCTATGATGGAGTTACACGTCATCGTGAGTGTGAAGATTTTGAAAATTATAAATTGCTGTAGAACTTAAAGATTCTTTCATTCATTAACAAGAAGAAAACTACAGCGAAAAAAATACTTAACAGTGAGAAACGCACTGAGATGAGACAAAAATGTTCCCTCTGACCACTCCTTCTCTACCTCACACTGGAAGTTCTAGCAAATGCAATAAAAGGTAGGCAAATTGGGAAGAAGAGATAAAACTGTCTTTGTTCACAGATGTTACGACCGTCTACTTAGAAAATCTTAAATAATTGACCAAAAAACCGTCCTAGAACTGAGAAGCTATTAAAGTAAGGTTACAGAATATAAAATTAATATACAGAAGTCAATTGCCTTCTTATATACCAGAGATGAATAATTTGACCTGAAATGAAAGACTCAATAGCTTTGCATTGGTACCCCTGAAAATGAAGTGCTTAGGTATAAATCAAACACACAAAATATCCCTATAAAAACCCACAAAACTCTAATGAATAAAATCAAAGCACTAAATAAATGCAGAGACATTCTATGTTCATGGATGGAGAGACTCAATATTATCAAGATGTCAGTTCTTCCCAATTCAGTCTATAGATTCAATGCAATTCCATTCAAAACCCCAGTGGGTTGTTTTGTGGCTACGGACAAACTGATTTTGGAGTTTATGCAGAGACACAAAACACCCAGAATAGCCAACATAATATTGAAAGACAAAAACGCAGCTGGGGAACGGCCATTTCCCAGCTTCCAGACGTGCTGTGAAGCTGCAGTGGTGAAGTCAGGGAGGCGCTGAGCGGAGCGTCACCTGGGAAGGTAACCGTCCATTGCAACGTGTCAGTGGCCACAGAAGCTCAGCCTACCGCCCTCCCTCCGGCCTACCTTAGACATAAGCATTATGAAATCTTAGCCACTTAGGTCATAGTTTTGAAAGAGAAGGAAAATGTAGATGTATCTGAGTAGCTTTTAGAGAAGAGAGCCGGGACCAGAGAGGCGGTGCTATGGGGATGCAATGTGGGCTCATATAGAGAAGACGTTCTGGGAGCGTTGTCTGTGGAAGTGTGAGAGGCCTCGCAGGAGGGTCACTGCTCAGAAACTGGAGCCAGTAAATGTTGAGGGCGTGAAATCAAAGCACGCAGCGTCCGCAGAGTCGGTCCAGCCGAGGAGGCTGCCCAAGCCACCGCATTTGGCGTCTCCGCTCAGCTCCAAGGGGCTGCGAGGTGGCAAGGCTCCCCCTTAAGCTCTCCTCTGTGCCTCGCTCCTCCACCTCTGCTACAATGGGTGCAGACGGACCATCCAAAACATTTCCGGGCAACTTGCTCTGTGAGCAATCGAGTGACATGGCAGCCGCACCATTACTTATCAACTTGCATTAAAGTTTCATGGGCGTGCTATCAATTATTGAGGACTGAACGCTGAGATCCAGCTGTGCGCCCCAGTTCCCTTCACAAGAGCCCGAGTCTGGGAGCAGGAAGCCTCTTCACCACCTCTCACAGCTTCAGCTTCTGAAGCAGAAAAAACAGGAGCCCAAACTGAAAGCCCGTGCTAAAGACAAAGGCGGGGGTGGGCGGCGACCCTTCAGGGTGGATTATTAATAAGACACGGGCACAGTTCCCGCTAGTCGGCACTTACTTCTAAATGATTTGGTGGGTCCGATTCTGCCGGCAAACGTCCCTGATTAGACGCCGCCCTGTCCACTCGCGGGGTGGTGCGCTGGCGGCCAGCACCACACGTCCACCGTCATCGCTGGCCCCCTCTCTGGCCCTAGATGAAACAAATGCTCTTACTTTCCGAAATGCAAATATCTCACCCTAAACCTTCTGTTGTTCGACACGTTTCTCACTGAATCTTGCTCAGGACAGCCCTCTCCACCATCACAAGTCATAAGGCACAAGGAGAAAGATGACATTTTTGTGTTAGTTCTGAAGGTTGCTCCTCAATGAAATTTAATTCCCTCTGTTTAAAGTATACTCATTATTGCATGAAGATAAGGCTTGGGGTCATTAAACAGAAATTAAGAATGAGATTCGCTTGCTCTTTTGGATAGGAGATGAGGTCTCAGGCTCCTGAAAGCACTCACTTTGGATGAGCGGGTACAACATATTTTCATGTCGAGAGTGTCACCCTCTGCGCCCCCGGGAGGGGGGCCTGGGGCGCTCAGGAAGGATGTTCCCGTAAGCAGAGCAAGAAGCATCATTGCGTGCTGTCCAAGCGCGTGTTAAACACCTCACCCAGCTCTTACAGGCTGGCCCGTAACAGTTGTAAGAAGGCAGGAGAGCTTACTTCATGACTCAGAGTTGGATGCAACTTGATTTTTATATTTAAAAATTATATTGGGTTAATTATTATTGGGTATTGGGTTAAGCTACAAAAGATTCTGAGACAAGTGAGTTAACAAACCCCTTATTATTTTTAATGACAATGTATTAAAATATATTAGTATTTTAAACCTTCACTCATGTTGAATACAAATTAACGAAATGGCTTCTTAAACCTAGTTGGTTTTGTTCAACTAAAAGTGAAAGAAGTGAAAAGTGTTCACTTTTTCATTCAGTTACTAGCTTATGTCTGAGTGACGACCATGCCCCCACCGCAGTCGAATCCACCTCAGCCCATCTCTCACTTGAGGAAAATGCTGTTTATTTCGCATTGCTTGTGAGCTGGTTACGGGCTGGCTAAAGTTTGGGGACAGTGAGCTGGTCACTAAGGGCGCAACCACCATCAGAATGCGGGAGACCATCACTGGTGAGGCCCCAGCTTGATCTGGGGTGGGCAGGGGGCAAGGATGCGAAGAAGACGGTACACAAAACACGTTCAAGCGACTACGGCCAAAACCATCCAGGTACGATGGTGACGAGGTGTTCCCACAAAGCGTGGCTTATGCTGGCTGTGCTGGGGGCCTGGGGGTGGGGAGGGTGGATGTGGATCCTGAATCCTCTGGAGCCGGGGGAACTGCGTCAGTCCGGAGGACATGTCTGAAGGGGATGCTGAGACAGGTGAGGAAACCCTGCCCTGAGGAGAGCAGCAAGCGGACTCCCCCGGGGGCTGGAGTGGGGCAGGACACAGGCTGGGAGGAGTGGGGCACAAGGAGAGGCTGGTGACCAAGGCTCACGGCCGCCCCTGCTGAGACAGAGCCTCACCGGGGCCTCTTACGTGCGGCCCTCCTATGCTGAACCCGGGCCTGATGGTCTGCACACACGCCGGTGCCCTGTGGACAGCTGCTCCCGGAACGCTCGAGCCTGGGCCTCTGGGGAGAGGTCCCCATCAGCCCCAGGGTCTCAGCCCCCCATATGCCCCCAGCACAGCCAAAAGCATAATGTAAGTGTGTCCAAGGCTTGGGGTGAAGCAGTATCGTGGGAAGCAAGGGGCCCCCAGTGGGCAGTGAGATCCCTACACAGAGAGAGGTCAGCTCTTGGGAAGAGCCCACCCCTCAACCTTGTCTGGGAGAAGGAAAGGGGGGCCTCCCCGGCTCCCTGGGAGCGGCAGGTGGGGACTGTGAGTGATGTCATCACCCAGATGCTGGGATGCTCAACATCCTGAGGGACTGGGAGGAGTCTGGACGCTGAGCCCAGACCCAGATGCCTCCCGGGGACAGGGCAGTGACCCGACGGGCAACAGCGGGTGGGTGACCAGGCACGGGCCCCCTGCACACAGGGCACCAGCCCCAAGGCCACGGTGCAGGCAGGCAACACACGGGCAAGGCAGCAGGTCTCCACCGGGCCTCAGCCCATAGGGGCTCTGCCCAGCGGCATGCAAAGAGGGTGCTGTCAGCGTTGGGTAACCTTGACTCACACGGGCAGGCGTGAAGGCAGGGCCCATGGCACTCCCTTGTAAGGAGGGGCCACAGCGGGGAGCATCCATGTGACTAGACCACGAGTGCCCAAGCGAGCTCATCCCCTCAGGGCATTTCTGGGTGGGATTTGGGTCCCAAGGAGCAGGTGCCCCAGGATCTCCAGCCCCGCTGCCGCAGGAAGCACTGGGTGGGATTTGGGTCCCGAGGAGCAGGTGCCCCAGGACCTCCAGCCCCACTGCCGTGGGAGGCACTGGAAGACAGAGCAGTGCAGAGTGGAGGAGCCCACCCAAAGCCGCTCCTCCAGTGCACACATGCCCCGCAGGTGCGCTTCACTGGCTGTGGGGGCGACGGGCAGCAGCGGCTGGCGTGCCTCTGCCACCAGGGCGTCCATGTCTATTACATGGAACACGTGTGTTTCACATAAATCATGGCAGAGGTCAGCTGAGAGGCCCGAGAGCGCAACCCCCAGAACTCGGGGAGAGAGGAACACCGACCCCGCGGGTCTTCCCAGAATGAACGTCCAATGCTCTCGGCCACACCTGCAGAGCACCGACCCCGCGGGTCTTCCCAGAATGGACGTCCAGCACTCTCAGCCACACCTGCAGCACTGGCCTTCACGCTGGCCCGGGTATGTGGGGCGGAGGTGTACAGTGGTGTGCACAGGCACATGAGTGCAAGTGGCTACTTGCACACTTACACACACACGTGTGTGCTTGCAGCTGTGTAAGTGCCTAGTAGGTGTGGGCATGTGTGTATGCTTACATGTGTATCAGTGTGAATGCTTGCATCTGCCTCTGAATGAGGGAACATGTGTCTTTATGCACAAATATACATTGCACACAGGCATGTTCCCATTTGTGTGTTAGTGTACATGTGGTGTGTGCACTGGTGTACAGATAAGCGCCTATGTGTGCGTAGTTGTGTATAAGCTTGTGTGTGAGCCACAGTGAGTGCACATGCGTGTGTGCAGTTACCTGTGTGAATGTGCACCCTTGTGTGCATAAGCATGTGCTCATGGCATCGTATGTGAGTGTGTGTGTTTGTGTGTTACACATCTTTGTGCACCTGTGTGTGAGCATGCACATGGAGGCTCATGGGTGCACAGATGCACATGTGTGAAAATGAATCTGCACATAATATTTAGGGGTGTGTGCTTGTGTGTGTAGCAGCGTGTCGAATGTGATTTTAAGTGGGTGTGCACAGGCGCATGAGTGTGCACGTGCCACTGCAGGCATGCACGCAGGGCATGTGTGTGTGCTCATATGTCCATGGGCAGCCTTGTACACGCATGTGCCTGCATTTGTGTGAGAACTTGTTATTCTGTGTTCACCTTTGTGCACGTGCTTTGTACGTGTGTCCGTATGCACTTGCTTGTGTGTATGCATTATACACAAGAGGGCCTTTGTGCCTCTGTATCAGTGCCTGCCTGCACTTGCACACCTGCATGGCTACGGGTGCATAAACATGCCCCTGTGAATGTGTCCACACGCACAGACAGCGACACATGCTGGTCCCTGCCTGCCTGCGACGTGTGTTTGTGACTCTGCGGTTGTGCGTGTGCTCACGCGTGTCTGTGACTCTGTGGTTGTGCGTGTGCTCATGCGTGTCTGTGACTCTGCGGTTGTGAGTGTGCTCACGCATGTCTGTGTGCTTGTGCAAACACACATGGTGCACAAACGTTCTCGTGTGGATGTGTACAGACGCATAGACATGTGTGTGCAGGTCCAGGAGTGCCCACAACATGTGATTCTCGGGTTGTGCATGTCCTCACGTGTGCGGTGGAAGAGGCAGTCCTGTGTGAAGCAGTGAGGTTAGTTGCTCTTGGCTGGTGGCTGAGTCTGGATCCTGGCCCTGAGTCCCGTGTGAGCTCTCGGACCCACTGAGCCTCCACGTCCTCATCTGTGATGTCGGATCCTTCAGACGGAAGCTTCCTCTCGGGGTCACTGTGAGAAGCAGCCAGGTGACCTTGTGAGCTGACTTGGAGGCGGGCTCAGAGGCGGCCCTGCCGTGGCTGTGGGCACTGTTAGCTTTGCTGCTATTCTCTGACCCTGTGGTTGAGGTTACCCAGGCCCGCCCCTTTCTTCCTCTTGTCCTCATACTTGTAATGATGTCTGCTCCACTTCAGCATGGGTCATAAATCACAGTTTTTCACTATTTAGGCAGACAGATTTAGAAATCATTATTATGAATTCTCCTGCCCCTTTATTGAGTTGGAGAGAGACTGACTGCTCACCTCTCTTACTGAGCCAGCACCTACATCTGCTTTTCCCAGCAGCCATCAAGCGCACTGTGTTATTAAACCCCCTGACATGTGACCTAATCAGGATGGAGTCTGGTGCATCCAGGGGAGTATATATCACTCAGAGAGGTGTGCAGTTAGAATCAAAATCCATCCCATCCCATCAAGATTCGTTCGGTGAAATTAGAATGAAAAGAAAAGATGAATAGCGATGTAATTCTTTCTAAAGAACAAACCTTCACTAACATTCCTACTTCATTACTTTAAAAACTATTTAATTGCCATTTGAAAAATGACTATGTAATTTTAAAATTCTATATTTAGGATTCCTTTTTATACAAGTTTGCCCAGAGGCATGTGCTATTCAGAAAAGTGAACAATTTGGCTTCTTCTGAAGCTTTTTCTTTTAGGAAAACATTCAACCTCTACGTGCCATTAAAATCAGAGTTTAGTAATTTCGTGATCAGAGTTAGCTGTCCCAGAGGGTGGTTCTCCGGTATGATGGTTATGCTTGAGGAAAGGTCATGCCACTGGATTTGAAAGTGTATCCGCACATGATGCCAGCCAGGTATAGAGCCGCATGGCTGAGGGGACGGCTCGGCCCCTGCAGTCTGGCCGAGCCCACACAGAGCAATCTCTCAGGTGACACAGACTCATAGGAAGCTACTTATGAAGAAGAAGTCAGACCTTTTCTGACTGTAAAAGTGAGGTTGAAGGAGCCTCATTGTGTTTCTCATCCAGCCTGTGGCGCTCGCCTACTCTGTCCAAGCATGTCCATGCTCCACGCAGAAAGAAACAGCGTGTCGGGGTCCCAGGCAGCCCCTCAGCGTCCGTGATAAATCACTTACTCTGCAGATATTTGCCGAGCACACCGTCTAGCCGAGCTTCCCGAGTGGCACCAGTGGTAAATGCAGGAGGCGTAAGAGATGTGGGCTCCATCCCTGGGTTGGGAAGACCCCCTGGAGGAAGGCACGGCAGCCCGCTCCAGTCTTCTTGCCTGGAGAACCCAGTGAACAGAGCAGCCTGGCGGGCTGCAGTCCATCGGGCCGCAGAGAGTCGGACGTGACGGAAGTGTCTTGGCAGGCGCGCACCATCAAGCCAGGAGGAAACATGTGTCCTACCTCTTCAGGGTCCGGGCAGAGACACCCTGGTCCTTACAAGAGCTTGGATGAGCCTGACCTGGGGCTGCCCACTGCTCAGCCTTGTGAGGTCCTGCTCCATGTCCTCCCCAGCCTGGCTCACACTCCCCACTATGGGCAGCTAGCTGGCTTCCTACTGCCTCGCCTACCAGACTCCCAGTGCCAGGGGTCACCCCGAGAAAGCAATTCAAAGGCAGCAGGAAGTGGGCTGGGGGTCCTGACAACCCCAGGGCAGGGAGCTGACCGTCTGGACAGCTGGAGAGGAGGGGGTGCTTCTGACAAAGCCCGCCCCCTGCAGCGCACCCACCCTCCGGCACGGCCCAGGGCACCTTGCGGCCACTCCCTGAGCTGCGGTCCTCTGTAGGAAGAGGGTCTGCGGGTGGCAGCCAGAGGGGTCTGAAGCCTCCTCGAGGACCAGGAAAAGTACACTCCTCAGTTCAAGGCATCCACTGGAAGGATGGACACGGCTCCCGGGAGTCTCCAAGCTTTGGAGGAGCCTAGGAGTGAAAGTGTTTTGGCTGGTGAGGTCATTTCTATGTCCTTAACAAAACGGAAGTATCATGTACAGTTATTACGAAACATGGGTTGGTCATTACTTAAAAGATCTGCACAGACTTGGAGTTCGCCATTGTTTCCTGTGCTCCCAGGACTGGGGAGTGGAGGCATTCTATTAATATTCCAGAAAACTGCAAGAGAAGAATTTGGTAAAGGCTAGGCACCCCACTCCAGTACTCTTGCCTGGAAAATCCCCTGGATGGAGGAGCCTGGTGGGCTGCAGTCCATGGGGTTGCTAAGAGTCAGACATGACTGAGCGACTTCACTTTCACTTTTCACTCTCATGCATTGGAGAAGGACATGGCAACCCACTCCAGTGTTCTTGCCTGGAGAATCCCAGGGACGGGGGAGCCTGGTGGGCTGCCGTCTATGGGGTCACACAGAGTCGGACACGACTAAAGCGACTCAGCAGCAGCAGCAGCAGCAGCAGCAGCAGGTAATCCTTGTAGTTGCTGCTGTTCACCTGTAAGCCATGTCCGACTCTTTGCGACCCCATGGACTGTAGCCCACCAGGCTCCTCTGTCCATGGAATTTTCCTGACAGGAACACTGGAGTGGGTTGCCATTCCCTTCTCCGGGGAATCTTCCCAACTCAGGGATCGAACCCATGTCTCATGCACTGCAGGCAGAGTCTTTACTGCTGAGCCACCAGGAGAGACCCTGGGTAATCATGGTGCCATACTTACATTTCTCTCTCGATCCCTTACTTTCAGTGAGAAAACCCTTACGCTGAAGCCCTAAGCCCCTTGACTGTATTTGGAGATGCTGCTTCTAAGGAGGTTATTAAGGTCATGTGAGGTCATAGTATTGATCCAGTAGGACCGAGGTCCTTATGTGAAGAGACAGACGCCCCAGAGGTCTCTCCATGCATGCTCTCTATGTCAAGGCCACCTGAAGACGCAGTGTGCCTGTGGCCATCTGCATTCTGGGCAGAGTCCTTGCCAGCTGCACCCTGCTCTCAGCCTCCAAAACTGTGAGCATTCAGTGTCTGCTGTTTAAGCTGCCCGATCTGTGACGTTTGTTACAGAGCCCAAGCAAGTGGGTTCTGATTTATTGAGTTGATAATAATTGTATCCAAAGAGCTTAATCACTTGAATGTATCTCTAATAATGCCTGTTTTTTTCCGCATGAATTTTTGTGCAAGTCATAAAAATATCTCTACCTTAAAATAGACAAGTACTTAAAGTAAAAAAGGGAGGGGTGGGTATGTTGTGTTCAGTCCTGTCCGACTCTTTGCAGCTCAGTGGACTGTAGCCCACCAGGTTTCTCTGCATTGTCCTTGGAATTTTCCAGGCAAGAATACTGGAGTAGGTTGCCATCTGCTCCTCCATGGGGTCTTCCTGACTGAGGAATCAAACCCACGACTCTCGCATCTCTTGCACTGGCAGGCAGACTCTTTACCACTGAGTCGCTGAGGAAGCCCATGAAAAGCACTGAAACATCATTTTAATTTTTAACAATAAACTGTAAAAATATATAAAGCAGTATAAAGTACAAGAATGTCTGAATGACATCCCATTTAAATTTAAAAAAACTAACAGTAGAAAAAGGATAACAAAATAAAAGGAGTCAGTGAATCACAGCAAAAGTGTCTCACGGATGCCAGAGATATTCCACGGAACAATTAAGCCCTAGACATTTTGTTGCAGTAGCCAGGATTCTGCTCTGTGAAGTGATTGAGATTTACTGAGAAAGGTCTTTCCTGATGATTAAACCCCAATTGATTAATAAAAACCCAGCAATGGAGGTTTAGCAAGCACAGTATATGACCGGTCTGCCCCTATCACATAGTTGTTAAACCTCCATAAACACCTTTTAAAGAATCATTTTGTCTTTAATTAGCGTGCACTCACTGTCCTATTACATCTAAATTAAGTCTTTATTTGAGGCCATTAATTTGGAGACTCAATCAAACGTGGACACCTGCAAGGTAGTGATTTCAGCTGCTGGCCACCGTCAGGGCCGAGCAGTTCTGTGACATTGAAGGTTCAAAAGCTCGGCTGCATCTGCCTGTGTGGAGTGTGTATGAGGGCATGTGTGCACATGTGTGCCTGTGTGTGCCTGTCTAGACCAAACACTGGTTGGCCACTGTATCCATCATGAAAGTACAGCTTAGGGACTTTCCTGGTGGCACAGTGATTGAGTCAAATTGCCAGATGCAAGGGACACGGGTTCCACCCCTGGCTGAGGCAGATTTCATATGCCAAAGGGCAACAAAGCCTGTGCGCCACAATTATGCAGCCCAAGCTCTAGAGGCTGTGCTCTGCAATGAAGGAAGCCACTGCCACACTCACAGAAAACAGAGAAAGCCCAAAGGCAGCAACAAAGGCCCAGCGCACCCAAGGACAAGTAAATAATTGCAAGAAGGAGAAACGCAGCTTATTAAAAGGACGTTACAATTAAATTCCTGTAGGTCTTCATAGAACTGCTTCACTTCAGCTTCCTCAGCACTAGTGGTTGAGGTATAGAACAAGATCAGGGCATCTGGTCCATCACTTTCTGGCAAAAAGTGGAAACAGTGACAGATTTTATTTTCCTGGGTTCCAGAATCACTGCAGATGGTGACTGCAACCATGAAATTAAAAGATGCTGGCATCTTGAAAGGAAAGCTATCTGTTTGGATCTGTCATACAATTTTTCGTCTCTGTAGTGAAACGGTTGTACCAGGTATATCAGTTTGAATACCCAAAAGGTCATCAGTGCATTCTTACACTCTTGACCTAGTATTTCGTCCGACCCGTGGTTTCTTGACTACGAAAGGTTGACACCACGGCCTCTTCTGAGAACTCTCAGAGAACCCGTCGTTCTAGTTTAGTCAGTTATGGTTTGCTTTAGTTGTGACCTAAGAGAAACCTTCCTGACTACGACTTCGACTTCGCGGTTATGAGACCGGTGGACTACACTTTTTTCTGGGACTACGACCCTTTCTAACTCCCGTCCTCCTCTTCGCTCACTGTCTCTTACTCTACCAACCTACCGTAGTGGCTGAGTTACCTGTATTCAAACTCGTTTCAGGTCCTCTACTACTTCCTGGCCCTTCGTACCACACGACATAAAGTACCGTAGAGTTTCTCAGCCCGTGCTCAATCACTGATTTGTTGTGTTAATTTAAGAGAAGACTCCCAATCAGTAAAGAATCGAAATCTTCTGACGCACTACCCGTGGTACTTTTAAGTACTGAACCCAGAGGCTCCAAGACCCAAGATCCGAGTTCGGAAGGTTGTTGAAAAAGGACGAAAGTGAAGGTTTATAGAAAATTTTATAAAAGTCTAAATTATAAAAGACTCTCAGAAGGATATGATTTTTATACACTATCATTTTATTATAAATTTACGGACAAGAATGTCAATTAACATGTCCCAGACTTCAAGTTTGCACGAAATTTAAGACCACATAAAAGTAAGACTCCTATCCCGACTTTTGTTGTGTCTTTACCTACGTTTGTGTTCACATTTGCTCGAAGATTCTTCAGAAGCGCGGCGAGCGGAAAGGGTGGATCCCAATCGGGGGTCGTGACCGGAACTCCGGCATCCACCCGAGTGCCTAGGGTTCTCGGGGACCCACGCCCAGATCAGACACTCTGGGTCGGGACACTGTGTACCCGAGTACTGTTAATTAAACTCGAGAGATCCAGAGCTCTGGGTCTCCCAGGGGGCGGCAGTGGTAAAGAACCTGCCTGCCAATGCAGAAGGCTCAAGAGAAGCAGGATCGATTGCTGGGTCAGGGAGGAAGAGGGCATGGCAACACACTCCAGTGTTCCTGCCCGGGAGATCCCATGGCCGGAGGAGCCTGGTGGGTGACAGCCCACAGCGTGGCAAAGAGCTGGATGCGACCGAAGTGACTTGGCATGCAGGCCTTCCCTAGAACTATGTATTCACACGTGATGCCTGAAAAGAAACCAGAGGGAGATAAGAAGATGCAATGTGTATTTAATTGTCAAATTAAGTTGTGTCTCTTACAGAAAGTGATCCGTGTGAGATAAGAACGAGATTGTTTTAATTGGCCAAATAATTGTATAAATAATTCTAATTCACAAATCGTTTATTCCCTATGTATGTTTATCATCCAAAAAGTTGTCTCTGGAAATGAGGTAAGATTTATGGCTTGTCTGCTGTGTTCCAGGTCCTCTGCTCACTCTCTTATTTAATCCTCGCAATAGCCATATGGCACAGGCGTCGTTCTTGGTCTAATTTTACAAATGAAGCCACAGAGGATCTTAGACAGATTGCTTTCAAGCAGCCACTGTTTGAATTTGTCCAACCTTTAAAGTTCTTTTCCGTTTTATTTGCTTTCTTCTTGCATTTCACTTTTATGAGTTGTTGAAAGATTTTTGCTCATTTTTAAAGTATTACCTTGCTCTGATACATATTTGTGTTATTTTAAAAATTACTTTTACATAAAGAAGATTTTAAACAAATATGGATGTAACACTAACCTTTTACTTTTTTTTTGCCTTTGGTGTTATAAGTAGGAGGACTTTTCTTATAGGAAATTATAAAGATAAATGCTCTTTTTTTTTTACTTTATTTTACTTTACAGTACTGTATTGGATTTGCCATACATTGACATGAATCCACCACGGGTGTACATGAACTCCCAAACATGAACCCCCCTCCCACCTCCCACCCCACATCATCCCTCCAGATCATCCCCATGCACCAGCCCCAAGCATCCTGTATCCCACATCGAACATAGACTGGCGATTCGTTTCTTACATGATAGTATACATATTTCACCGCTATTCTCCCAAATCATCCCACCCTCTCCCTCTCCCTCAGAGTCCAAAAGTCTGTTCTACACATCTGTGTCTCTTTTGCTGTCTTGCATACAGGGTCCTCATTACCATCTTTCTTATTTTATTTTTATCTACTGCCCAGTGCCATTAAAATGTGGCTAGAGCAAATGAAGTGTGCTTTAAGTAGAAAACACTCATGGATTGCAAAGTTTTAGTATGAGAAAAAGGTAAAACTACTTCAAAAATATTTTTTCAATTGAGTACAATTTAAACGACATAATTATGATATATTGGATTAAATAAAATGTTATTAAAATCAATTTCACCTTCTCCCTATACTTTTCTCACGTGGCTACTAGAAGTTTACAACTGCCTCTGTAGTTCACATAATATCCCCATTGGATAGCACTCCCCTGGTGCATTGTACTTTATACTTTTAACTGTATACACATATATCATCTGTATCTGTATAAATATACATGTTATCTGTACATATGCATATAGAGGACTTCCCAGGTGGCATAGGACAAGGAAAAGTAAAGTTGCTCAGCCTGTAGCACACCAGGCTCCTCCATTGGATTTTCTGGAGTGTACTGGAGTGGGTTGCCACTTCTTTCTCCAGAGGATCTTCCCGAGCCAGGGATCGAACCTGGGTCTCCCTCATTGTAGGCAGAGGCTTTGCCGTCTGAGCCACCAGGGAAGCCTGGTGTTGTTGTAAGATGCAGGTTTGAATCTGGGTCAGGAAGATCCCCTTGGGACGGAAAGGGCAGCCACTCCAGTCGTCTCAAGGGGAGACTCATGGGCAGAGGAGCCTGGTGGGCTGTAGTCCATGGGGTCACAACTAGTCAGACATGACTGAGTACACACACACGTACATGTATGTACAAATATGTAACATATATGTGCATAATGTGTAATAGTTAACCTGCATAAAATATATGCATAATTATATATATATCATCAGAAACTAATTTTGGTATTTTGTAATGTGAAAAAATGATTAGGCAACAGCTCAAAGTCATTTTTTAAAAAACCATGACTCTTTTCTTACTATCAGAAATGCTGACATCATATATCAAGTTCTTACTCACACCTGAGTCTCTGTCTGGGCTTCCCAGCATATCTCGTTGGTCCACTCATAAGCGTTTTAATTCTTGTGTTTTTGTAAGATACTTTACCGCTGGCATATTTTAAAAGTAGTCCGTAAATGTACTTTTGGTGGCGCGGGGTCTTTGCTGCCATGGGCAGCCTTTCTCTGGTTGCAGTGGACGAGGTCTGCTCTCTGGGTGAGATGCGGGGGTCCTCTGACTGCAGGGGCTTCTCTCTGCTGAGCGTGGGTGCGAGGGCGCGCAGACTCAGTGGCTGCAATGTGCAGGCTCGAGTGTAGGGGCTCACTGGCTGTGGGGCACGACTTTGTTGACCTGGGGTGAACGGAATCTCCCCAGACTAGGAACAAACCCATGTCCCCTGCATTAGCAGGCAGATTCTTAGCCACTGGGTGACCAGGAAACTCTGGCTTGGCATCTTAACGTGACCATTTGCTGCGTATTTTTACTTCCAAACAGGCTTTAGAAAACTTTAGTAACATTCTAAGTAAGTCATGTCCAATTCTTTGTGACGCCATGAGCTGTAGCCTGCCAGACTCCACTGTCCATGGGATTTCCCAAGCAAGAACACTGGGGTGAGTTGCCATTTCCTCCTCCAGGAGATCTTCCTGACCCAAGAATCAAACCCGTATCTCCTGCACTGGTGCAATGGCAGGTGGATTCTTTCCCACTGAGCCATTGGGGCTTCCCCTGATGTAGTCCTCGCTTTAGGAAAGCAATTTATAGTAATTTATACAATTCTAGCCCTGTATTCAAGGGCTGCCACTGTAGCTCAACTGGTAAAGAGCCCTCCACAGGAGAGGCAAGAAACAAGGGTTCAATCCCTGCATCGGGAAGATCGTCTGGAAAGGGAAATAGCAACCCACTCCAGTATTCCTGCCTGGAAAATCCCATGAACAGAGGAGCCTAGCAGGCTACAGTTCAAGGGTTCACGTAGAATTGGACGCCACTGACACACGACATGCCAAAGTTGTAATATTAAATTATATATATCTGTATTTTTCATACACAGACATACACACACTACTACAAATTGTACTTCTTTTTCCATAGTGTATGCATCTGCTGATACATGATCACAAGTCAGTTTTGTTCACGGGTCACATCTCTTATCAGTTCTAACAGTGTTTCGGTTAAGTCCCTTACGTGTCCAAGCAGACATTTTTATCTTAAGCAAATATGACAATGTTGTCGCCTCTCTGTTATTTGTAAGTTGTATTTTTCTTTCCTAATTGCATTGGCTTGAACTTATGGGGAAAAAATAAGAGCACTGACTTTGAGAGTACTTCTGATTCTTAGCTATTTGTTTGAGATGGCTATTATTAAAAATATATTAAGAGACTTCAATATCTATTTATTGATCACTCTGGCTTCCCAGGCTGTGCTAGTGGCAAAGAGCCTGCCTGCCAATACAACACATGTAAGAGACACAGGTTCGGGCCCTGGATGGGGAAGACCGCTTGGGGCAGGAAATGAGAACCCACTCCAGCATTTTTGCCTGGAGAATCCCACGGACCAAGGAGCCTGGCGGTTTGCAGAGTCGGATGCAGCTGAAGCGACTTCGCACGCAGCACACACAGTTAATTACTGTGTTTATGTATCTCCCTGGCTGTGCTAGGTCCTAGTTGCGGCATGTGGGGTCCTTAGGTGGACCTGCGGTATCCAGTTCCCTGAGCAGGGGTCAAACCCAGGCCCTCTACACTGAGAGTATGGAGTCAGCCACCGGCCACAAGGGAAGTCCCAGTAACTAACATTCTTAAAATACTTTTTCATCTAATCATCTGTTTTTGCCTATTGACTGGCTGAGTTTTTTGAATGGTTTTCTTAACATAGAATACCACTGAATATATAAAGTCAATTTAGTCTTGACACATTTTACATCTAATATACTTTCAATAACGCATTGTCAATATCAGAACAGCCTAAATAAATTTATATTTCAGCACTTTTGAACTAATAAAAGTAGTAAAAAAAGAATTTGAAACTTCAATATCAAACTAGGCTTATCTGTGTACCCTAACAGATTATCCCCACTGGAACTTTGACATATTTAAGACAATGGGTAGAGTATCATCTAAATTCTACCCCTTGCTGATACTCACCTACGGCTCTGCTATCTTCTTTTTTCAGAAGTTCTTGGTGCCCTGTTCTTAGATCCTCTCGTTAGAATACTTCATGCCTACTTTCCCTTTCCATAATAAAAGTTACTTAATTTTAAACTTTAAACCTTATTTACAATATTTCTGCCTCTACTTGTCAAGGAAAAGTTATTTCAGCACACTAATAACTTTCCTTTTTGCAGCATAGCTCTTTGTTGAAATTATCATTTTTTTCTTTAAAGCCTTAGGATATAAAAAAGGAGGAAATAGCATTGTAGTCATATAAATTGATAGGGTACGTTCAAGTTTATATTCAGTTCGGTTCAATTGCTCAGTCATGTCTGACTCTTTGCGACTCCATGGACTGCAGCATGCCAGGCTTCCCTGTTCGTCATCAACTCCCGGAGCTTGTTCAAGCTCATGTCAATCGAGTTGGTGATGCCATCCAACCATCTCATCCTCTGTCATCAAATCAATCAGAAAGCTGAGATATTTTTATGAAAGCAAAATTTTAATTAGGGTTGTTAATTATATGCATGTATGCCTTATCACTCATTGTTATGCAAGTTTACTCGGCTTATATAGTATCAAGAATCCTCAAACTTACAAAAATAAGCAATTGCATCTTGTGGAAACTTTTTAAATTGAAAAATAAGCTTTTCTAATTGCAAAGCCAAGTTGCGCTTCAATCAAATCTGCACGGTGGCTTGGACGGCAGCAACAAGACGCCGCAGCTGTCAAGCTAAATCGCTGAAGGCGCGTAAGGGCACGAAACTGCACCCTCCGCCTTCTAAGCCTGCGGTCGGAGGGGGTCCACATGCCTGACGGCGTTTTCGCACCAGCTTGAGTCTTCGTTCTTCCAGATAAAGAACGTAGCTTAAATCGTGTCATAATTTTAATATCTCACAGACCTGACTGCTGATTTCGGTTAGGTTTCTACTCAAAGTTTCAAAACAACCAGAAGTTATGTTTGTTTGTTTCTTAAAATCCCCATCTCCTCCCTGGCTTTATGCCCAGGTATAAAGCATTATAGTTTAACCCCAAGTTGTCCAAGGAGGTTATTCATCATTTTAAAGGTCAGCTAGAGTCACTCAAGCTTCTCAAATGTAGTGAATGTAGTAAAGGTAATCAGTGTGTGTTCTGTTACGTGGAGAGTGTCACATGCTGACTCGGCCTTGCACAGCTATCAGAGGTGCCCGTGTTGCATGTGCTACCACATCAGCAGATGACACGGCTCTGTTCTGAAATGGCCGCACAGAGCCGCGGCGCTCCTCATCCAACAGCCACATCTAGATGAGGCCCAGGCTGATGAAAGGCCGTCCTCCAAACTGCCCAGTGACCAGAGCTGCCTACCACACACCAGGGCCCACAGTGCTTCCGTCTGGTTTACCATACACTGGCTTGTGTATTATTTTAAACTTAAGAGTTTAAAAACATTCTTCTTATGGTGAAATCAGGATCAAACAGCTGTGGAACCAGAGAACCTTGCATTTTCTCAGAACTCGGGAGCAGAGACATTGATTGATGAACATGAATTAAAGTATCACCCCTCCTGGGATATTTGAATGTTAGTTGAATTACTCTCTAATATGCGATTACAGGCACTGTGGACAAGTAATACAAGATCATGAGGCGGGCTGACCTTCTGTCCTTCCCCAATTGTGTTTCAAGAAAACAATCTTATCTGTCACATTAAATTTATATTGCAATTGGAATTATATTGGATTTGAAATTTTGTTTGTATTTAATTTAAAATCCATTTTAGTTTTACAGTTGTATGGCTGATGTAAGTATAGGCATTTATACCCACTATTCAAATTATAGAAATTTAAGAAATACTATAACAAAAGTCAAATAAGTGAGTAATGGGAGTCTTCAAGCATTTTGAAGGGTTTAAGAATTGCTCAGATTCAAGAAACATAGCTAATACATTTTATGTTGCAGTTGCAAACATTATTATTTTTAATCCAACAGCAAATAAAGAAAAAAAAAAGTTGCAGATAATCATTGGAACTAAGTAAATTATATTGGCCAGGTAAAAAAATTCTACCTGATAAAAATTTTAAGCAATACTCATATCAGACAAAATAGACTTTAAAACAAAAGACTGTTGCGAGATACAAAGAGGGACATTACATAATGATAGAGGGACCGATTTAATGAGAAGATATAACAATTATAAATATATATGCACCCAACATAGGAACACCTATATACACAGAGCAAATATTACCACATAAAAAGATAGAAGTTGACAGTAACACAATAATAATGGGAAACTTTAACACCTTACTTACCTCAATGGACAGATGATCCAGAGAAAATCAATAAGGAGAAACAGGCCTTAGATGTCACATTAGGTCAGATGGGCTTAGTAAGTATATGGAGACCATTCCAGCCAACAGCAGCAGAATACATATTCTTCTCAAGTGCACAAGAAACATTCTCCAGGATAGACCACAGGCTAGGCCACAAAATATGTCTCAGTAAATTTAAGAAAATCAAAGTTATATCAAGCATCTTTTCCAGCCACAATGATCTGAAACTAGAAATGCACTCCAAGAAGCAACAAACTGCAAAAAACACAAGTGCATGGATGGAGTCCAAACAAGATGTTACTAAACAACCAATGAGTCACTGAAGATATCAGAGGAAATAAAAAACACCTAAAGACAAACAAAAATGGAAATACATAAATCCAAAATCTATGGGACACAGCAAAAGTAATGCCAAGAGGGAAGTTTATAGCAATACAAGTCTACTTCAAGAAAAAAGAAAAACATCTAAAATAAATGATCTGAACTTACACCTAAAGGAACCAGAAAAAGAAGAACAAAGCCCAAAGTTATTGAAGGAAGGTAATAATAAAGGTCGAAGTGTAAATACTAAAATAGCACCTAAAAATGATCAATGCAACTAAAAGCTAATCCTTTGAAAAGATAAATCAAATTTATAAAATTTGGGCCAGACTCATCCAAAAAAAGAAAGAGGATCCTCCAAAATAAAATCAGAAATGAAAGAGAAGTTTTAACTAATACCACAGAAATATAAAGGATTGTAAGAGGCGATTATGAACAATTCAGTTCAGTTCAGTCACTCTGTCGTGTCCAGCTCTTTGCGACCCCATGGACTGCAGCCTGCCAGGTCCCCCTGTCCATCACCAACTCCCAGAGCTTACTCAAACCCATGACCATTGAGTTGGTGATGCCATCCAACCGTCTCATCCTCTGTTGTCCCCTTTTCCTCCCACCTTCAATCTTTCCCAGCATCAGGGTCTTTTCCAATGAGTCAGTTCTTCACATCAGGTGGCCAAAGTACTGGAGTCTCAGCTTCAGCATCAGTCCTTCCAGTGAATATTCAGATTTACTTCCTTTAGGATGGACTGGTTGGATCTCCTTGCAGTCCAAGAGACTCTCAAGAGTCTTGTCAACACCACAGTTCAAAAGTATCAATTCTTCCGCACTCAGCTTTCATTATAGTCCAACTCTCACTTCCATACATGACTACTGGAAAACCCATAACTTTGACTAGATGGACCTTTGTTGGCAAAAGAATTATACACCGATACAATGGATAACCTAGAAGAAATGAATAAACTCCTGGAAATATACAGCCTCTCAATACTGAATCAGGAAGAAACAAAATATGAACAGACTGATTATCAGTAACAAGGAGGCCTGGCGTGCTGCGATTCATGGGGTCGCAAAGAGTCGGACACGACTGAGCAACTGAACTGAACTGAACTGAATGAAACTGAATCAGTGGGAAAAGAAACAAAGTAAAATCTTCCAATCAACAAAAGTGTTCAGGACGTGATGGCTTCACCAAACCGAGTGAGAGAACCTGCCTTCCCAAACTATAAAGAGCTGAAGTGGGGAGAATGCTTCCCAACACATTCTACCAAAAGCAAATCAAGATGCCACCAAAAAAGAAAAGTTCAAGCCAGTGTTACTGGTGAACATAGTCAGTGGGAAAAGAAACAAAGTAAAATCTTCCAATCAACAAAAGTGTTCAGGACGTGATGGCTTCACCAAACCGAGTGAGAGAACCTGCCTTCCCAAACTATAAAGAGCTGAAGTGGGGAGAATGCTTCCCAACACATTCTACCAAAAGCAAATCAAGATGCCACCAAAAAAGAAAAGTTCAAGCCAGTGTTACTGGTGAACATAGAGGCAAATCTCCTCAACAAAATGTTAGCGGACCAAATTCAACGGTGCGATAAAAGGATTATACACCACGATCAAATGGGATCCATCTCAGGGCTCAAAAGATGGTCCAGTATCCCCAAACCAGTTGATGTGATACACCACAAGAACAAACTGAAGAATAAAATATATATGATGATCTCAATAGATGTAGAAAAAGCTTTGCAAAATTCAACAGCTATTTATGATTTAAAAAAAAAAAACCTTAACAAAGTAGGTATAGAGGGAACATATCTCAACATAATTAAGGCCACATATGACAAACCTACAGTCGACTCATACTCAGCAGTGGAAAGTGGAAAGGATTTTCTTTAAAGTCAGTAATGAGACAAAGATGCCTGTTCTGGCCACTTAGAGACATCTTTCCAAAGACATATACATGGCCAACGGGCACATGAAAGGATGCTCAAAATCACCAATTATCAGAGAAATACAAATCAAAACCACAATGAGACAATTACTTCACACCTGTCAGGACGGCTGTAATAAAAAGGATAAGAAATAGCAAACACTCTCAAGGATGTGGAGAAAAGGGAGTTTTCATACACTGTTGGTAGGAATGTAAATTGGTGCAGCCACTGTGGATAACAGACAAGGGTTCCTCAAGAAACTTAAAGTAGAACTACCTTCAGCTCAGTTCAGTCACTCAGTCGTGTCCAACTCTTTGCAACCCCATGAATCGCAGCATGCCAGGCCTCCCTGTCCGTCACCAACTCCCGGAGTTCACCCAAACTCAAGTCCATCGAGCCAAGGCTATGGTTTTTCCCATGGTCATGTATGTATGTGAGAGTTGGACTGTGAAGAAGGCTGAGCAATGAAGAATCGATGCTTTTGAACTGTGGTGTTGGAGAGGACTCTTGAGAGTCCCTTGGACTGCAAGGAGATCCAACCAGTCCATTCTGAAGGAGATCAGCCCTGGGATATCTTTGGGAGGAGTGATGCTAAAGCTGAAACTCCAGTACTTTGGCCACCTCATGCGAAGAGTTGACTTATTGGAAAAGACTCTGATGCTGGGAGGGATTGGGGGTAGGGAGGAGAAGGGGACGACCAAGGACGAGATGGCTGGATGGCATCACTGACTCGATGGACGTGAGTCTGAGTGAACTCTGGGAGATGGTGATGAACAGGGAGGCCTGGCGTGCTGCGATTCATGGGGTCACAAAGAGTTGGACACGACTGAGCGACTGAACTGAACTGAACTGAACTGACTAGATGGACCTTTGTTGGCAAAGGTCTCTGCTTTTCAATATGCTATAGGTTGGTCATAACTTTCCTTCCAAGAAGTAAGTGTCTTTTAATTTCATGGCTGCAATCACCATCTGCAGTGATTTTGGAGCTCCCCAAAATAAAGTCAGCCACTGTTTCCACTGTTTCCCTATCTATTTCCCTTATGATCAAACAATTCCACTTTGGGGCATTTGCATGAAAAAAAAACCATTAAATCATACACACACACACACACATATTCATTGCAGCATTATTTACAATAGCCAAAATATGTAATCAACCTAAGTGCCCATCAATAGATGAATGGATTAAAAAAGACATATATATATATATAATGGTATATTATATATGTGTGGCATATTAGCCATAATAAAAATGAAATCTTGCCATTTGAAACAACATGGATGGACCTAGAGGATATTATGTTAAGTATGATAAATGGTGGCATAGCATAAATAATCTGCCTTCAATGCAGGAGACACAGGTTGATCCCTGGGTCCAGAAGATCCCCTGGAGAATTAAATGGCAACTCACTGCAGTATTCTCACCTGGAAAATCCCATGGACAGAGGAACCTGGTGGGCTACAGTCCACTTTTTCCTCTTCTACTTGCCATGAAGTGATGGGACCAGATGCTGTGATCTTAGTTTTTTGAATGTTGAGTTTTCAGCCAACATTCTTTACTCTCCTCTTTCACCCTCATCGAGATGCTCTTTGTCCCTCATCGCTTTCTGTCATTAGATAGTGATAGAGTGGTATCACCTGCACATCTGAGGCTGTTGATGTTTCTCCTGGTAATCTTGATTTCCGCTAGAGATCTCTTCAAGAAAACTGGAGATATCAAGGGGACATTTCATGCAAGGATGGGCACAATAAAGGACAGAAATGGTAAAGACCCAAAAAAAGGGTCACAAAGAGTCAGACATGACTGAGCATGCACACAGTCAATCAGACAGAGAAAGACAAATGGTCTCACTAGTATGTGGAATCTGAGAAACAGAAATGAAGCAAACAAACTCATAGATACAGATAACAAAGGGTGGTTGTCAGAGGGGAAGGGAGTGGGGGAGGGGTGAAGTGGGTAAAGGAGTGTGAGGCGCACAAACCTCCAGCTATAAAATGACATGACAAAGGGATGTAGGAAAGAGAATAAGGATACAGGCGACGATACGGTGATAACTTGTTTGGGACGGGGGTCACTAGACTCTTGTGATAATCATTCCAAAAACACAAATGTCACATCACTACATAGGACATCTGAAATGTACATTGTATTACATGTCAGCTATACATCAGTTAAAGAGTATACACATCGTGCGATCTCTCAGGGACAATGTTAACAAGCTTTGCAAGTGGCCCCCTCCATGGGTCACAGCCATGACTTGCACCTTGCTGGGGAGTAAATGACGGTAATCGAGAATGAATAGGGGCCACGTGTTGAGCTCACCCAGGGCGCTTCAGCAGTCAATCGGAGGCCAGGGGCCAGATGAGGGCCTCCTGCAGATTAGCCGGGGCTTGTTTGGAACTGGCCCTGCAGACACGTGATGTCCAGTCTCCACCCCTCACCCTGGTCCTCNCCCCAAACACCTGGAAGACAGTCATCCTCACATGACTTCTTTGGCAAATAAAATGCAGGTGAGAGTGACCTGAGTCTCTTCCAGAGAAACATTTAATAGCCTGTGCTCGATTTTCTATCCTGATCGCCCCTTGCCCTGGACTCTCTGGAGGGATGTGTGAACAGAAAGATGCCTGAGGACTAATCTGGCTGCAGCTGGACCAGTTTGTGGAGGGAGCTGCCCTAGGAAGCTCTGCAGACCCCCCAAACTGTTGCAATGACAAGAAGTAAACACAGCTCTGTAAGCTTCTGACAATTAGAGAATGCTTGTTACTTCAGCAAAAGCTAGCCAGTGCTAGCTGATATACTGCCCCACAGAATTCCATGAATATGAAAAGAGGTAACGTATACACAGCTGTGCAGAACTGCCCGGCACAGGGTCCGCGCATGTATGCTGGGCCCAGACTGTCTTGTTTCAGGATCTGAGCTTTTCTTTGTCAAGTGGCTGCTTCCTTGGCTTATTATGCTAATCGCGTTCTTATGTTGATTACCTGGTAGAGTGTCTGCTGTGTAGCAGGTGGTTGATAAACGTGTGTTGAACAAAATTAGGAAGAAAGCCACGTGGGTTTCTCAGACAGTTGGATGCCATGAATTCAAACTACATCGAGAAGAAATCAGACCTTGTTGGAATGATGCTAGAGGACCCTGACTTCTGCAGCAGCTCCTAGTAGAAAATTGAACATTCCCTCCAGTATATGTTCTGCTGCTGCTGCTAAGTCACTTCAGTCGTGTCCGACTCTGTGTGACCCCATAGACGGCAGCCCACCAGGCTCCCCCATCCCTGGGATTCTCCAGGCAAGAATACTGGAGTGGGTTGCCATTTCCTTCTCCAATGCATGAAAGAGAAAAGTGAAAGTGAAGTCGNGTGTCCGACTCTGTGTGACCCCATAGACGGCAGCCCACCAGGCTCCCCCATCCCTGGGATTCTCCAGGCAAGAATACTGGAGTGGGTTGCCATTTCCTTCTCCAATGCATGAAAGAGAAAAGTGAAAGTGAAGTCGCTCAGTCTGTCCGACTGTTAGCGACCCCATGGACTGCAGCCCACCAGGCTACTCTGTCCATTGGATTTTCCAGGCAAGAGTACTGGGGTGGGGTGCCATTGCCTTCCCCGAGTATATGTTCTAGAGGCTGAACACTTTCGAACTCGTGCTAGCAGAACCAGTGTGGTAAAGCTCCGTGTAAATAAGGAGGAAACACCACCGATAAATAACCCTGGAGGAGGTCCCCGACACCTCTGAATTCCACGGGGTGGAGGCGGGGCGCAGACCATCCTGAGGGGAAGCCCCTCCAACCCCACTTCAAGCTGGCAGAAGTATTCCCTGGGGGGTCCCTGGAGGGTCTCCCCACCGTGCAGGTGGGCTCCCTAGGGCAGAGGGATTAATAGCTGCTCATCTTGTGTGCAAGCCCTGTCCTCTGTTCTTACCTTCACCTCGATACCGGATAGACTCTGTGAGACTAATGAGGCGCGCATCGCAGCCACCCCGTGGGGCACCGAGCTGGCCCGCAGCGCAGGAGTGCGGGCTCCGTGACGTCACTGCGGGCCAATCAGAGTGGGCCGGGAGCCAGAGGCAGGCCAATCAGAGCCGGCCGGGAGCCGGAGGAGGCCTTCCACTGGCGCAGGTGTGCGAATGGAGCCCCGCTGCTTCCCGCATCACCTCCAGGTATGGGGGTGTTTGCACGGCTCCGGCTGTGTTCTGCCTGCTGGCTGGGAAGATGGGCTTAGAAGCTTAGCGATGCTCCCGCTCCTCAGAAAGAGCAGCCGCCACTGAACTTTAGGATGAAAAACAATGGAAGAAAAAGGAGGCTATAAAGTAAGATTGTGCCACGTTAGCTTCTGGCTTTATAATGACAGTATTCAGATAGATGAATGATAAGGCATTTATAAAACCTGCAGAAACGACTCTGTTTGCAAAGTGTCCGTTCAACGTCGCAGACACGGTACACTCTGCGGTGTTAGGTCCTCCATATCACAGGAACAGTGAAAAATGTGTCCTTATCGGATACTTACTGTCATGCAGATCACTGGGTGGGTCATCTCGGGCTGCCACACGAGCATTTCGTGAAAACGCTCAGACCCAGCCCTTCCAAGTGGTCCTCTCCTTAGTCATCTAATCGATTTCAGTTTATTTCTGATAGGAAAAGGGGTTATGAGGTCATCTGGAAATGTTGAAAGGAATTATGTGTGTTTATTTAGAATTAAATTCTATTTGACTGCAGTTATACACACATGCACATTTATACTCTCTTGTCAGAGCCAGAGGCCCCTTTACTCTTGGTTTAGCCCTTTTGGTGAAAGATCCACTTCTTCAGGGAACAAAGAGGACTGAATTAAGGAGAATAATTTAAAATAGGCAGTAAAACATGGTTGTGGCTTTAGAGAAATCCATGATTAAACACAAGCCACTCATAATAAGGTGCAGTTAAGGGCAGTAGCCTCAAAAACATATATAAAGCTATGTATAAGCATACGTAAAAACATATGTAAGTTTTTGAGGCTTTTATACATGTGTATATATGTACGTATGTAATTACTCTGCTATACATCTGAAACTAATACAACACTGTAAATAAACTATGAAAGTGAAAGTGAAGTTGCTCAGTCGTGTCCGACTCTTTACGACCCCACGGACTGGAGCCTACCAGGTTCCACTGTCCATGGGATTTTCCAGACAAGAATACTGGAGTGGGTTGCCATTTCCTTCTCCAGGGGATCTTCCAGACCCAGGGATTGAACCCGGGTCTCCCACATTGTAGGCAGATGCTTTACTGTCTGAGCCACCAGGGAAGTCATACTTCAATTTAAAAAAAAAACAACAACTGTTAAAACCTAAAAATGGGGGGGAAAAAACCCCTCAGCAATGATTCCCCTTAGGACTCACCTCACTTCTCAGCTACTTTACTGCTGAAACTGAGATAAAACTGGGAAAGTTTTATTAAGCGTAAATTCCATGTCACTCTATTCTTTCAATTATTATTGCCCACTTTCTGGGTACTTTATCTAATGATGTGGACATTTTAAAAGCAAGGTGAGCATTTTCTGTCCATAACCAGTGAGAAATGAAATTCATGAAGTCTTGGGTTTTGTGTTGGTAATTATTCCAGCCTCCTCCCACGATCTGAGGTCTTGGGCAGCATGTCAACCAAGTGGGAACTGTCTGTGCTGCCTGTTGCCCTGTGAGCGCTGTCTCGGGGGCCAGGGGATGGAAGGAGGGCCCACCCTGCAGACCAGCGCCCGTCCCTCTGGAGCGCGTGATGCTGCCTCCTTGATCTGCAGCCTTGGCGAGCTTTCAGGGGTTCACGCAGATTCTCTGTGCCCAATTTGAGTATCTTGGACAAGCTTTAGAATCCATAACATCTCTACCAAAATCCTGAAGGGGAGAAAGAAAGGTGTATTTGGAAAGCATGGGGTGGTGAGTTGCAGCTGAATATTTTCCCAGTCCCCGGGAAACTTAAAATAATTACATTTCACACGTCAGGTTTTCAAGGTGATAACAGTAATCTCAATGTCTGGAAAAGATAATTGCATCCTGGACATATCTCCTGCCCTGCTTTGCTCTGTGGTTGCTGCCTGTACCAACAGTCCTTAGCTATTTCTGAGAAAAACTATAAGAATTTTATCTGAGGAGAGTCCAAATTTTATGGTCCTTCCCTACAGATAGCCGCTGCCCATGTGTGTAGTTGATAATTCAGAGATGAAATCTTACAAAGACTCAATCTACACATTACTTTCTTAAATAATACATTATATATCTTAAGAACATTCACAAGATGGTATCTTGCTTCTTTTTGGTTGTAAATTCTGGATAATGATGGTCCGTCCAAGTAGCTCAGCTCATGAGAGAAGAGAGTTTCGTCTTGGATACGTGTTCCTGGCTGTTGATTGTTGTTCTGTCCCTCAGTCGTGTCTGACTCTTCGTGACTCCGTGGACTACAGCACAGCAGGCTTCCCTGTCTCTCAGTAACTCCTGGAATTTGCTCAAACTCATGTCTATCGAGTCAGTGATGCCATCCAACCATCTCATCCCCTGTCGTCCCCTTCTCCTCCTGCCTTCAGTCTTTCCCAGCATCAGGGTCTTTTCCAGTGAGTCAGTTCTTCACATAAGATGGCCAAAGTATTGGAATTTCAGCTTCAGCATCGGTCCTTCCAATGAATATTCAAGGTTGATTTCCTTTAGGATTGACTGATATAAGCATCTGAATGCAGAGTTCCAAAGAATAGCAAGAGATAAGAAAGCCTTCTTCAGCAATCAATGCAAAGAGATAGAGGAAAACAATGGAATGGGAAAGACTAGAGATCTCTTCAAGAGAATTAGAGATACCAAGGGAACATTTCATGCAAAGATGGGCTCAATAAAGGATAGAAATGGTATGGACCTAACAGAAGCAGAAGATATTAAGAAGAGGTGGCAAGAATACACAAAAGAACTGTACAGAAAAGATCTTCACGACCCAGATAATCATGAGGATGTGATCACTCATCTAGAGCCAGACATCTTGGAATGTGAAGTCAAGTGGGCCTTAGAAAGCATCACTAAGAACAAAGCTAGTGGAGGTGATGGAATTCCAGTTGAGCTGTTTCAAATCCTGGAAGATGATGCTGTGAAAGTGCTGCACTCAATATGCCAGCAAATTTGGAAAACTCAGCAGTGGCCACAGGACTGGAAAAGGTCAGTTTTCATTCCAATTCCAAAGAAAGGCAATGCCAAAGAATGCTCAAACTACCGCACAATTGCACTCATCTCACACGCTAGTAAAGTAATGCTCAAAATTCTCCAAGCCAGGCTTCAGCAATATGTGAACCGTGAACTCCCTGATGTTCAAGCTGGTTTTAGAACAGGCAGAGGAACCAGAGATCAAATTGCCAACATCCGCTGGATCATGGAAAAAGCAAGAGAGTTCCAGAAAAACATCTATTTCTGCTTTATTGACTATGCCAAAGCCTTTGACTGTGTGGATCACAATAAACTGTGGAAAATTCTGAAAGAGATGGGAATACCAGACCACCTAACCTGCCTCTTGAGAAATCTGTATGCAGGTCAGGAAGCAACAGTTAGAACTGGACATGGAACAACAGACTGGTTCCAAATAGGAAAAGGAGTACGTCAAGGCTGTATATTGTCTCCCTGCTTATTTAACTTATATGCAGAGTACATCATGAGAAACGCTGGACTGGAAGAAACACAAGCTGGAATCAAGATTGCCGGGAGAAATATCAATAACCTCAGATATGCTGATGACACCACCCTTATGGCAGAAAGTGAGGAGGAGCTAAAAAGCCTCTTGATGAAAGTGAAGGAGGAGAGCGAAAAAGTTGGCTTAAAGCTCAACATTCAGAAAACGAAGATCATGGCATCCGGTCCCATCACTTCATGGGAAATAGATGGGGAAACAGTGGAAACAGTGTCAGACTTTATTTTTTTGGGCTCCAAAATCACTGCAGATGGTGACTGCAGCCATGAAATTAAAAGACGCTTACTCCTTGGAAGAAAAGTTATGACCAACCTGGATAGTATATTCAAAAGCAGAGACATTACTTTGCCGACTAAGGTCCATCTAGTCAAGGCTATGGTTTTTCCTGTGGTCATGTATGGATGTGAAAGTTGGACTGTGAAGAAAGCTGAGCATGGAAGAATCGATGTTTTTGAACTGTGGTGTTGGAGAAGACTCCTGAGAGTCCCTTGGACTGCAAGGAGATCCAACCAGTCCATTCTGAAGGAGATCAACCCTGGGATTTCTTTGGAAGGACTGATGCTAAAGCTGAAACTCCAGTACTTTGGCCACCTCATGAGAAGAGTTGACTCATTGGAAAAGACTCTGATGCTGGGAAGGATTGGGGGCAGGAGGAGAAAGGGACGACCGAGGATGAGATGGCTGGATGGCATCACGGACTCAATGGATGTGAGTCTGAGTGAACTCCGGGAGATGGTGATGGACAGGGAGGCCTGGCGTGCTGCGATTCATGGGGTCGCAAAGAGTCAGACACGACTGAGCGACTGAACTGACTAAACTGACTGACTGATTCGATCTCCTTGCTGTCCAAGGGACTCTCAAGAATCTTCTCCAATGCCACAGTTCAAAAGCATCAGTTCTTCAGTGCTTCTGGTGGTGGCCCACAAATTGTTTGAACATTCCTTCCAAATTTTGGTAGCTTTCCACATTATGAGTCTGTTAGACCTGCATTTAATAAAGGGGAAAGACCCTTGTTTCTTAGACTCCTGTGCAGCTAGAGGGGACTCCATGTGCTGATGCCCAATTGCATGCAAGGACTGGGAAGACAAAGGCCCCACGTCTGGTTCTCCTGGAATGGTCCACAGAGCTCTCTGCTTCCAGTTCAGGGGTGGTGAGGCAGCAGCAGAGGTCTGACGCTAGAACATAGCCCACCGGGTGCACTGTACTGTTCTCAGACCTACACCTGGTTCTTGCTTGTCGTAGAGACACTGGGGCTAACAGCCTTTACGAGGCCACTGCTCTCGCAGGCTCTCTTCCAGCAGCTGTGCATTTGGACCACACAGAGCCTGAGTGCAGTCGGGCTCTGGGGCCCAGGGCACATGGCTTCAGAGGGGACCTTCCTAGTTCTCACCTCCTCTACCACCCCCTTGTTCCCCCAGAACATTCTAGAGTGACGTGTAGAACTGACAGCATAGCTGACAGCAGAATGCTTACCAGGACCGTCCTATTCCTGCCTGTGGCTGACCTCAGGAACTTGGGTCCGGGGCACGGGACATCATGGGTGTCCACTCAGGACCTGACTTCAGTTCCACAACATTATGAAAGAAACCACAGAGCTCTGTGGTTTTCTCCTGATGGAACAGAAAATCCAACAGATTTAGTAGATGACTTGCTGAGGAGTAAATTAATAAATGGAATGAAGTGAGGAATGGAAAATTTTGCAAAGTCAACAATCATTTTCTAACAATATGCATTTTAACAGATTTGTAGGAAAAAGCTTGGGTTTTCAATGAAAGAGAGGATAAGAACATGTGAAAGTCGCACTATCTTTGCCCAAGAGACCAAAGGTTATAGTGTATTCACCATGTCGTGTGTAAGTCAGTATCAGTCAGTAAGTGGAGACGAAGATGCTTTTCTCCTATAATTCAGTTTATTTTGATAGAAGTCAGGCTCACTCTGGACATTTTCCATAGATGGTGCTGGCTAATTAGAGGGTGCCGCTTTGCTATTTCTTCTGCGATGTTTTCAGCGCCTTGGTGCCAAGAACCCTGATGTGCGGCGCAGTCCAAATGCATCCTCAGTGCTCAGCGCTTGGTCCACGTGGACCCTGTTCTCGTCTGTGCTCAGACCTCTGGATGCTCAGCACCGGGCGGCTCTCCTGAGGGTGGGCTCAGGGGTGTGCTCTAGAACTGGGCCCTGACCGCAGGGCTCCGCTCGCTCCGCAGCCCCTCCCTACGGGTTTACCAGATCACGCCCGCCCTCCCGGCCACCGGGCACTGCGTGCGTCCCCGCCTGTCAGCTGGAGCGAGAACAGAGCCGGCCTCGAGCATCGAGTGAAGCTCATCACTGAACCTCACCCCCAGCTGTCGAGTTGACACCGATGTCCTAGGTCTACCATGTCCAGCCCTCCGTACCCTCTGGAAGAGACTCATTGTATCTTTACCGAGAACAGCTGCATGATTTTCAGCCTGGCGGCGTCTTTGCCTCGACTCACCTCCTTCAGCTGGTGCGCTGGCTCCGGCCGCGGGGGTGGGGGCTGGCGCAGGAGTCTGCGGGCGTCTGCGGGCCCTCGTTCTTCCGCTTCCTCCGAGGGCCTGCCTCCACCCCCCATCACTGGGCCCAGGGCACTGCAGAGTCAGAGCTCACATCAGTGTCTCCTTCCAAGCCCGCCACCTCCCAGGTGCTGCTCTGCGCGTCAGCCTCATTTTCTGAGCCCTCGTCCCTGTAAGCTAGGTTCTCAGCTCTGTTCCCAGCTCTGGAAAGCACACCCCACCCCTTCCCTCTGGAATGACGGACCAGCCTGGGGCAAGCCCCTCTGCCTTCACACCTTCTCTCAGCGGTCTCCCTTTTCCTGTAACTAGAGCCCAACCCCCGAGACCCCTCTCCATCCTCCCCTGCTCCCCGAGAGGCAGAGTTACTCTTCTCTGTCCACCCACCACTAGCGTGGAGGCCAGTGTTACTCACTGCGGCTTCCAGATGGCTCTCTCTGCCTCCTGCCTGCATACGCCCTCCCTGGAACCTGCTGTGGTCGCGCTAGCCCTGCTGACCTGGCCAGTCTGCCCTTTGGGATGCCTCTTTGTGCCCCAAGAACCACTGCCTTCCTCTGCACCAGCTCTGCACGACCGTGGTGATGTCAGCAGGTTCACTGGTGGCAGCCCCCTGACCACCCCAGACCGCACACCTGGGCTCTCTGGGCAAAGGGCAGCCAGGCACCCTCCTTCCCCCCGACCTACCCCGGGCCCCCCCAGTCCGCAGGCCCAGGCCCTGGAGGACTCGCTCGCACAGCTGCACGCTCGTTCGCTGACCTCCCCCTGCTCCCCCCGGTGCCCGTGGCCGTGTAGGTGCCGTGACTCCCGTGCACCTTCCAGAGCCTGGGCCGTTCGTGGGTTTCAGACAGATGGCATCACCGTGCATTCACGCTCAGATTCCCGGTCCAGCGGAGGACAGCGGGCTCCAGCCCCGTTGCATGCTGAGAGTCCCACCCACGTCCGTGCTCACCTGCCGTGTCCGGCACCATCTGCAGAGCACCTTACCATCCAGACACGATCGCTGAAGGCGTTTAGTGGGGTTTTGGCTTGTTTTGCAGTTTGTGGGTGTGCATGTGTTTGCACCTGAGAGAACTTTCTCTAGCGACACAGACTCGGGTCCTCCTGTCACACTTGCTGTGAAGAGAGCCTGTCGCAGTGCGGGTACGTGTATGTAGCTCTTACTAGCTCCCTCTCATCCCCCCAGGCTCAGCGTGCCGACCGAGTAGCCCTCCCCACACCCTGCTCTGCCAAGAACTCGAGGGACCTGGGTTAGTGAGCCCAAGCCAGCTCTGGGCCCTGGGAGCCTGGTGGCCCCTTGGAGTCAAGGCCATTGCACAGGTGGGTCCTGTGATCCACCGTCTGCGTGTGAGGAGCCACCTGGGGGGGGTCCCCTGATCCACCATCTGGGTGTGAAGAGCCACCTGGGGGGGTCCCCTGACCCACCGTCTGGGTGTGGGGAGCCACCTGGGGGGTCCCCCGGCCCATCGCCTGCGGTCATTGCCCCCTTTGCAGCCGTTCTCTCTCCAATCAGCTGTGTGGACCCCCAGGCCCTGCTGCTTGGACTCCCTCCTCCACGTGTCCTCCTTCACTCAATCTCAGTCTTGACTTTAAGTCCCGTCTATTTACTGACAACCCCACAGTCTGTATCTCAGTCTAGGCTCCTGTATCCCAAATGTTGTTATGAGATTCCGGAGCAGATGTGTAACAGCAACCCCAGCCTCACCACGTGCACAGCCTGCTTCCTCATCTCTTCTAAATCCGTCCCCTCCACAGCACCAGGAGCACAGCTCCTTTGCTCAGGTAGAAAAATCCCTGGGATCCCGCCAGACTATCAGTCAGTCTGGCAGTACTTCCTGCTGATTCCACCTCCGCATCTCATCCAGTATCTCTTTTCGAACTTGGGCCGAGCAGATTTCTTGAAGGGTGGCGCAGTGAACCCCTAAAGGCTCAGGTCCCCCGTCCTTGCATGGGGGACATCCTTCAAGAGGAGACAAAGCAGTCTTCGCACAACATGAATTCGATGGAGCCCAGCTTGGCTCCACCATCTCAAAGGCTGCCTGTCCGATCCGCGTGGGAGTGGCTTCTTTTGGGGGATCGCTCCTGCTCTTTGTTCTGATCCTCCCTACAACCTTGCTCCAGTGAAGGCCAGCTTTCGAACGTCCTCTCTGCAGATTCTGCAGGTGGCCAAGTCCTTTGGTGAAGTCTTCACACCCATCAACTCTTGGCGTCTCAAGGAAGCTTCCATGTGAATGTCTTGTTTCCTGGCTGTATGGAATGGCAGCTATGTGAAGAAAGGATGGGTGTGGATGGGGCTATACCTTCGGGGGGAACCTTGCACCTTTGACAAGCTGGTGTTGGCAGATATTGAGTCTAAGTGTCAGTGACTAATGCGTTGGTCAGGGAAGGACCTCGTAGGAAAAACACTTGACTTGACATTCTGGGGCTTTTTTGGAGTGCAGATTGAATGCACACACGGCAGAGGGTCAGGAAGTCGGTGGGTCAAAAGCTGGGGTCCTCTGGGTTCTCTGGTGTTCCTGGCTTACGCGCCGAGGCCTGGCATCCTGTCTTCCCAGCGCCTCCTCCTGTTTCACTGACCCCAGCCCCGGCCACTTCTTATCTGTCCTGTGGAATTCTCATGCCCGCACGGAGATGAAGCCAGCCTGGTGGAGCTGCCAACGGGAGCCACCCTGAGAGAAGGACAAGCAGCCCACGGGGGCCAGGAGCACTGTGTCTCCCGTGGGGAGGAGCACGGAAGCGTCCTGAAAAGCCCTTTGTCAAAACACAAACTCGTTACCTCATTTCCTCAGTCTCTCCCTGGAGCCTTAACTGTCCGAGCGATCCTTTCTCTTAGGGGAGCGGTCAGCATCTTATTCCACAGAGGCCCTGACCCCCCACAGAAGGGGGCTGCCACCGATGTCTGCATCTTCAACCAGCACAGCGTGGAAGGAGCTCAGAGGATCCCACTTGGGCCGAGGATCCAGGCAGGGGTGGAGCACCCCACCACCCTGAGCGGAGCCTGGCCCGCTAACGGGAAGGTGACCCCTACAAGGGACGTGTGTGGGCAACTTTGTGCCGTGCAAAAGCAGCCCACAGCAGCCCCAGCCCCCCAGAGGCTCGCGCGTCTCCCTGGAAGGTCAGCCGTGGATATCTCGCTTCCTCGCGCTGGCCAGAGATGGACACTCACAGCAAATGCAGGACAGGGGCCAGCCCATACTCCAGCCAAAGAGAAGGGCTGGGGCCTTCCTGGAGGAGGTGACACCGTGAAGGGATGTGTGCTCCAGCCCTGCTGCCTTCTGGAGTCCTGTGTGCGCAGGTCAGCTCTCTTCTGCTCCCCTCAATGATACTCCAAGCCCACCCACTTACCCGCAGAGACGCAGGTCTGTCAGAGGCTGACCTCTGCTCTGGGGAACCCTAGAACACACGCCTTCATTTCTGCACTTCTTAGCGCACACCCGGGAGCATGTCCAGCTAGTTCTGTGCCTGGTTGGCAGGAAAGTGTGCAGCCGGCATTTCCGGGACATGGGGGTGGGGTGGGGTGCCATGGGGCAATTCAGGGGCACAGCCGGGCCTGGCTGGTCAGCGAGGGGCAGGGGGTCAGGGGCAGCTGGCTACCTTGCGAAGGTGGTCCCAGGGAGGGTGCCTGCCTCCCAAGCGACGTGGCCCCTTCTCTCTGCTCGTCTGAACGCCCCACTCTCCCGGGGAGCCCAGGGCCCCTGTGCGGTTGCTGTGGGACTGCGGTGCTCTGGGATAAGCAGCAGTCCAACACCCCCTCCTAGTCTTTCTTATCAAAACGGAAAAGCCTTCTGGGGGCCGTGGCAGCTGGAGGGTCTGTTACGAAGTGAGTGGAGGCGAGACGCCCAGGCCAGCACAGGAGCCCAGCACCCAGGCAGGCCTCCCGGGGGCAGGTTTTCGGCTCCCTGGGGGGGGGGGGCGGTGCTTTCCAGGCTCGACCTCTTGACCCAACCTTGGCCTCTTGATCACAAGAGACCAAACGGGGGCTTGGGAAAGTGGGGTGCCTCGGCCCACCCCAGAGCGCCCAGTGAGCCCTGAGCAGGGTTTTGGGGATGTGTGGGTGCTCTAGCCTCATGAGTTTGGGCAGCCGCATCATTCAGGGGACAGGAGTGTCTAGGCTTCTGGTTGGACAGATGGGCTGTCTCTCCTCACCTAGAGCACGACGGGCTGAGGAGCGGGGCAGAGAGAGGTCAGCAGAGCCCAGCACAGCTCAGCTGCTCGCCTAAAACCGGGGAAGTCTGCCAGCCTCGCTGTCTGTGGCTCCTGGCACGGAGGGGTCTGTCTGTGAAGGTTTCTCTTCCTATTTAGTGAGAGAAGACGAGAAGGAAATTGTTGAGTCCTAGCTGGACTCGACTGAGCGTGTGAGCACAGTGCAGCTGGCAGAGGGCTTCCTAGTTGCCATGGCTTGAGTGTACCGTGCCAACTCAGAGCATTTGTTTAAATGTTTTTTGTTTCATTTTACTGAGAAGCTGGGGAGACAAAGCCACAGCCCCCGCAGAGCAAAGCAGGTGTGCCCCAGCGTGGTCTCATGTGGTCAAGAGATCAAGGATGGGTCAAGAGGTCAAGAGCCGCAGTCCCCTGCCTCCGCACTGCCCTCTCTCTGCACTTCAGGTGCGACCACAAGGCGGTTGAACCGTGCAATCCAGACAAGATCAAGGGGCCGTATCTAGCAGGGGCGCAGCCATTCAGCCTTTCAACAAGTGACTGCAACTATTATTCTCTTATTTCTGCAGCTTCTGACAGGACTCAGCTGAATCACCCCAGACTGAAAAACCTGCTTCTTGAACCCCACTGGAAGTCACAGGGAGCTTCAAATTAACTTTCAGTTTGTGGATCCGGCTAAATGGAAGATAGTTCATAGAATGCAATTCTCATTTACCACATTGGGCTTTTTTAGGGGTGTTAAAAACAGCGGTAAAAATTCTCATTGGAAATACAAAAACCGGTATCTTTGCTCAAGCAATGCAAGGTCTTGTTTAGGTTTCGTGTGCTAAGTTGCTTCAGTCGTGGCTGGATCTCTGCGACCCAGTGGACTGTGGCCGTCCAGGCTCCTCCGTCTGTGGGATTCTCCAGGCAAGAGTGCTGGAGTGGGGGCCATGCCCTCCTCCAGCGGATGTTCCTGATCCAGGGATCAAACTGGCCTCTCTAGGCAGGCCAGCTCTTCACCACTAGCACCACCTGGGAAGCCTCTGTTTAGATTTTAGCTTTACCCAAAAAGTCCCGGAGAGAAGACAGTGAGAGTCCTCCACACAGGGGGCCATGCCCTCCTCCAGCGGATGTTCCTGATCCAGGGATCAAACTGGCCTCTCTAGGCAGGCCAGCTCTTCACCACTAGCACCACCTGGGAAGCCTCTGTTTAGATTTTAGCTTTACGCAAAAAGTCCCGGAGAGAAGACAGTGAGAGTCCTCCACACAGTGCCTGTCCAGCTTGGCTGTTTTTAGACTGTGTTAGGACGGACAAGGACACAAGACTGTATTTAAAATAGATAACCAACAAGGAAGGGAGCAGGCATCAGTATCATCTAATAACCTGCATGGGGAAGGCATTCAAAAAGAAGAGGCGCATGTGTGTGTAGTTGAATCTGTGCCCTTGAAACTGGCACAACGCTGCTGAGCAACTACACTCCAGCATAAAATAAAAATGACAGGAAAATAAGACGTGGCTCTGTCTGCCTCCGGGACTGCTGGAAGCCAGTTGGGCTGGGTGGTGGGGCAGAGCAGAGCCTCCAGCGAGCCTGACATCAGGTCTGTGGGCTCCTGGAAGCCGCCTGTCCTGAAGTTCCTTGTCCACCCCTGGGAAGGGCTGCCCAGACCGCATGAGCCTGGGGCCGCGGTCCATTCTCCAGAGCAGCCAGCACCGACTCCACGCCAACTTGCCCTTTGCCCAGAGCCTCCCCTCTTTGCCCAGAGCCTCCCCGTTTTCTTCCCAAGCTGTGGAATGTAGGATCACCCATCCACGGGGTCTCCGAGGAACCCGTGACCTTGGCGATGTCCTCTCAGGCAGCCTCCCCTGGCAGCCCGGAGGTGGCCTTGTGCCTCCAGGAGGTTCATCGAAAGAGGGTCCCTGATGAGACTTGGTGTTGGCTGCACCGCGGGTGTCTTTCATGGAAGAATTCAGGGAAATGGAGAAGGCTTTGATGGAACATAAAGACTGGAGCGTGGGCAGAACCCCAAAAGCTGTGCAGCGCGTTGGCCAAGCCAGGCGGGCGGACGCACGCCAGCCCAGAATGAAAGGCCCGTCCTCAAGTCACAGAGTGGAGGGAGGGAGGCGGGGGCTTCGTGTGAGAGCAGGCAACAGAGGCTGCATGAGGGGAAACAGGCGCTTGGCTTTAAAATCCCTGGCGCTGCTCTCGTTAGGCACCTGCCTCCTGGCACCTCTGTGTCTCAGGTGGGCCCCATCCTTCTGTCCCTGGGGGTGTCTGAGCCCTGCGTCCACCAATGTCCCACTGTCCCCACTAAAGAGTGAGCGCCCAAGGGCCTGTGGTCTCCCCCGTGGACACAGACAGCTGAACACTCCCAGACACAAAACCCAGGCAGGCTGAAGCCCAGGGGCTACCCAGTTTCAGCCAGGTGGGGGAAGTTCAGTCACTCAGTCATGTTTAATTCTGCTCCCCAAGCACGCCGGGCTTCCCCGTCCATCACCATCTCCCGGAGTTTGCTCAGACTCATGTCCACTGAGTCGGTGATGTCATCCAGCATCTCATCCTCTGTCGCCCCCTTCTCCTCCTGCCTTCAGTCTTTCCCAGCATCGAGGTCTTTTCCAGGAGACAGCTCTTGGAATCAGGTGGCCAAAGGATTGGAGCTTCAGCATCAGTCCTTCCAATAAATATTTAGGGTTGATTTCTCTTAGTATTGAGGTGAGGGAGATGACACTGAATCCTGAATCCTCAGAAGCTGAATTCCCTGGAAACCCCAAAACTTCTCTGTGGGCATGCATGTGTTAAAATCATCTTAGAGCCTACATATTCCTGAAGTTGTTGCACACACACATCCTTCTTAGACTCTGCCTTGTGTGGTGGATTAGCTCGGGACCACTCAGTCATCAGTTTGCCATCAGATCTTGCCCTGTGAGGCCTCTAACCCCAAGGAGGAATTTAGAGAGGATGGCCCTGAAATGTTTAAATGAGGTATATATACGCATTGTATGGTCTGTGTCTCCTTTGCTGAGGGACTCTGTGACTTACCGCTTCCAGCAGGAATACCTCTAGGATGACAGATGGGAACCCCACCTTCTTCCAAGTTTCCGCTTCTAATTATTCGGGAGGTGGCTCAGATAGTCGAGTCTCTGCGTGCAAAGCAGGAGACCAGGGTTTGATCTGGTGGGGAAGATCCCCTGGAGAAGGTCATGGCAGCCCACTCCAGTGTTCTTGCCTGGAGAATCCCCATGGATGAGGAGCCTGGCGGGCTACTGTCCATGGGAGTCGTCGAGTCTGACATGACTGAAGGGACTAACGCTTGCTTCTTTTACTGAGTGGATTTGGAGGCTGTGGATGAGGCTAGGGGCACACCTCTAGGCGGGGGGCTCTCTGCTTTCAGCTGCGTTCTCCCCCAGGTTCGGCCACCAAACTGCTCACCCTCCACCATCCCAGGCGGCTCCTGGCTCCCCGTGAGGCAGCAGCCCTGCAGGGACTCCCTGTCTCCCCGCCGAGCCTGGGGGGCCAGCTGCCTCCAGGTGCCAGCTCCGGTGCAGGCCGGGTGCTGCGTGCAGCTCCCAGGGGCTGACTTCCCCTGGGCGGGGTTCATTCGGCTCTGCTGGCCTGGCAGGTGCCAGGCTGTTTCACCCGAGCCACCCGCAGACAGGCCCGCTTGGGGACACGCAAGGTGACCACAGCTTTGCTCAGGATCACATTCTCCTCATGTACAGTTCAGCTTCTTTTCTTGCTCTGGGCTCATGAGGAATTAGTCACAAGGCCAGTCTAGAACTCAGAGATGACCGCATTATTTTTAACGGAAAGAATCGAATACAGCAAATTGATTAAACAGATTCCGGAGAACTGGAGGTGATGACCTCAGGAACCAGGGTGGCAGCCCTCAGCCTCGTGCTAGGGGAGGGAGGGGGAATGGTCTCAGGGCTTCGAGGCTGAGAGCTTGAAGGACCGCCCCCTGGAGTGAGACCCCGACCCTAAGGAGGAACAGGAGTGCCTGCCCATCCCTCCCCATGTCCTAAGGGGAGGCTGTCCCCAGGAGTGCAGGACCCTCAGAAGCAGGACACTGGAGCAGTGCCATCTAGGACCGCAGACCCTGAAAGGACGAGGGTCTTCACCCTGCCCCGGCTCCAGAGTCTCTGTGGCCCCCGCTGGAGGAGCCTAGGGGGACAGAGGTGGTGGAGGGGACGTGCCGTCTGCGGATAGGGCCGCATAGCAGGCCAGCTGACCACTGGAGGGTGGGTTTGAAGTCGAGACCCTAACTGGGAAAGGACGCCAAGGCTTGCCAGTAGCCGGAGCTGCCTGCTTCAGCTCGGGGAGCTGGCCAGCCAGCCACATGTGGAATTGGCGCTCGAAGTGGCCTCTCAGTCCAGAGCATCCAAATACCAAAACGCATCACTCCGTGGCCATGCTGGGCAGCGTTGGTCGTAAGTCCCTGGCTGTATGGTGTAACTCTGAANCGAGGGTCTTCACCCTGCCCCGGCTCCAGAGTCTCTGTGGCCCCCGCTGGAGGAGCCTAGGGGGACAGAGGTGGTGGAGGGGACGTGCCGTCTGCGGATAGGGCCGCATAGCAGGCCAGCTGACCACTGGAGGGTGGGTTTGAAGTCGAGACCCTAACTGGGAAAGGACGCCAAGGCTTGCCAGTAGCCGGAGCTGCCTGCTTCAGCTCGGGGAGCTGGCCAGCCAGCCACATGTGGAATTGGCGCTCGAAGTGGCCTCTCAGTCCAGAGCATCCAAATACCAAAACGCATCACTCCGTGGCCATGCTGGGCAGCGTTGGTCGTAAGTCCCTGGCTGTATGGTGTAACTCTGAACTCCAGCTGTAAATCCTGCACAGTTCTGCTATGCATCTTGCCGGAGACCAAGCCCTCCGAGTGGATTTCCACAACACACACGGCTCGTTGACCCCAGAGTCCGAGTGCCATGCCAACCAGCCCTGATCGAAAAGGCACTGGAATCTGGAGGGTTTTTGTTTGTTTGTTTTTTCCATCCAGTTGGAAATGGAGAGAAGTCAGTCATCTGAATACAAGAGTTCTTAAAAGTTAAGTAAAAGCTCGCTTTGTTTTAACGATACTTCTAGTCGGCGTCTGTCTCCCATCTCTGCTGAGCAGCCTCACCGAACCATCTGAGACGCTGAACTCAGGTGACTTACTAGAAGATTCCTGGTCCTTCACATGACACATGCTCCGAC
>SJYX01010180.1:30320-52154 GCA_006410675.1 Oreotragus oreotragus | reverse complement strand
TGGCCACAGCTGAGTGTGACCTAATGACTGAACAAAAAAGGGGGCTGATTCTCCTTCACCACGTCTATTATGAAGAATCAAAATGCAGCTGTAGCTTTGAGACAGTGAATTAGTTTCCTGATTATGATTATTTCTTCAGAAAATAACCAAGTGGCCCGGAAGGCTGCCCGCCGGCCCCCAGGGTGGACTGCAGGGCCTCCGACTACAGCAGAGCCCTTCTGGACCCAGACTCCGGGGTCCTAGTGTGGGGACTGCCGTGCTGGGAGGCCCTGGATCCTGCGGAGCCCAGCACAGATGAGATCTGATGGGAGGAGGCATCCTCACTGCATGAGCCACAGAGTCTGAAGCCCTGAGGCAGGCACCAGTGGCGAGCAGCTCCCTGCCCGCGGTGGTCTGGGACCAGGGATGGAGGTGCTGCTCACTGCACCCTGGGAGGGAAGGGCCAGGCCTGGCTCCCCAGCACTGCCCCCCGCTGCCTCCCTGACCGCTCCTCCCTGGACTTTCCACTCTGTCTGTGAGGGCCACAGAGGCCACCGGAGGCCCCGCTGGGTCTCTGGGCCACGCCTCCATGTACCGCTCACCTCCACTGTCTGCACAAGTTTCCTGGGAAGCTCGGTGGCCCTGGGGTGCCAGGCAATCTTGACCCTGACCTTTCAGTTCTGATTCAGCCTTCCTGACCTCCTGACTGTCCCTCCAGAGCCCAGACTGGCCAATTTTTCTCTGTCTGGAGTCACGCTCTCACCTGCCCTTTGTGCCAGACCCGCTGAAGTCTGGGGCGCCACCAACCCAAGTTGGGTCCTGCCTGTGAGACAGTCTTGTCACCACGACACGGGCAAGGCCATCCTGGCAGCCCAGGCAGAGTGCCTGCCCCCCAGACTCCAGGACTGTCTGCCAGCTGTTTTGCACCCTGGATGGCTCCAAGGCTTCCGACCGCTGAGTACTGGATGCGCAGAGTAGTGGTTTTGCTCCCTGTGGTCCCCACAGCACCCATAGAACCAGCAGCGCCCACAGAACCAGCAGCACCCGCGACGCCTGCAGGAGCATGTGTGCGACCTGAACACCCTGCAGTGCCTGAGCACCTGCATCATCTGTGCCACCTGCAGTAACTATAGCACCTCCAGGGTCTGCAGTACCTGTGGTACCTCCAGGCCTGGTTCCTAGAGGTTGCGGATACGCATGTTGGGTCTTTATTCTTGCTGAGAGAGGGGAACATGTGACACATGTTTACAAGTCTAGACATCTAACACTCCCACGTGAAAGGTGACCGAGGACTACCAACCAGCTATTCATAAGGAAGGGCTGAAGAACAGCAAAGCCATGAAGATTTTTAAAACTGTCAGACCACAGGAGAATGCAAAAAAAGCAAAAGGAAACCAACAGAGTCTGGAAACAGCTCTGAGGCCATCTGGGACATGACAGCTCTCACCCCCTGAGTCTCGCCAGGATCGTCAGGCCACGGACGCTGCCTCACTTGCCAGACAGTTGACTGCTCTTCCTAGAAGGTGGGGGTGATCTGCTCAGAAGAAGGTGATCTTCTGAGAAGGTGATCCCGGAAGAACAAGTGCACACCAGGCAGGGCAGCATCTGCAGGAGTGGGATTTCCGTGCAGGGAGAATCTGTCATCCAGCAGGGGAAGGGTCTCTACCTCCAAGAAGTCTGCTGGGGTCTCACCCAGCTGGGCACTGTGGCCCCACACCCGGGCCTCCTGTGTGTCCTTCAGTGGCGTCCAGTCTGCATCTCGGACGTGGGTCCCGCAGAGCTGTCAGTGTTCTCAGAGCTATATTAGATAAAACGGTTGGGGCTGATGAGCTACAGTGAGATGAGCTGGTTTGCTGCAGACCAGAGCCTGGAGTGTGTTCCCGGACTCAGCACAATCTGCGAGGAGAAGGTGCCCTCAAAGCCAGTTTTGCATCAAATGCCTGGTCCGCTGGAGCTCTGATAGATTACTCAGAGCACGTGCCTCAGAGACAGGAAGTCCTACAGATTCATCCTTTTTAACTCTCACAATGTTTAGAGCATCCACAGTGTGGCTGAGAGTGGCAGAAGGAAGAAAGCTGCCCAGGACACAAGGGGGCCGCTCTTCCCTTTTCCCAGCCGCCATACCTGCTTCATAACTGGTCTAGAGCCGGGAGGACCACAAGCCCTCGGGGTGCCAAGCTGGGTGAACAGGTGCCACAGGAGTGTTACACCAAATTGATAACATGTATGCGAAGATGCTGAGATTAATCTTATTTCGCTTCTTGGAATATGAGAGAAAATGTGAGGCTGGCTCTGGAGATGAGCCAAGAGCCTTTGTGGAAAATTACTATGTGATGTTGATAGCTTTGTTCAAGAATCTGGTGCTCAGAGCTGGCCTGGGAGTCAGCACACGCAGCTAGCCAGGGACACGGGAGGAGTCTCCAGGCAGTTTGTGTGTGTATGTGTGCGTGTGTATGCATGCATGTGTGTGTGTGTGTGCTCATGTGTGCATGTGTGTGCGAGTGTGTGCACGTGTGTGTGTGCAGAGAGAGGGAGAGAGTGGGAACCAGGTCCACACTAGACTGCAGTTTGTCAACTGGCCCGTGTTTGCAGACACCTGGGTCATGCTGACTGGCCCTCATAACAGCCAGAGAGCGGCCGTCGGGGCTCGCTGCTGACATGTGCACTCCCAGTCCTCCCCATCCCTCTGTCTGCGATAAGGTCCATCTCCACGTTGCCTCCTTGATCCAGGGACACTGGTGTCTGCTCTCCGTCTTGGGGCGGGCCGTGGACCAGGAGGGGACACAAGCTCGGGGCACCACAGCACTCCCAGGTGGCGAGGCTCTGGGGGCAGCAGGCCCCAGGCTCTGCCTCCACCTCCCTCCCCTTACACGACTTGGCAGGGAAGGTGGGGAGCCCTGGGTAGCACCTCCCCACTTTCCCCTGGGTTCTCACCGCCTAGGTCGCTCTGGACCTGGCCCACAAGGGGGCTGAGGGTGGGGGTGCCTTGGGAGAATGACCTGCCAGAGAGGACGGGCGCCTGTGAGGACGTGATTCCAGGCTTTCATGACTGCCTGTGTCCCAAAGTCATGGCCAGTCTCCACAAGTCACACCAGCTCTTCTGCAAACGAGAGTGTGGACTCACCTCAAACTCACAAAGACATCTTGTGAAAGTTAGCATCAATCTCCCCTCCCAAACATGCACACACACACACACACATCCATGCAGATGCCCACACATACATGTACACAGGTGTATGCACACATGCACACGTGTATGCACATGCTCACTTACATATGCACACATGTATGTGTGCATGCACACACACATGCCCTCACACACACGCACACACACATGCACCCGGTCAAGGGCAGATGTCACAGCCCTGGGCACAGTGGCCCTGAGACATCCTGTTGTGAAGGAAGGACTTCGGCACCCACCCCAGTTCAGCCCTCGGGAGGCCCCCAGAGGTGCCAGCCAAACCCAAAACAAGCTGGGTTTGTACAACCGTGAGCTGTGGTGACACAGGAGCCTCTCTCCCAGGAAAGCAGCACATCAAGCCCCCTGAGCCCCAGGCAGGGGAAGCAGTTAAAGCCTGGTCTCCTGCAGATGGACCGGTATGACTGCTCCCCCATGCCAGCTCCCCCATGACATGAGGCTTTGCTCAGACACACTGGCAATGCTCCCACAGTCCGAATCCAAGACGGTCCATCCTCCTTACCTGTGGGCTCCATATCTGCTGACTCTTCTGATCTCTGAGATCTTTGGGCCCCCAGACCCCCAGAGGGACACTTCTGGAACACTCATGGACACCACAGAGTGGCTCAGAGTTTGGTCTCTGGGCTCACCTTCCCTGAGCAGGAGGACTCCTGTCCCCTCTGTTTCACCTTCCCTGTAGCCTATTCACGGCCAGAATTTCTGAGGTTCCGCGCTCACTAGTGATGACTTTTCTGTGTAATGGGCCCTCAGTTGTGACTTTGCTGTGTCTCACACAGAAAATTGCTCTGCTGGGTGAGCCTCATTCAGGTCTGAGTCGCAGGGCTGTTGGCCGAGGGTTCAATGTTATAAATCAGCAGTAGGTACTCAGTGAGGTGTCTTTAAGCAGACACACACATGGAGCAAGCTTATATACTAATCAGCTGAGAAAGATGCTGTGACAAGAAGCCCATGGAAAACTGACCCTGTGTTTTGGAGCAAGGGTTCCATGTCCACTAGGTCAGTCTCTCGGGGACTTTGCAGGACACAACCACCGTGGACAGCAAGAATCAGCTGTAATTACCATCTGCACCTGGCCTCTCAGGGATGGCAGAGGCCCCCAAATTTGTGATGAATGGTTACACGATGTACTTTGCTCTCAAACCTGGTTGCACATTAAATCATCTGTGAATCTAAAACACACACACACACATGCACACCTGTTCGAATAAACCCACCTCCCATGAGGAGATTCTGTTTCAATCAGATTGCTCAGAGGCATGGACACCTGATTTCTCAGAGACCCTGATGGCTCTAACAGGCAGCCAGAGCTGAAAACCACTAGTGTGTCTGGAGAGACCAGATGGGATCTTTTCCCAGAAACACACACACAACCCAAACCAGTGTGCCCTGAATGTCCACAGAAGCCCTGCCACGGTCCTGGAGGCTCAGAGTTCCTGGGGGGCCACACTACGCACCCGGGCTGGCTTCAGACCCTGCCCAGGAGGTGCCGTGCTTGCGCCATTTCATGCAGCGATCCTGCAGCAAGTGTGGCCCAGCAGTCGTGGCTTGGCCTCTGGGGCTGGCCTTTGGGATCCAGCCCCACCTACAGCAGCAGCAGAGCCGTAGGTCTCCAGAAAAGCAGATAAAGGTTCATGTAGACAGTGAGATTCAGGGTAAGGAATTGACAGGCGTGATCATGGGTGCTGCGAGATCCCACCATCGGCTGTTTGTAAGCTGGAAACCCTATGGGCTGGCAGTGTGGCCCCATGGCCTGCAAGGCACAGCTGGTGGTGTAGACNGTTCATGTAGACAGTGAGATTCAGGGTAAGGAATTGACAGGCGTGATCATGGGTGCTGCGAGATCCCACCGTCGGCTGTTTGTAAGCTGGAAACCCTATGGGCTGGCAGTGTGGCCCCATGGCCTGCAAGGCACAGATGGTGGTGTAGACTCTGTCCTGGGCCTCACAGTCTAAGAACCAGCATCAGGAAGGCAGAAGAGCAGGCCCTAGCTCCACACTCAGCAGGAGGGGTACTCAGCCTCCCTCCAGCTTAGCTCATTAGCATCCTGCACGGATCGGATGGTGCCCTCCACACTTGCGGGTGGGGAGGGGGGCATCTGCTTTCCTCAGTTCACTGGTTCAGATGTTAATCTCATCTAGAAAAACCATGACAAACACACCCAGAAATGACGTTAACCAAACATTCGGGCATCTTGTGATCCCATCAAGCGGACACAGAAAGGTGACCATGGGAACCTCAGGATGGTGCCCTCCACACTTGCGGGTGGGGAGGGGGGCATCTGCTTTCCTCAGTTCACTGGTTCAGATGTTAATCTCATCTAGAAAAACCATGACAAACACACCCAGAAATGACGTTAACCAAACATTCGGGCATCTTGTGATCCCATCAAGCGGACACAGAAAGGTGACCATGGGAACCTCTTACAGGTGACTGCAGAGGACCCATCCTTGAGCTTTGGTCTCCTCACCCAGAGTGGAGGTGGGCACAGTTCCCAGATGGCGTGGGCTTCCCGCATGGCGCGAGAGGTTAAAGAATCTGCCTGCCAATGCAGAAGACATAAGAGATGTGGGTTTGATCCCTGGGTCAGGAAGACCCTCTGGAGGAGGAAATGGTAACCCACTCCAGTATCTTGCCCGGAGAGTCCTATAGCCTGGTCCGTGGGGTCACAAAGAGTAGGACACGAATGAAGCAACTGAGCACAGACGTACGCCGAGGTTCATTCACTTGCAGCAGAAATGCACCCACCTCTCGGGGTTGGGCAGCTGTGGCCAAACCAGGGTCCTGGGGAGAGAAGCCCTGAGTCGTGGTCGCAGTCCTTTGCAGAGGGCCAGGCGTGGGTGGCATGTGGTGGCGACAGCTGGAAAGCAGGGTGCGGATGCGCTGAGACCCTTTGAATCATTAAATAGCATCACACGAGGAGAAGTCCACAGACATGTCTTGCTCTATATTTAAGCTTGGGAGTCAATTAATCTAGAAAAGGCAGCATTTAGCTAATCAACTGGCACACGCATCATCAGGGACACAGACGGGGGAGGCTGGGCAGCCTCGGCTGGGGACCCGGGCATCTGGTGCCCTCTCAGCTGCACCACCTGGAGAGAGACAAAGTGGTGAGGGGCAAACAGGGGCCCCAGCTCCATCACCGAGGCCCCCCACAGCTGAAAGCTCACTGCTGTCACTCAGGCAAGGGTCCCAGAGTCTCCGCTCCAGCCCAGGGCTCACTGGGGACAAGTGTGTCCCCCAAGGCCAGCCGGGGCCTCAGCAGCCCCCTTGGGGAGAGACTGTGCAGGACCAGGGGACAGTTTTCGTACAGTCACAGGGGCGCCAGCTTCAGGGAAAGAGCAGGTCCAGGAGCAGCCGTGTCCATCCTTTCTCAGTCTAGGCAAGGTGGGGGTCCCACAGCTTGTTTCCCCTCTGGTCAGGGCAGAAAGGACAGGGACATGCTGACCCCTGCTACCTCTTCCCGCCAAGCTCACAGGACTTGGCAACCTCCTATAAACGCAAACAGATTTGACTTCATTTCAGGCCAGTTTGCCTAAGGTTCTAATTTACAGTTGGTACCTTTATCTCCATGACAACTTGCTTTGTCTTGTTTTGTGCTCCCAGTATTTTGCAGAAGAAGACAGTTGTATTTCATAAACATCTGCAATGAATGTATCCCTCTAATATACACACACACACACACACACACGTACCCACATGCACACATGCATATACACACACTCACATGCATATACACATGCTCACATACACACACGCTCACATGCATACACTACACATGCTCACATACACACACGCTCACATGCATACACACACATGCATATACACACGCTTCCGTGCATATACACACGCTCACATGCATACACACACACTCACATGCATACACACACTCACATATACACACACTCACATGCACACACACACATGCATATATACATGCTCAAATCATACACTACACATGCTCACATATACACACGCTCATATGCATATACACACGCTCACATGCATACATGCACACACACACACGCTCACATGCACACACACATGCTCACATGCATACACACACACATGCATATACACAAGCTCCCATGCATATATACACGCTCCCATGCATATACACACGCTTACATGCATACACTACATAGGCTCACACATACACAGCTCACATGCATACACACACACTCACATATACACACACATGCATATACACACGCTCAAATCATACACTACACACACTCACATATACACATTACACACACACATGCATATACACAAGCTCCCATGCATATATACACGCTCCCATGCATATACACACGCTTACATGCATACACTACATAGGCTCACACATACACAGCTCACATGCATACACACACACTCACATATACACACACATGCATATACACACGCTCAAATCATACACTACACACACTCACATATACACATGTGAGCACATGCATATACACACTCACATGCATATACTACACATGCTCACACACACACATGCTCACATGCACACAAACACACATGCATATACACACGTTCACATGCATACACGCATGTGCACACACACTCACATGCATATACACACACTCACATGAATACACTACACACGCTCACATATACATATGCTTACATGCATACACACATGCATACACACATGCATACACACACACTCACATGCATATACACATGCTGACATGCATACACTACACACGCTCACATACACACATGCTCACATGCATATACAAACACCCACATGCACAGACACACACGCTCACATGCATACACACACATGCATACACACACGCACACATGCATATACACATGCTTCCGTGCATATACACACGCTCACATGCATACACTACACACGCTCACACATACACATGCTCACATGCATACACACACACTCACATACACACACATGCATATACACATGCTCAAATCATACACTACACACACTCACATATACACATGCTCACATGCATATATACACACTCACATGCATACACATGTGAGCACATGCATATACACACTCACATGCATATACTACACATGCTCACATACACACATGCTCACATGCACACACACTCACATGCATATACACACGTTCACATGCATACACGCATGTGCACACACATGCATATACACACGCTCACATGCATACACTACACACGCTCACATATACATATGCTCACATGCATACACACACTCACATGCATATACACATGCTCACATGCACACACACACGCTGACATGCATATACACATGCTGACATGCATACACTACACACGCTCACATACACACGTGCTCACATGCATATACAAACACCCACATGCACACACACACACGCTCACATGCATACACACATACTCCCATGCATATACACACGCTCACATGCATATACACACGCTCACATGCACACACACACACTCCCATGCATATACACATGCTCTTACCCATGCCCCGGGAAAAGAACATGCCCGAATCTAAGGAGGTCAAAGGTTCCTCAGGCTGGTAAACAGATATTTGACCGTTGGGTTCATTGGGTGACTTTTCACTTCATTTTGTTTTTAAGCACAAACCAGAATCTCCGTTGTTTTGAAGGAGAAGGCCTTCTTCTCTTTAAGAATCTGGCTCTTTGGACCAAAACTGCCTCTGACGATGAGCTATGTGCGTGCTGCTCTTCATGTGAGCTGGCTGCACAGACCCTGGGTCTTGGACAGAGTTGGTCCAGGAGCAGCAGAGGCAAAGGGCCCGGCCTGGCCAGTGAGACAGGCTTGGAGCCCACCATCCAGGGCTCTGAGGAGGGCAAGGCCACAGGGCCCAGAGCAGAGCCACTGGAGCCAGGCTACACCCCTGCCCCACACCCCTTCCACAGACAGGCTGGGACGGAGCCCTGCCAAAGCCCTTCTGTGTGGGCCCAGGAAGACCGTCCACCAGTCTGTCTGTGGGGGAAGGGAGCCCTATAAGCTTTCCTGCCCTCAGAGGGCTGCCCACCATGTCCAGAGCGGTCCAGCCCAGTGGAGGCTTCCTGTTGAGACGAGCTACAGGCCCCGTGGCTGGAGTGGCCAGGGGCCTGGCTTGGCTGCGGTGACCAAGGGAAAGGCTTCAACAGTGACTGAAGACCCCAGGGCTGTGCCAAGAGGAGCTGCTGAGATGACCGCGCACACCGGACAGGAGGCGCTGAAGCCTGGCGGGACGCGGGGTCTGGGCGAGAGATCCCTGAATTTGATGGAATTTACCTGTAAAATAGAAATTAGGGGGGCTTCCTTGGTGGCTCAGCGGTGCAGGATCCATCTGCCAATGCAGGAGACACAAGTTCGAGGTCTAGTCTGGGAAGATCTTATGTGCTGGGGACGCCACAACTGCGGAGGCTGTGCTTTAGAGCCGGGAGCTGTAACCGTAAAACCCGCCTGCCCGAGCGTGTGCCCTGCGGCAAGGGAAGCCGCGCGAGAGAAGCCTGCTCGCTGCAACAGAAGGCGCCCCTGCTCTCCACATTAGAGAAAAGCCCATGCGGCAATGAAGGCCCAGCACAGCCAAAAACAAACAAATAAATAAGAGTATTTTTTAAAAATCAGGTGAAGAAAATTAGGCCATTTTCCCTTCCCAAGCAGGAATGGATGTCAGAAAACACCGAATCAATGAGTGACACACGTGGAAAGCTCTGTCGTCGAGGGTGGCCTGTCTGCGAGGCTGGGGCCCCTGACACAGACCCTTCCCCAGCCTGGCCCCACCACACCTAGGCACAAGCCTCCCCCCAGGGCGAGAAGAGCCAGTAAGGTGATCTTCTGAGAAGGTGATCCCGGAAGAACAAGTGCACACCAGGCAGGGCAGCATCTGCAGGAGTGGGATTTCCGTGCAGGGAGAATCTGTCATCCAGCAGGGGAAGGGTCTCTACCTCCAAGAAGTCTGCTGGGGTCTCACCCAGCTGGGCACTGTGGCCCCACACCCGGGCCTCCTGTGTGTCCTTCAGTGGCGTCCAGTCTGCATCTCGGACGTGGGTCCCGCAGAGCTGTCAGTGTTCTCAGAGCTATATTAGATAAAACGGTTGGGGCTGATGAGCTACAGTGAGATGAGCTGGTTTGCTGCAGACCAGAGCCTGGAGTGTGTTCCCGGACTCAGCACAATCTGCGAGGAGAAGGTGCCCTCAAAGCCAGTTTTGCATCAAATGCCTGGTCCGCTGGAGCTCTGATAGATTACTCAGAGCACGTGCCTCAGAGACAGGAAGTCCTACAGATTCATCCTTTTTAACTCTCACAATGTTTAGAGCATCCACAGTGTGGCTGAGAGTGGCAGAAGGAAGAAAGCTGCTCAGGACACAAGGGGGCCGCTCTTCCCTTTTCCCAGCCGCCATACCTGCTTCATAACTGGTCTAGAGCCGGGAGGACCACAAGCCCTCGGGGTGCCAAGCTGGGTGAACAGGTGCCACAGGAGTGTTACACCAAATTGATAACATGTATGCGAAGATGCTGAGATTAATCTTATTTCGCTTCTTGGAATATGAGAGAAAATGTGAGGCTGGCTCTGGAGATGAGCCAAGAGCCTTTGTGGAAAATTACTATGTGATGTTGATAGCTTTGTTCAAGAATCTGGTGCTCAGAGCTGGCCTGGGAGTCAGCACACGCAGCTAGCCAGGGACACGGGAGGAGTCTCCAGGCAGTTTGTGTGTGTATGTGTGCGTGTGTATGCATGCATGTGTGTGTGTGTGTGCTCATGTGTGCATGTGTGTGCGAGTGTGTGCACGTGTGTGTGTGCAGAGAGAGGGAGAGAGTGGGAACCAGGTCCACACTAGACTGCAGTTTGTCAACTGGCCCGTGTTTGCAGACACCTGGGTCATGCTGACTGGCCCTCATAACAGCCAGAGAGCGGCCGTCGGGGCTCGCTGCTGACATGTGCACTCCCAGTCCTCCCCATCCCTCTGTCTGCGATAAGGTCCATCTCCACGTTGCCTCCTTGATCCAGGGACACTGGTGTCTGCTCTCCGTCTTGGGGCGGGCCGTGGACCAGGAGGGGACACAAGCTCGGGGCACCACAGCACTCCCAGGTGGCGAGGCTCTGGGGGCAGCAGGCCCCAGGCTCTGCCTCCACCTCCCTCCCCTTACACGACTTGGCAGGGAAGGTGGGGAGCCCTGGGTAGCACCTCCCCACTTTCCCCTGGGTTCTCACCGCCTAGGTCGCTCTGGACCTGGCCCACAAGGGGGCTGAGGGTGGGGGTGCCTTGGGAGAATGACCTGCCAGAGAGGACGGGCGCCTGTGAGGACGTGATTCCAGGCTTTCATGACTGCCTGTGTCCCAAAGTCATGGCCAGTCTCCACAAGTCACACCAGCTCTTCTGCAAACGAGAGTGTGGACTCACCTCAAACTCACAAAGACATCTTGTGAAAGTTAGCATCAATCTCCCCTCCCAAACATGCACACACACACACACACATCCATGCAGATGCCCACACATACATGTACACAGGTGTATGCACACATGCACACGTGTATGCACATGCTCACTTACATATGCACACATGTATGTGTGCATGCACACACACATGCCCTCACACACACGCACACACACATGCACCCGGTCAAGGGCAGATGTCACAGCCCTGGGCACAGTGGCCCTGAGACATCCTGTTGTGAAGGAAGGACTTCGGCACCCACCCCAGTTCAGCCCTCGGGAGGCCCCCAGAGGTGCCAGCCAAACCCAAAACAAGCTGGGTTTGTACAACCGTGAGCTGTGGTGACACAGGAGCCTCTCTCCCAGGAAAGCAGCACATCAAGCCCCCTGAGCCCCAGGCAGGGGAAGCAGTTAAAGCCTGGTCTCCTGCAGATGGACCGGTATGACTGCTCCCCCATGCCAGCTCCCCCATGACATGAGGCTTTGCTCAGACACACTGGCAATGCTCCCACAGTCCGAATCCAAGACGGTCCATCCTCCTTACCTGTGGGCTCCATATCTGCTGACTCTTCTGATCTCTGAGATCTTTGGGCCCCCAGATCCCCAGAGGGACACTTCTGGAACACTCATGGACACCACAGAGTGGCTCAGAGTTTGGTCTCTGGGCTCACCTTCCCTGAGCAGGAGGACTCCTGTCCCCTCTGTTTCACCTTCCCTGTAGCCTATTCACGGCCAGAATTTCTGAGGTTCCGCGCCCACTAGTGATGACTTTTCTGTGTAACGGGCCCTCAGTTGTGACTTTGCTGTGTCTCACACAGAAAACTCCTCTGCTGGGTGAGCCTCATTCAGGCCTGAGTCGCAGGGCTGTTGGCAGAGGGTTCAATGTTATAAATCAGCAGTAGGTACTCAGTGAGGTGTCTTTAAGCAGACACACACATGGAGCAAGCTTATATACTAATCAGCTGAGAAAGATGCTGTGACAAGAAGCCCATGGAAAACTGACCCTGTGTTTTGGGGCAAGGGTTCCATGTCCACTAGGTCAGTCTCTCGGGGACTTTGCAGGACACAACCACCGTGGACAGCAAGAATCAGCTGTAATTACCATCTGCACCTGGCCTCTCAGGGATGGCAGAGGCCCCCAAATTTGTGATGAATGGTTACACGATGTACTTTGCTCTCAAACCTGGTTGCACATTAAATCATCTGTGAATCTAAAACACACACACACACATGCACACCTGTTCGAATAAACCCACCTCCCATGAGGAGATTCTGTTTCAATCAGATTGCTCAGAGGCATGGACACCTGATTTCTCAGAGACCCTGATGGCTCTAACAGGCAGCCAGAGCTGAAAACCACTAGTGTGTCTGGAGAGACCAGATGGGATCTTTTCCCAGAAACACACACACAACCCAAACCAGTGTGCCCTGAATGTCCACAGAAGCCCTGCCACGGTCCTGGAGGCTCAGAGTTCCTGGGGGGCCACACTACGCACCCGGGCTGGCTTCAGACTCTGCCCAGGAGGTGCCGTGCTTGCGCCATTTCATGCAGCGATCCTGCAGCAAGTGTGGCCCAGCAGTCGTGGCTTGGCCTCTGGGGCTGGCCTTTGGGGTCCAGCCCCCACCTACAGCAGCAGCAGAGCCGTAGGTCTCCAGAAAAGCAGATAAAGGTTCATGTAGACAGTGAGATTCAGGGTAAGGAATTGACAGGCGTGATCATGGGTGCTGCGAGATCCCACCATCGGCTGTTTGTAAGCTGGAAACCCTATGGGCTGGCAGTGTGGCCCCATGGCCTGCAAGGCACAGCTGGTGGTGTAGACTCTGTCCTGGGCCTCACAGTCTGAGAACCAGCATCAGGAAGGCAGAAGAGCAGGCCCCAGCTCCACACTCAGCAGGAGGGGTACTCAGCCTCCCTCCAGCTTAGCTCATTAGCATCCTGCACGGATCGGATGGTGCCCTCCACACTTGCGGGTGGGGAGGGGGGCATCTGCTTTCCTCAGTTCACTGGTTCAGATGTTAATCTCATCTAGAAAAACCATGACAAACACACCCAGAAATGACGTTAACCAAACATTCGGGCATCTTGTGATCCCATCAAGCGGACACAGAAAGGTGACCATGGGAACCTCTTACAGGTGACTGCAGAGGACCCATCCTTGAGCCTTGGTCTCCTCACCCAGAGTGGAGGTGGGCACAGTTCCCAGATGGCGTGGGCTTCCCGCATGGCGCGAGAGGTTAAAGAATCTGCCTGCCAATGCAGAAGACATAAGAGATGTGGGTTTGATCCCTGGGTCAGGAAGACCCTCTGGAGGAGGAAATGGTAACCCACTCCAGTATCTTGCCCGGAGAGTCCTATAGCCTGGTCCGCGGGGTCGCAAAGAGTAGGACACGAATGAAGCAACTGAGCACAGACGTACGCCGAGGTTCATTCACTTGCAGCAGAAATGCACCCACCTCTCGGGGTTGGGCAGCTGTGGCCAAACCAGGGTCCTGGGGAGAGAAGCCCTGAGTTGTGGTCGCAGTCCTTTGCAGAGGGCCAGGCGTGGGTGGCATGTGGTGGCGACAGCTGGAAAGCAGGGTGCGGATGCGCTGAGACCCTTTGAATCATTAAATAGCATCACACGAGGAGAAGTCCACAGACATGTCTTGCTCTCTATTTAAGCTTGGGAGTCAATTAATCTAGAAAAGGCAGCATTTAGCTAATCAACTGGCACACGCGTCATCAGGGACAGAGACGGGGGAGGCTGGGCAGCCTCGGCTGGGGACCCGGGCATCTGGTGCCCTCTCAGCTGCACCACCTGGAGAGAGACAAAGTGGTGAGGGGCAAACAGGGGCCCCAGCTCCATCACCGAGGCCCCCCACAGCTGAAAGCTCACTGCTGTCACTCAGGCAAGGGTCCCAGAGTCCAGCCCAGGGCTCACTGGGGACAAGTGTGTCCCCCAAAGCCAGCCGGGGCCTCAGCAGCCCCCTTGGGGAGAGACTGCAGGACCAGAGGACAGTTTTCGTACAGTCACAGGGGCGCCAGCTTCAGGGAAAGAGCAGGTCCAGGAGCAGCCGTGTCCATCCTTTCTCAGTCTAGGCAAGGTGGGGGTCCCACAGCTTGTTTCCCCTCTGGTCAGGGCAGAAAGGACAGGGACATGCTGACCCCTGCTACCTCTTCCCGCCAAGCTCACAGGACTTGGCAACCTCCTATAAACGCAAACAGATTTGACTTCATTTCAGGCCAGTTTGCCTAAGGTTCTAATTTACAGTTGGTACCTTTATCTCCATGACAACTTGCTTTGTCTTGTTTTGTGCTCCCAGTATTTTGCAGAAGAAGACAGTTGTATTTCATAAACATCTGCAATGAATGTATCCCTCTAATATACACACACACACACACACACACGTACCCACATGCACACATGCATATACACACACTCACATGCATATACACATGCTCACATACACACACGCTCACATGCATACACTACACATGCTCACATATACACACGCTCACATGCATACACACACACTCACATGCATACACACACTCACATATACACACACTCACAAGCACACACACACATGCATATATACATGCTGAAATCATACACTACACATGCTCACATATACACACGCTCATATGCATATACACACGCTCACATGCATACATGCACACACACACACACTCACATGCACACACACATGCTCACATGCATACACACACACACGCATATACACAAGCTCCCATGCATATACACACGCTCCCATGCATATACACACACTTACATGCATACACTACATAGGCTCATACATACACATGCTCACATGCATACACACACACTCACATATACACACACATGCATATACACACGCTCAAATCATGCAATACACACGCTCACATATACACGTGTGAGCACATGCATATACACACTCACATGCATATACTACACATGCTCACACACACACATGCTCACATGCACACACACGCTCACATGCATACACACACGCACACATGCATATACACATGCTCCCATGCGTATACACATGCTCACATGCATACACTACATAGGCTCACACATATACATGCTCACATGCATATACACACACTCACATGCATACACATGTGAGCACATGCATATACACACTCACATGCATATACTACACATGCTCACATACACACATGCTCACATGCACACACACTCACATGCATATACACACGTTCACATGCATACACGCATGTGCACACACATGCATATACACACGCTCACATGCATACACTACACACGCTCACATATACATATGCTCACATGCATACACACACTCACATGCATATACACATGCTCACATGCACACACACACGCTGACATGCATATACACATGCTGACATGCATACACTACACACGCTCACATACACACGTGCTCACATGCATATACAAACACCCACATGCACACACACACACGCTCACATGCATACACACATACTCCCATGCATATACACACGCTCACATGCATATACACACGCTCACATGCACACACACACACTCCCATGCATATACACATGCTCTTACCCATGCCCCGGGAAAAGAACATGCCCGAATCTAAGGAGGTCAAAGGTTCCTCAGGCTGGTAAACAGATATTTGACCGTTGGGTTCATTGGGTGACTTTTCACTTCATTTTGTTTTTAAGCACAAACCAGAATCTCCGTCGTTTTGAAGGAGAAGGCCTTCTTCTCTTTAAGAATCTGGCTCTTTGGACCAAAACTGCCTCTGACGATGAGCTATGTGCGTGCTGCTCTTCATGTGAGCTGGCTGCACAGACCCTGGGTCTTGGACAGAGTTGGTCCAGGAGCAGCAGAGGCAAAGGGCCCGGCCTGGCCAGTGAGACAGGCTTGGAGCCCACCATCCAGGGCTCTGAGGAGGGCAAGGCCACAGGGCCCAGAGCAGAGCCACTGGAGCCAGGCTACACCCCTGCCCCACACCCCTTCCACAGACAGGCTGGGACGGAGCCCTGCCAAAGCCCTTCTGTGTGGGCCCAGGAAGACCGTCCACCAGTCTGTCTGTGGGGGAAGGGGGCCCTATAAGCTTTCCTGCCCTCAGAGGGCTGCCCACCATGTCCAGAGCGGTCCAGCCCAGTGGAGGCTTCCTGTTGAGACGAGCTACAGGCCCCGTGGCTGGAGTGGCCAGGGGCCTGGCTTGGCTGCGGTGACCAAGGGAAAGGCTTCAACAGTGACTGAAGACCCCAGGGCTGTGCCAAGAGGAGCTGCTGAGATGACCGCGCACACCGGACAGGAGGCGCTGAAGCCTGGCGGGACGCGGGGTCTGGGCGAGAGATCCCTGAATTTGATGGAATTTACCTGTAAAATAGAAATTAGGGGGGCTTCCTTGGTGGCTCAGCGGTGCAGGATCCATCTGCCAATGCAGGAGACACAAGTTCGAGGTCTAGTCTGGGAAGATCTTATGTGCTGGGGACGCCACAACTGCGGAGGCTGTGCTTTAGAGCCGGGAGCTGTAACCGTAAAACCCGCCTGCCCGAGCGTGTGCCCTGCGGCAAGGGAAGCCGCGCGAGAGAAGCCTGCTCGCTGCAACAGAAGGCGCCCCTGCTCTCCACATTAGAGAAAAGCCCATGCGGCAATGAAGGCCCAGCACAGCCAAAAACAAACAAATAAATAAGAGTATTTTTTAAAAATCAGGTGAAGAAAATTAGGCCATTTTCCCTTCCCAAGCAGGAATGGATGTCAGAAAACACCGAATCAATGAGTGACAAACGTGGAAAGCTCTGTCGTCGAGGGTGGCCTGTCTGCGAGGCTGGGGCCCCTGACACAGACCCTTCCCCAGCCTGGCCCCACCACACCTAGGCACAAGCCTCCCCCCAGGGCGAGAAGAGCCAGACTCAGAATAGTTCAGAAACTTACAATCGCTTTCAACATTTCCAGGAGCAGATAAAACAGAACTAGCATTAAAGGAATGAAATTTGCCAAGCAGGTAGTGGGGAAATAAAGTATTTATGCCCAAACAAAATAATAAAGTGGCTCGTAGCTGCTCCTGTGGCACAGAGATGGCACGGGCTGGCTTCCCTACTATGGGGCACGAAAGAGGCGCTGGCCTCTGCCAGCACTTTAATGATGAAACCAAACTAAAATGGGAGTAGAAAATGCCAGACTTTGTTGGAGACTGAGCTAGGGTGGCGGACACTTGCCTGCGATATGTGGTGTGATATGTGCTGTGTCAATCTGATTACGTGCCGTCACCTTGGGTCTAAAAGGCACTGAAATGATCAAATGCTGTCTTTGAAATGAACCCTCTCTATTTTCAGCGACTAGAAAAGGCCTCTTTCTGAACCAATAAGGCCATCATTTGATGGATTTATAAGGGACGACTGTCCCAAGTCGAGCATCTCAGATCACCTGGCAGAAGTTTCTGGAGAAAACACAGTAGCTGCTGACTCCCTGGTTCCCAGTCTTGGTTTCAGCAACAGGTGCCCCGAATCTCAGGGTCCTGCTGTGGGCTCAAGGGTCCGGGTGGGCCTGAGGCTCTGTGCAGGGGGCTATGGACCCCGGTACGGCACTCACTTCCATGTTTCTCAGCAACAAACATTCCTCAAAAGATTAGGAGCCATTGGCTATATGGACTATTCGATGATTTCCCACATCTTAACCATCAATTAATTAGAAAAACTGAAAAGCTGGCAGATTTTTGCAGAGAACGAACCCCCAAACCCACTTAACTTAGAAACGAAAAGAGATGGTTCAAAACCCTGAAGACTCTCATGAGCAAATTCCTTTTTGTTTTGTTTTACATTTTTAAAACAATAGAGGGCAGGAGTTTCAAACTGATTTCAAAACCCTCTGTGTACGTTTCTCCCTCATCCTGGAATATCTCCTGATCTTTCGTACTTTTCCCAGCGACTTTGTAAAGCCCCGTTAGCAGGGTCAGTCCCTTGCCCATTTATAACATTAAGAGGCACTATTTTACAGGGTTTTGTAAATATTAACAACTGCATTATTTAAGCATATGCTTCTTAGTTTCAATTTGCAACACATTTTGCTTTTCTTGTCTCAGATTTAGGAAAGTTGTCTGAGCTATTTTAACCTGTCTTGAAAGACAGATAGACAGATAATAGATGGATGGATAGATACAGATGATAGAGAGAAGACAGACAGATTGAGAAATAAGCAGAGCTGAGGTCCCTCACAGCAGAATTCCTAAGGTAAAGGACGTAGTGTTTGCAGAGTGTATTGCACAGCTGTCATAATGAGTTGAAAAAGAATTAATGTAAGTGTATCCTGGGTGCCAGTCCTTTGGCCCCCTGATGCAAAGAGCTGACTCACTGGGGAAGACCCTGATGCTGGGAAAGATTGGGGGCAGGAGGAGAAGGGGATGACAGAGTATGAGATGGTTGGATACCATCACCGACTCGATGGACATGGGTTTGAGTAAGCTCCGGGAGTTGGTGAGGGACAGGGAGGCCTGGCGTGCTGCAGTCCATGGGGTCGCAAAGAGTCGGACAAGACTGAGCGACTGAAAAACGTCCTGGGTGCCAGAACAGGGGCCCTCTGAGCCGCCTCCATGCCTCCCCTCCCCCAACACACACATTACAGGAGAAAATCCAATGGCCCCAAGTTCTGAGACTGCCCTCGCTTGGCCAGGGCATGGAGCAGCTGAGGCCGTGGGTCCAAGCCCCTGAGCTGTGACACCCCATCTCCCGGAAAGGGGGGCTGTGCCCTGCTCTCCTCTGCCTCCCTGCCCTCTCTATCAAGATGTCCATGGGTGCTCAGGGCAGAGGGCTCCTCCATCGGGCAGGCCTCTGTGTGTCCTGGACTGTGAGCAGGGCCCCTGACATCTGCTCAGCAGCGGCACTGGCCCCAGCTGATGGCCCTAAGGCCCCCAGTTCAATTCAGTCACTCATTCGTGTCTGACTCTTTGCGACCTCATTGACTGCAGCACTCCAGGCCTCCCTGTCCTTCACCAACTCCCGGAGTTTATTCAAACTGATGTCCATGGAGTCAGTGATGCCATCCAACCCTCTCATCCTCTGCCTCCCCGTTCTCCTCCTGCCTTCAATCTTTCCCAGCATCAGGGTCTTTTTCCAGTGAGCCAGTTCTTTGCATCAGGAGGCCAAAGGATTGGAGCTTCAGCTTCAGCATCAGTCCTTCCAATGAATTTTCAGGACTGATTTCCTTTAGGATGGACTGGTTGGGCCTTGCAGTCCAGGGGCCCGCAGACCTCACCTGACCCTGAGGGAGCCACCCGCCCACTTGGCCATCACTGCTCCGAGAGACCAGATGTCATCAGACGCGTGAATGAAGTGATGTGCTTCTCACTCTGCAGTCGCCATCGATGTGGAGGATCTAAGATGTCCTCAGCACCCCGGGAAGAGAAAGCGTCCACCTACAACTGATCCCTGTCCTGGAGAGAACTGACCAGGGGTCAAGATCAGATCGCCTTGCCCTCCCGCCCCCGTCCGGGCTGAGTTTCCGATGAGAGTCGATGCAGGTCGGCTCTGGGCCTCACGCTCAGTGGGTGTCCGAGCCAGGCGGAGTCCCTCTGCTGTGGACGGCGAGGCAGCTTCCAGCGCCGGCTGTCACAGTCTCGCCGTACAAACTATGTGGAAATTTAGATACTGGAGCACCTAATAGGGTGCATCAATCTTTTACAGCGAGAGAATACATAAATTATAAACAAATACGTCCTCTGGCCCTCGTCGAACAGCACGGTGATCAAAGAGACACAATGGAAAAGCATTTGCTTCTGCAGCCCTGCTCCCCCAGCTCCTCCGGGCAGGCGGCCGAGGAGCCGGTGGCCTTTGTTCCGTCTGTCACACGACACTCCCCTCCTGTTGTTTTACGTAATCAATACGGGGCTGAAATCACCTACTGCTACCTCGACCACCTCCTATTTTGTCCACTCATGAATTATGGATCCCCGCACAACATCAAGTCTACAATTTCGATTGCATTTGCTAATCATTGATCAATAATTCAGGAGCGCTCTTCTTCAAGGGCCCCTGGTTTCCTGCAGCAGATGGCAGCGAGCAAAAATCCCTTATCGCAGAGAGCTCCGTGAAACAGCCCAGTGGAGTTGCTCCTCGTCCTTCCCCCTTGGACGAGGACGAGGGCAGCGTGTGCGGTGCCGGGCATGTCCCTCTGAGCCACCCGCCCTGAGTGAGGGGACCAGTGCCAGCCCCAGTGGGTCTGGGTGGGCGCACGAGGCAGGGACAGGGACGGAGCAGCAGAAACAGCATGTCTCTCCTCTGGGTCCGGTCCCTTGTTCCTGCTCCATCCCTGAATCGCACCTCCTGGGAGAGGGATGTTCCCAGCCCACTGTGGACATGGGGCTGGCACCCAGACCCCTGTGTCTCCCAACCCCACACGTGCAACCTTGCAAATCATCCTGCAAATCTGAACATTATATCCACAGCCGACTCCTCACAGGTGAACTTGAAACTGGGAGCTGTTTTCAGATGCACCCTTACTGCTGCTGTGTTAGGCTCTGCTCTGATCTAGGTCTGTGTGTCTGTGTTTACGTCCCTTCAGCAAGACGACAAAATAAAAAATAACCACCCTTTCACAAACTATCCTGAAGTGTTCACTGTAAGTCACATTTATGGGGAAGAGTTCTTTTCTTTTAACCTTCCAGAGGGCAGTGATGTCCACCCCTCTTTGGTTGGAGCTGCAGCTTAAGGACCTGCTTATTGATGGGCAGGCCCCCGGTGGGTTGGGGCTGGGCGAGCCGCAGGGCTCGGCCTGGGCAGCACCAGAAGGTGGGAGCTGGGTGGGAGCCGCAGGGAGAGGATCTGGGCATCCAGGGCCGGCCGTGGTCACCCACTGTCCCCCTGTGTCACCAGTCAGCAGCTCCACCTCCAGAGTGCTCCCTGACTTAAAAATCCTGAAAGCGGAAACAGCAGGAGAGGGAAAGGTTTAAAGCAGCGTGCTGCAAGAAGCCAGGAGACAACAGTAGTGGTGGGGCGGGGATGGACAGGGAAGCAGACAGGATTTCCAAACTGGGGACAGCCGGTGGGCAGCGACTGTAACGTTTCAAGTCATGATGAAGGCAATGAGAATGAGATGGGAAGGAGAAGAGATGGGAAAAGAAAAATATTAATGAAAGAAATCAGGAAAGGAAACAGGTGCCCACCTCACACACCCTCACCCGACCCACCTCAACACACGCTCACCTGCCCCCACCTCACACACTCACCCACCCCCACCTCCACACACACTCACCTGTCACCACCTCACACACACTCACTCACCCCCACCTCCACACACACTCACCTGTCACCACC
>SJYX01010180.1:0-15301 GCA_006410675.1 Oreotragus oreotragus | reverse complement strand
TGAAGCGGCGTTGGAGACCTTGTAGTTTCTCTGTCCAAGCCACACGCTGTCCTTTTAATAAACACACGTTTCCAGGACAGCTCTGATTCAGCTGGGAGCGGGTAGCTGGGTTGGGATCTCCATTGGAGCCAAGGAGAGAAAGGAAGCCTGACAGCCCCAGGGCAGCCGTGCTGATGAGTGACAGGGGCATGGTGGGTGGCACCTTCTGAGCGGTACAGAAGCAGAAGGGAGGGGAGAACGTCTGCCTTTATGGAAATGCACATGGAGGGCTTGGTTCCAAACACAGCACCACGTGCTTCTGAGTGACCCCCTGCTCCTCTGCTGTGGACCCTGCCCTGGGCACCAACTGCGGACTGGCAACACAGCACCCAGGGCCTTGCTTCATGGCTACCACACACTGAGCGCCACACTGCTGGAACAGTGGGCCCTGTCAGAGGTGCTGGCACAGAATTAAAAACAGAGCCTCGGGAAAACCCAAGAGTGCTAGCACCTCATCCACACCATGGACTCGAGGGTCAAGCAAAAGCAACAGTGAACTTCATGTGTGCTGAGAAAATGGGATGCTCAAAATGTGCACGTTGATGGTAGAAATGCAGAACAGTGGGGCCACCAGGAGTGTGTTATAAAAGCATCGCCGCTGCTGCCCAGCAATTCCAGCTCAGTGTCTGCCCAGGAGAAGCGGAAGCCTCGCTGTGTGGATGCTCGTAGCAGCATTGTCCGTGAGCGCCCCGAAGGGGAAAGGGTGCCCAGAGTGGAGGAGCGGTCTGTCCACAGCTGGTTGTGAGACATGCCTGGGCGGTGGGAAGGAAAGAGCCCTGGTGCACGTGGCACCATGCAGGGTCTGAAGACCAATTTGCTAAGTGAGAAAAGACCCCAGAGACTCACAGAACAATGCCATGTACACAAAACCTAGGGCAGAAAGCAGATTAGTGCTCCATGGGGCTGGGTTTGGGGGGGTCAGCGACAGTGAGCAGGAGGGGGTGACTGGGGGTGATGGAAACATTCTGTGTGGCAGTGGTGGTGGTTGCAAACCTAATGCAATTATGAACATTCGTGCAACTGTGGGCTTCCTGGGAGGTGCAGATGGTAGAGAACCCATCTGCCAGCGCAGGAGACATAGAGACGTGGATTTCCCTGGGTGGGGAGGAGCCCCTGGAGGAGCCCACGGCAGCCCAGTCCTCACTGTTGCCTGGAGACTCCCACAGACAGAGGAGCCTAGCGGAGTGCAGTCCATGGGGTCGCAGAGAGTCGGACGTGACTGCAGAGACAGCATCCACATGCATGCATGCAACTGTACTCAGTCAACACCCAAATAATGACAACACAGTGTAATCTGGCATGACTAAAGTAAGCTAAAAAAAAAAAAGTAAAACTGAAAAGGAAGTCTCAGAGGCAAAGCAATCTGTGTTGTCACACAATAGAAATGCTGCTTCTACAGCAGTTAATTTGATTAGTAACCCCTCCAAGTTCATGGTTTCCGACACCCCAGGATCCTGACAATGTCTGTGGCAGGCCCCCCCGGGAACATCCACCCAGGACACCACCGTTGCCTGCCCAGAACTCAGCCAGACCATGCACTGTTCATCCCTGCCCCTGGGCGCAGGGACACGGAGGTGGGAAGGGTGACCATCCGGAGTAGAATCAGCCTGGCGGTGGGAAGGGTGACCATCCAGAGTAGAATCAGCCCGTCCAGTTATATTGCAGGAATGTACAGTGGGGAGTCAGTCAGCAGACGGGGGCTGTGCACAAGTCTGGAGCTCAGATGAGAACACCTGAATAGAAGCACCTACAGCAAGAACCCCTGTGGATCCAAAGCCCCCAGACCCACTGCTTCTGCAACCAGTGAGTCTCCAGTGAAGCTGTGCCATCACCTGGCTGACACCCTGCCCAGGGGGACTCCTGGAGGCCAGAAGAGATGGGTGGACAGCGGCCACTCTCCAACCAGGCAGAGTCTCCCTGGTGGCGCCCACGTGGGTCAAAGAGAGGGCTGGTTTATCCCTCCAGGCACTGAGGCCTCTCTGGAATCCATTTGACACTTCCTCTTTATAAACAAACTGACTCATTGGAAAAGACCCCAATGGTGGGAAAGATTGAAGGCGGGAGGAGAAGGGGACGACAGAGGTTGAGCTGGTTGGATGACATTGCCGACTCGATGGATATGAGTCTGAGTAAGCTCCAGGAGCTGGTGATGGACAGGGAGGCCTGGTGTGCTGCAGTCCATGGGGTCACAAAGAGTCGGACATGACTGAGCGACTGAACTGAACATTTGTTGTATGAATGAAAAAGAAGCGCAGGGTCATGTCCCCTAAAGGCCTTTAAAAGGTCTGTGTTATGTGAAGGCCTCATTATTTTGCATTACTGGCCCATCTGATTGCAGACAGCTGCTAGTTCCCCAGCAGCACTAGAGTCTCCAAGTCCGTAGAGGCGGCCGGTGCCCAGGGCATATGGAGCTTCCAAGTATCAAGCATGAAGGGGCGCCTGCACTCCTCTGCAACCCCTCCTCACCCTGAGGGAGTGATCTCTCCTCCTCAGCTTTTCAGTAGCTCCTGAGATCCCGTTCCCACAGGGCTGGTCTGAAGCTTCGGTGGCCGCCAGGTGCCCCTGCCTCGACTCAGGGCTGGTCTGCAGCTTCGGTGGCCGCCAGGTGGCCCTGCCTCGACTCAGGTGAGAGGTAACCATGCTCACTCCCTCTCCCTGCTCCCCTCTGCAGGACTGGGCTTCTTCCCTTTCCTACCACTCATCTCGACTGAAATCACAGCCATGCTGCTTTACTTCACCCTTCATCTCTTCTCTTGGTTTCCCGTTTTACTCACCTGCTTGCACACCCAATACACTCAGAAGACAGCAAGTTCAGCTTCCTTCTGCTCTGTTCACTGTCTATCTCAGCACTCTACACAATCACTCACTTATTAACGTCTCCTGATGCCGATGGCCAGGTTGGTGACAATAGTACTTAACGTCCTCCCGAGAGAAGTCGTGGACTTTGAGGGCTGGGCTTTCTGCAATCAAATGATGAAATGGAAAACCAAGCTGTTTATATTGTTGGTGAACTGCAAAGCAAGTGGTTTAATGAAGAGGAAGCTAATTAATGGTGAGCCGGACAAAGTTCTGCATTCCTCCTGCCTCATGTTCATCTCTAGTTCAGAGGAGTTTGATTCTGCCCAGATCACATTAGTTCTACGCTCCCCTAATTGCAAATCCTGAATAACAGTTCATTTATAAATTAGTAAGAAACACAATGTTCCAAAAAAGCAATTTTACGTTAACATTCAGTTGCTAATAAAAGGAAGCTAATTTCAACCCTGTTTAACTTCACCCTTCGCCTGTAATATCCGTTTCTGATTATTGTATCACACAGCCCTTTCTTGTGTGCATCAGGAAATCTGCCTTTAAGACAGAGGACTGGAGGCCCGAGATGAGTTGACTCCAGTTGGGGCCTGGTGAAAACAGGGAGACAGGCAGAGCTGAATTCCATACGACCTATCTGTCCCGGCTCCGAGGTTGATAACACCAGGGAGCCTCTGAGCAGGGGCTTGAGCCACATGGGAGCCAGGGTACTGTTTAACCAGGAGCCAGCTCAGAGCAGGAGTTAAGTACAGGCTGGACCTTAGGGCAACGATACGATTGCATGTTTTGAGTATGTCAGGTAAAAGTTGGGTCCAGGGCCCCAAGTTGTCCATCCATTCATCCTTCCTTCCATCCACCGAAATCCTTTCTTTCCGCCTCCCATCCATCCTTCCACCCACCCATCCATCCTTCCATCCACCCACCACTCATTCCACAAATACAGCCTGCACACTTCCTGAGCACCTCATCCTGTCCAAGGCTTGGAGACACAACCCAGCCATGGCCGAGAGAATCCATGACCCCTTGGCTCCTGGGACTCACATCCGGGGGAGAGACACAGCCCCAGAGTGAAAGAGCCTAGAAAGTTCTGGGGTCCGTTTGCTATGAACTGCAGCTGCCCAGGGCTCAGGAGGGAAGAACAGAGCAAGGCAGGCCATGCACAGCCCTTGATTATGCAGCCCACCTAAAATACGCCAGGAGGAAGCAGATGCCTTCATCGCCTCCCACCACCCTCCCTTTCCTTGACCAGGGCTTCGGTTAGCTGCACACCATGGGACAACACTGGATTCTGACATCATAACCACGCTCCCCGTGTGGTATGCCTCTCCTGCATGGCCCCAACCCCATCACAACCGAATCCGGGGATCCTGTCCTCAGCCCCTCTGCAGCCATGTGGATGAGGCGGGGGGGGGGGAGGGTGGAATCCACGTGCCTGGCCACCGCATGGCCCCTGAGGGTGCCTTCCCCTGTACCCCGCCACCCCACAGGGGGCTGGGGAAATAACCTGGGATGGGGTTGGGGGATGAAGCCGCAGCCCTGGAGTCCGGCAGGAGACCCGTCTTGGACACCACTGAGCTGCCGATCCTTCTCTGACCCATGGTTCCCTCACCCTCAGGACTAAGTGGGTGTCACTCCTGAGTGCATGGTGTAGATGGGACGCTGTGCTCCCCGCCGAGGGGCTGGGGCTAGGACAGGGTGAGCACGGATGGCACTCCCCAGTTTCCTCCAAGAAACGCAGCCTCCTCCTCATTCCACAGGGAGGAAGGCTTCTCTGGAGCTTCTCTTGAAGTCGGGACGAAGCCCTTCTTTGGGGTCAACATCATTAAACGTGGCACTAATCACCTCTTTCTTTGTTTTATGCATGTTATCAAGCCAGGGCAGCATGGGGTCACCATTTTCCACTCAGAAGGTGAGGGGGCCCTCAGAGAGTCCCCCAGGGGTCAAGAGCAGGCTTCTCCTATGAAGCCCTATTTCCTGCACAGAGAGCCTTCTCCGGGGTGTCTCCCATTTCCCCAGATCAACCTCAGGGTGAAGACAGCCTATTGTGGATCTGGCATGCAAGGGGGAGAGGAATCAGAACGTCAGTCTCTAATTAAAACTCATCAAGGAGAAATTAAATCTCCTCTTTAATGATGCCATTTGTTGTCATGGATACTAAGGGGGAATAAACACACTAATGAAAATGTATGGGGGACTTTACATGCGGTGAGAACAGACTTCAAGAGTGGTAGCTTGTGCAAAGTTTGCACCACAACTGAATTAGAAGGGCCCCACTTTATTCTGAATATGAGCACCAGTGATTTCCATGGAAACAAGGAATAAATGGTCCAGAATTTATCTTTTGAATTAAATTTGTTAAAAAAAGTTTGCTTTTTTTTTAAATTTCTGAAACTGCCATAAAGAAGTGTGCAGTGTGATGCAAACAAAACCCATGAGGTTTCTATGCTTCAGATTTCTTCCAGTGTGAGGACTCTTAAAGATGGGTTTGGGTGGGGCACAGGAGCCCTGCGTGTCACCAAGCCCTTGATTTACGCATCAATTCTGAGCTTTAAATCCTCTAGCTTACCTCCCGGGAGGAGCCTCAGACGGCTTCCCAAAGAATTAAGTTAATTGGGTTTGGTGTAAGGTTGGTGTCCTGCTGGCTGGAAACTTTCCCAGGCCTTCCTGGGTGCTGGTGGCCACCAGCCTCCCCGGTCACCCTGTTAGCCCAGACTTTAATTAGCTCTGGCGTCCTCTTCATGATGATAAATGCAGAGATGATAAATGGAAATGCAAATGACCGTGAAGTGGCTCAGCCATCAGCCAGAGCATCATTAATGCCTCCCCACTGCCGAATCGATCACTGTCAGGCGACGCCTGCGTGCGGCGGGGCACATGGCTGTCGGCCAGGATGCCTTCCAGGGCCCCGGCAGGCCGGGCTTCGTAGGGTTTTCCTCCCCATATGCTCTGATTCATCTTTTGCTGAATATTTGTTTGGCAACCAGAGTTCCAATATATCTCCAGCTGAGATGATAACTATTTTGGGTCAATAAGCAAATAGCTAATTTAGAGCAAAATAAATACCAATAGGAAATTATTCTCCCACCATCAAGATCTGAAAGAAAGTCAATGGAATGAATCTATCTGGCCTGTTTCAAAACTGAATGGGCTACTTTGAAGCTGTCTAGGATGTCGGCTCAAAAGAGAAAATGGTGATCTACAAGCCCAACTTGAAGGATTTTTTTTTTCCCCAAGATCTTGAAGCACAAAATATTTTTCTGCCCACAGTTGCAGGGTTGTTTCCTCCTGGAAACTGGTGGGTTCACAAGGATGAGGCATCCCTTCTTTAACTAGAAACGCAGCATGATTCTTCTGTGACATACCTCGCTGACAGCCCAGCCTATCTCTCGGGACAGCTGAAGGGCACCCCTTGTATTTGCACAGAGTTGGCCTCATCTACAGCTGCAGCGATGGGCACTGGGTTTTCTTCAGCCTTTTTTAAACTGCCACAAAGATGCACTACTCAAGGGAATCTCAACACGGCAGGACAGTAGTGACTTCTGTCCCTGCCTCCTTTCCTGCGTGCCCCTCGCTTGGCCCCCAAACCCCTCTCACCACCTTCTAACCCCACAAACTCCCCTCCTCCCTCCACTCAGCCTGAGCATCTCTGCAGAGACCCAGCCTCCAGCTGGCCGGATCATGTGACGCCCAGCCAAGGGGGCCCCGGGTTCGCAGGCCCAGCGTTCTGAAGAATCATGTGTTGACACCATCTTTGGCCCTATGTTACCTGCAAACTTCACTCCCACTCGAGCTAAAGGGGGCTTGAGTTTGGGCCGCAGTATCCAAGATTTGAGACATCCGTGCCCGGGGAGGGAGGCGTGCCTGAGCTCAGGAGCTCACAGTTCAGTCTCATCTGCAGTGGAGACACTCACAAGGTCCTCTTGCTTCAGCACACACATTCAGCGGGGTGAAGCCAGAAAGGAGACCAACAAGCTCTTGGTTTTCTCTCCAGATCTGCCCCTTATACCCTGTTCCCATCTTCAAGACCAGCACCTCCATCACCCAAGGTCTCACCATGGAAGCCTGAGAGCAGAGACCACAGGGCCTCCCACTCCGGCCTCCATCCACGCGTGCGGCAGGTACAGACACCTCTCTCTGGTCTCACCTCGGTCTTCCTCTTTCTCAACACCCTCCCCTCTTTGATCACATGACAGCCAGGCTGGCCTTTGGGAACCATGCCTCTGGTCACAGAATCCCCTCTGTAGAATATTTCAGCTTCTTTCTCACCGAGCACAACATCCAAACTTTCAGGCGCACCTCCAGAGCCTCCCGGGATGCAGCGGCCCCTCTGGTCCCTGTGACCCTCCCCTGCCCCCTTCCTCCAGCTGCTCAGGGCCTCTCCCCCTGCTCCCTGCTCACCTGCCCGGCTCTGCCTCAGGAAGTGTCAGGATGGCCCATGAGTATGCAGTGTCCTGGAGACCTCATGGGCTCGCTCCTCCTGCCATCCCTGCCCAGCAGGGTCCACGTGACCACATGGCTCAGATAAACCGCACAGCATGATCCAGTAGCCCGCAGGTGGCTCCTGGCTTTCGGACACATGCACGAACTCAGCAGCTGCTCGAGGTCTTGAGTCAGCTTCCTTTTCCGCAGTACGTAGATAATGGCAGTAGCCACCTCTCGGGGAGTTGACAAAGACAGGCCGATACGTGCAAAGGTGTGTGGCCCCTTTGGAGACTAGCAAGAGAAGTGTTTAACTTGCCTCCTACCAAACTTGATGGTCTCAGAATAAATCCCACTTATCCATAGGAGATTTCTTAGATCCTGCGCTGACTTTATTTTCCAGAGTGTGGACTACAGCACTTCCTCCTTCTGCAAAAGGGCCAGAGCCCTCTCCCATCGTGAGATGATGGTTTCTATCCTTTTTTCTTTTACCCCATTGAATGGGGAGGGTCCTGGCCTAGCCCAGTTCCACCTGGGTGGCACTGGAACAGTCTGGCTGCCACCTTCACTAGCTTGGTAGCTTCCTCTTGCCCCTTGGAGTGTTTACTCTTGGGATATTCTCTCTGGCAGCATCGTACTGTGAGAAAGCCAAGCCGAGGGAGTGGCCAGCTCTGGGCTCTGAGCAAGCACCCAGGCTGTGGCCAGAGTCAACCCCAGGCCAGGCAACCTCTCAGATGCCTGGGCTGACCCAGCCCCTGCAACCCCTGACCGCAGGAGCACTGACGCTCCCACCAGGCCCCAGGAGAATGTGGCTAAGCCACCCTCTCAGACGCCTGGCCTGGAGGCGTCTGGCCTGTCCCAGTCCCAGCAACCCCTGACCGCAGGAGCACCAATGCTCCCACCAGGCCCCAGGAGCCCCCAGAACCTGGGAGTTCACAGCACCGAAGCCAGGAGTTTGGGGTGACCTGGTCCACGGCAGTTGGGACAGATGCCCAGCGGCGTCTTGTGGCCTCTGGGATGGCCTTCTCTCTTCCCCGCAGTCTTCTCTGGCACCGCCCAGCTGTGTCTCCTCTAGACTGGAGCCTCCCCCAGGGCAGGGCCGACTGCCTTGTCCTCAGCCCTGGGTGTCCCAGCACCTGGAAGGGTCTCCGTGAACACTTGCAGCATCAGTGAGTGCAGAAATGCTTGCTTCTAATTGGTTTACGGCACCTCGTCCCCTCCTGGCCCACGGGCAGTGTGCGTGCCCCAGGGCACTCAGGAAGCCAGAGCATGACTCTGGTAGACTCAGCCACTCACAGCCCCACCGGCCACCCAAGACACAGAGCTTCCACATCCACCAGCCTCTCCTCGGCCCAGCATGTTCTGACCCATGCGTTGTGGGGAGGAATTCAACCATGATTTCAATTACTTTTAAAAGTTTGTATCGGATGAATAAAACTTCACAAGGGCAACCTTGAATGGCAAGGCAACACCATCAAGTTTGAAGTTCCATTTTTCAAATCTCAAAACTATTATTCTGCTTAACAGGTGAATAATTTATAGATGTATCAGCCTAAAGAGACAATGAAGATAAAACGCTCCCCTCCTTTTAAGCGTTACCTCCAGCCATGAACTATCTTTTAAAGGTACTGCTTTGTTATTAATAAAACTAACATCTTAACGTTGCATTTTACAGCAATACTTCCTTCCTCAGTAGAAAATCACGAAAGCAACACTAGAGCCACCCATACCTTCTGTAAAATAAATAAAGGTAGATGATTTCCGTCTGACTCGAGGTTAAATATTTCATTTTGTTAGCATGATGAAAACAGAAATGTAAGAGGAGACACAATGTTTTGTTACCTTGGTGCCTATTAAGACTTTGGCTTCCTTTTAGAGAGTGCTAGCCAATTTCAATAACATCAGGAGCACGAGGAAATAAATTAGACATTTTAATTGTGAGATTATAACATCCTGATGGAAGAGCTGGGAAGGAGCCAAGACAAATTTTAATGACAAAACAATAATCTAAGCAAAGTAGAAAGCATTAGGCTCTGTGGGCTTTGGAAGAAAATAAAGAAGCAACATTAGGAACACCTCTGAATTTATCAAGCCAGTAAATTCTAGACAGCTTAAATTGTGGGTGAAGTTAACAAATATATTCGAGAAAATGCGGACTGCTTTAAGCAGTAAATCAAAAGCATAATTGGGCAAAATTTCATTGAGCCTTAATAACTGATGTTTCAGGTAACTGCAAGAAGATTACATCCCTAAGGAAAATTTAGAAATTTCCTAATAGGGAGTCCGTGGTGCCCAGTCATGTGTGATCATCAGCAAAGATTCATGGTGTTTTAAAACATATTAGTAGAGTCACATCCTGTAGATGAGTCAGTCTTGGATAAAAGAATTTTACTTGTTAGATTCTCTAAACAATAAGTCTATTCTTAATACACTTGGCAGCTTGGCAGCACGGAGAAACTGGTAGAGTCTTTTTTTTNCGTTCTGAAGAATCATGTGTTGACACCATCTTTGGCCCTATGTTACCTGCAAACTTCACTCCCACTCGAGCTAAAGGGGGCTTGAGTTTGGGCCGCAGTATCCAAGATTTGAGACATCCGTGCCCGGGGAGGGAGGCGTGCCTGAGCTCAGGAGCTCACAGTTCAGTCTCATCTGCAGTGGAGACACTCACAAGGTCCTCTTGCTTCAGCACACACATTCAGTGGGGTGAAGCCAGAAAGGAGACCAACAAGCTCTTGGTTTTCTCTCCAGATCTGCCCCTTATACCCTGTTCCCATCTTCAAGACCAGCACCTCCATCACCCAAGGTCTCACCATGGAAGCCTGAGAGCAGAGACCACAGGGCCTCCCACTCCGGCCTCCATCCACGCGTGCGGCAGGTACAGACACCTCTCTCTGGTCTCACCTCGGTCTTCCTCTTTCTCAACACCCTCCCCTCTTTGATCACATGACAGCCAGGCTGGCCTTTGGGAACCATGCCTCTGGTCACAGAATCCCCTCTGTAGAATATTTCAGCTTCTTTCTCACCGAGCACAACATCCAAACTTTCAGGCGCACCTCCAGAGCCTCCCGGGATGCAGCGGCCCCTCTGGTCCCTGTGACCCTCCCCTGCCCCCTTCCTCCAGCTGCTCAGGGCCTCTCCCCCTGCTCCCTGCTCACCTGCCCGGCTCTGCCTCAGGAAGTGTCAGGATGGCCCATGAGTATGCAGTGTCCTGGAGACCTCATGGGCTCGCTCCTCCTGCCATCCCTGCCCAGCAGGGTCCACGTGACCACATGGCTCAGATAAACCGCACAGCATGATCCAGTAGCCCGCAGGTGGCTCCTGGCTTTCGGACACATGCACGAACTCAGCAGCTGCTCGAGGTCTTGAGTCAGCTTCCTTTTCCGCAGTACGTAGATAATGGCAGTAGCCACCTCTCGGGGAGTTGACAAAGACAGGCCGATACGTGCAAAGGTGTGTGGCCCCTTTGGAGACTAGCAAGAGAAGTGTTTAACTTGCCTCCTACCAAACTTGATGGTCTCAGAATAAATCCCACTTATCCATAGGAGATTTCTTAGATCCTGCGCTGACTTTATTTTCCAGAGTGTGGACTACAGCACTTCCTCCTTCTGCAAAAGGGCCAGAGCCCTCTCCCATCGTGAGATGATGGTTTCTATCCTTTTTTCTTTTACCCCATTGAATGGGGAGGGTCCTGGCCTAGCCCAGTTCCACCTGGGTGGCACTGGAACAGTCTGGCTGCCACCTTCACTAGCTTGGTAGCTTCCTCTTGCCCCTTGGAGTGTTTACTCTTGGGATATTCTCTCTGGCAGCATCGTACTGTGAGAAAGCCAAGCCGAGGGAGTGGCCAGCTCTGGGCTCTGAGCAAGCACCCAGGCTGTGGCCAGAGTCAACCCCAGGCCAGGCAACCTCTCAGATGCCTGGGCTGACCCAGCCCCTGCAACCCCTGACCGCAGGAGCACTGACGCTCCCACCAGGCCCCAGGAGAATGTGGCTAAGCCACCCTCTCAGACGCCTGGCCTGGAGGCGTCTGGCCTGTCCCAGTCCCAGCAACCCCTGACCGCAGGAGCACCAATGCTCCCACCAGGCCCCAGGAGCCCCCAGAACCTGGGAGTTCACAGCACCGAAGCCAGGAGTTTGGGGTGACCTGGTCCACGGCAGTTGGGACAGATGCCCAGCGGCGTCTTGTGGCCTCTGGGATGGCCTTCTCTCTTCCCCGCAGTCTTCTCTGGCACCGCCCAGCTGTGTCCCCTCTAGACTGGAGCCTCCCCCAGGGCAGGGCCGACTGCCTTGTCCTCAGCCCTGGGTGTCCCAGCACCTGGAAGGGTCTCCGTGAACACTTGCAGCATCAGTGAGTGCAGAAATGCTTGCTTCTAATTGGTTTACGGCACCTCGTCCCCTCCTGGCCCACGGGCAGTGTGCGTGCCCCAGGGCACTCAGGAAGCCAGAGCATGACTCTGGTAGACTCAGCCACTCACAGCCCCACCGGCCACCCAAGACACAGAGCTTCCACATCCACCAGCCTCTCCTCGGCCCAGCATGTTCTGACCCATGCGTTGTGGGGAGGAATTCAACCATGATTTCAATTACTTTTAAAAGTTTGTATCGGATGAATAAAACTTCACAAGGGCAACCTTGAATGGCAAGGCAACACCATCAAGTTTGAAGTTCCATTTTTCAAATCTCAAAACTATTATTCTGCTTAACAGGTGAATAATTTATAGATGTATCAGCCTAAAGAGACAATGAAGATAAAACGCTCCCCTCCTTTTAAGCGTTACCTCCAGCCATGAACTATCTTTTAAAGGTACTGCTTTGTTATTAATAAAACTAACATCTTAACGTTGCATTTTACAGCAATACTTCCTTCCTCAGTAGAAAATCACGAAAGCAACACTAGAGCCACCCGTACCTTCTGTAAAATAAATAAAGGTAGATGATTTCCGTCTGACTCGAGGTTAAATATTTCATTTTGTTAGCATGATGAAAACAGAAATGTAAGAGGAGACACAATGTTTTGTTACCTTGGTGCCTATTAAGACTTTGGCTTCCTTTTAGAGAGTGCTAGCCAATTTCAATAACATCAGGAGCACGAGGAAATAAATTAGACATTTTAATTGTGAGATTATAACATCCTGATGGAAGAGCTGGGAAGGAGCCAAGACAAATTTTAATGACAAAACAATAATCTAAGCAAAGTAGAAAGCATTAGGCTCTGTGGGCTTTGGAAGAAAATAAAGAAGCAACATTAGGAACACCTCTGAATTTATCAAGCCAGTAAATTCTAGACAGCTTAAATTGTGGGTGAAGTTAACAAATATATTCGAGAAAATGCGGACTGCTTTAAGCAGTAAATCAAAAGCATAATTGGGCAAAATTTCATTGAGCCTTAATAACTGATGTTTCAGGTAACTGCAAGAAGATTACATCCCTAAGGAAAATTTAGAAATTTCCTAATAGGGAGTCCGTGGTGCCCAGTCATGTGTGATCATCAGCAAAGATTCATGGTGTTTTAAAACATATTAGTAGAGTCACATCCTGTAGATGAGTCAGTCTTGGATAAAAGAATTTTACTTGTTAGATTCTCTAAACAATAAGTCTATTCTTAATACACTTGGCAGCTTGGCAGCACGGAGAAACTGGTAGAGTCTTTTTTTTAAATTAATTATTAATTTAGTGTGGATTTAGAGTTTTCTCAGGTAGATGACAATTAACATTAGCAGAGAGGGGGAAAAAAACCTCAGATCCCTCCTCCTCCTACTTCAGGAGGCAAGCCTTGTATCTGTTAGGGTAAAGAGCAGGTTCTCATTCAGTCCAGTTCAGTTCAGTTCAGTTCAGTCACTCAGTCGTGTCCGACTCTTTGTGACCGCATGAATCGCAGCATGCCAGGCCTCCCTGTCCATCACCATCTCCCGGAGTTCACTCAGACTCACGTCCATCGAGTCAGTGATTCCATCCAGCCATCTCATCCTCTGTCGTCCCCTTCTCCTCCTGCCCCCAATCCCTCCCAGCATCAGAGTCTTTTCCAATGAGTCAACTCTTCGCATGAGGTGGTCAAAGTACTGGTGCTTCAGCTTTAACATCATTCCTTCCAAAGAATACCCAGGGCTTTGTGACCCCATGGACTGTAGCCCACCAGGCTCCTCTGTCCATGGAATTCTCCATCCAACAATACTGGAGTGGGTTGCCATTTCCTTCTCCAGGGGATCTGCCTGACCCAGGGATCGAACCCAGGTCTCCCGCATTGGAGGCAGATGCTTTAATCTCTGAGCCACCAGGGAAGCCTAATTTTATACAAAGAAATATATATATGTGTGTCAATCCCCATCTCCCAGTTCATCCCACCGCTCTCCCCTCCTTGGTGTTCATATTTGTTCTCTACATCTGTCTCTCTATTTCTATTTTGCAAATAAGTTCACTTACTGATTCTGTGGGAACTTGACTGGTCCTTGAATGGCTCCTTCTTAAAACATGTGACCATGTGTCTTCAGATCTGATGAAACACAGTCAAGGCAGGTGAGCACCCCCCTTGCTTCTGCTGCCCCTGGCTGTCCTGTGCGCAGAGACCACAGCCCTCACCCAGGTATCTGATACAGGACAGCCCACCCCCGACTGCAAAGACCACCGCAGAGAGAGGAGAGAGGCAGGCTGGTCTAGGCAACGCTCACCTGACCTAGCAACTTGCACATCAACTTTCTTCAAGTGTGGTTTACATGCTATAAAATTCACACACATGAAGAGCGCAACTGGATGGCTTTTGATTATCTCCTGGGAAGTTACTCCCATCAAAGTGCACAACACTTCAACATCTCCAGGAAGTGCTCTTGGGTCTCCTCCCAACCAACAGACCCCTCCTCAGGCCAACGCTGGTCAGCTTTCTCTCCGTGCAGGTTTATTTTGCCTGTTGTTGGATTTCTTGTGAATGAAATTACACTGCATTTAGTCCCTGGAGTTAGATCAGTAAGTCATTTGTTTTTATTGCTGAATATTCAGAAAACTAAGAGATGGCATTCAGTCCCATCACTTCATGACAAATAAATGGGGGGGAAATGGAAACAGTGGCAGATTTTATGTTCTTGGGCTCCAGAATCACTGTAGACAGTGACTGCAGCCATGAAATTAAAAGACACTTGCTTCTTGGAATAAAAGCTATGGCCAACCTAGGCAGCATATTAAAAAGCAGAGTCATCAATTTGCCGACAAAAGCCCATATAGTCAAAGCTGTTGTTTTTCCAGTAGTCATGTACAAATGTGAGAGCTGGACCACCAAAGAATTGATGCTTTAAAATTGTGGTGCTGAAGAAAACTCTTGAGAGTACCATGGATAGCAAGGAGATCAAACTCATCAATCCTAAAAGAAATCAATCCTGAATATTCATTGGAAGGACAGATGCTGAAGCTGAAGCTNGGAGAGGCTGGGACAACACACAGGCATTTGCTCACAGTTCTGGAGTCAGAAGGTCCAAGTTCAATGGGCTGGCAGGGCCAGTGTCTGACGAGAGCTCTTACTGGCTCTCAGGCACCTGCTTCCCTGAAGGATGGAAGAGCCTTGTGCTGTCTCTTCATATAAGGGCACTAATCCCATCACGGGCTGCCCACCCTCCCGACCTCATCTGACCCTACTTACCTCCAAGAATCCCATTTTCAAGCACCAGGAACCCTACTTACCTCCAAATACCCCATTTTCAAGCACCAAACACACATATGTTGTGGCTTCAACATGTTCGAATTCTGAGGGAACATTCAGTGTCCCATATCTGGTACAGTCAGTCAGTTCAGTTGCTCAGTCATGTCCGACTCTTTGCACCCCCCCATGGACTGCAGCACGCCAGGCTTCCCTGTCCATTACCGACTCCCAGAGCATACTCAAACTCATCAAGTCAGTGATGCCATCCAACCATCTGTCATCCCTTTTTCCTCCCTCCTTCAATCCCTCCCAGCATCAGGGTCTCTTCCAGTGAGTCAGCTCTTTGCATCAGGTGACCAAAGTATTGGAGTTTCAACTTCAGCATCAGTCCTTCCAATGAATATTCAGGACTGA
>SJYX01010179.1:0-11143 GCA_006410675.1 Oreotragus oreotragus | reverse complement strand
GACATGTACACTCTACTATTTTTTAAATGGATAACCAACAAGGACCTACTGCAGAGCACAGGGAACTCTGCTCAATGTTATGTGGCAGCCTGGGTGGGAGGGGAGTATGGGGGAGAACGGATACATGTGTATGTATAGCCGAATCCCTTCATCATTCCCCTGAAACTATCACAACACTGTTAATCAGCTATGTTGCTGTTGCTCACTTAGTCATGTCCGACTCTTTGTGACCCCATGGACTGCAACACACCAGGCTTCCTTATCCTTTACCATCTCCCAAAGTTTGCTCAAACTCATGTCCATTGAATTGGTGATGCCATCCAATCATCTCATCCTCTGTCATTCCCTTCTCCTCCTGCCTTCACTCTTTCCCAGCATCAGGGTCTGTTCCAATGAGTTGGCTCCTTGCATCAGGTGGCCAAAGTATTAAAGCTTCAGCTTCAGCATCAGTCCTTCTAATGAATATTGGGTTATACCCCAACACAAAATAGAAAGTTCAAAAAAATAAGTAAATGAAAGCAATGGGTGTCGAGTTTTCTTTTTTGATTTTGCAATGATTAGATCACCAAACTGTCCACTGACACGACTTTTAGTAGTTGACATTATAATAAGATCAATATATATAAAAGTGCTCTTAACTTTATGCCATCATTGGTGCCTCCAACTTATGCCTCCAACTTATCTATCAATCTATTTTTTTACTGACGTATGGTTGATTGACAATGTTGTACTAGTTTCAGGTTACAGCAAAGTGATTCAGTTATACCTACTCAATATATCTGTGTGATTTATGATTTTTCTCAGAAATCCTGTTTCTTTATAAGTCATTAAACTCTTGAAGGTGGCACGAGCACCACACAACATGTGCCTCAGTCCATCTTGGCCACAGTGCCGTTCAGAGTCAAGTTATCTCAGTACCATGGCTTCATGGTGTTTGTGATTACAGTCGGCCTGCTGTGGGCTTTCTGTATGTGGATTCAACCAACTACAGATTGAAAACGTTTTTTAAACAATCCAGAAATTTCTAGAAAGCAAACCTTGAAATAGAAGCGAGAAAAACTACTTAGATAATATTTACAGTGTATGGATGAATCTAGAGATGATCTAAAGTGTACGGGAGGATGTGCATAGGTTACACCAAATGCCGTGCCATGTCATATAAGAGACTGGAATGTCTGCAGAGTTTGATATCCTGGGGGCCCCGGAAATCAATCCCCCACAGATCCCGAGAGACAATTGTATTTATGTTCATTCCTCTTGCCTTCCCTGGTCACATCATGTTGTGTTTATCCCAGATGCACAAAAATGGATTAGTGACCCATGGTGATTCATTAAGGTGTAAAAATAGTGTAAAGAGACTTCCAGTTTTAGCTCTAATTTGTAAAATGTCTGAAAACTGTCACTGTCATCCTTAAAATAAGAAAAAAAAATAGACAAAGAAATGAATGATTTTTCTTGGATCCATCAAAGAGCTGAGGCCTTAGAGCAAACCACTATCCCCAAACCTGGTGAGTCAGGCACTTCCAGGGAGACACAGTACCTGTGGCCAGCTAACTTGGAACAGAATCTTGAGCCATAGACTAACAAGAATATTTAAATGATAAATCTGACACATTGTCGGAGGTTGAGTGAGGAGGCACTGTGGAAAGGGAAGGAAAAGGAATAACTTGACAGTGGAAACGCCTGGAAACACTACCTCCAACCAGATGATCAAAGTTAACAACCACAGTGATGAGTGACAAGTAATGTTAATAGCACGAATTCTTGATCGAGTGTGATGATAATAGGATTTTACCTCTGCAGACCTCCTCCCCCAGACCCATAACCCTGGTAAAAGTATGAGAAACAACAACCCCCAATTGAGGGACTTTTTTTTTTTTTTTTAANGGCACTGTGGAAAGGGAAGGAAAAGGAATAACTTGACAGTGGAAATGCCTGGAAACACTACCTCCAACCAGATGATCAAAGTTAACAACCACAGTGATGAGTGACAAGTAATGTTAATAGCACGAATTCTTGATCGAGTGTGATGATAATAGGATTTTATCTCTGCAGACCTCGTCTCCCAGACCCATAACCTGGTAAAAGTATGAGAAACAACAACCCCCAATTGAGGGACTTTTTTTTTTTTTTAATACCTGATCAGCATTCCTTGAAGCTGTCAAGGTCACCAAAGATAAGCAAAGCCTGAGAAACTTGTTACCTACAAGAGGAGCTGAAGGAGACATGACAACAAAATGTAATGTGGCAAAACCTAAGGAAATCTGAATAAAGTACGCCTTTAGCTAACAATTATGAATCAGCATTGGTTCATTAGTTGTGCCAAACGAACCATAGCAACATAAGATGTTGACAATAAGGGAAACTGGGTGAGTAATAATATATGGGAACTCCTTGTTTACAACTCTTCTGTAAATCTAAAACTATTCTTTTCACTCTTATGCATTGGAGAAGGAAATGGCAACCCACGCCAGTCTTCTTGCCTGGAGAATCCCAGGGACGGGGTAGCTTAGTGGGCTGCAGTCTATGGGGTCGCACAGAGTCGGACACGACTGAAGTGACTTAGCAGCAGCAGCAGCATTCTTAGAAAAAGTTATTAAAAATAGTAATGAAAAGGACTTCCCACAAAGAGGAATTTCCCTGACAGTCCAGTGGTTAAGACTACTCTGCGCTTTCAATACAGGGTTTAATCCCTGGCTGGGAACTAGTTCCCACATGTTGGGTGGCATGGCCAAAAAATAAAAATAAATTTTAAAAATTAAAACATAGTAATGAGGAAGATAGAAATACTATAGGTCTCAAAGTAATGTCATAAAAAACAAATAGAGGGCTTTCCTGGTAGCTCTGTGGCAAAGAATCCACCTGCCAGTGCAGGAGATAACAGGTTTCTTCCCTGGTCCAGAAAGATCCCACGTGCTGCAGGGCAGCTAAGCCTGTGCACCACAGCTATCGAGCCTGTGTTCTAGAGCCTGGGAGCTGCAACTACTGAGCCCATGTGCTGTAATGACTGAAGCCTGCGAGAAGTAAAGCCTGAGCTCTGCAACGAGAGAAGCCGCCCCCATGAGAAGCCCACCATGACTAGGAAGTAGCCTACTCGATGCGACTCGAGAAAAGCCTGCACAGCAATGAAGACCCAGCACAGCGAAAACGAAATAAAATTATTAAAAAAATAGTAACCAAGACTCTGTGAATTCAATTATTTTGGACAAGGCCCTGAAGAAGGAAAAGGTGAAGAGGAAGCATGGTGGTAACTCTCTGAAAGTAGGATTTCATCAAACTGTCACTCCAGTGAACTCCAGTCTCTTGTGCTCCATCTGAGTTTTGTCACAAAGCATGGTGTGAAACCAGCAGAGCTCTTGTGTCGCTTGCAAACAAAGCTTTTCACTGTATTAACTGAATGTTTAAAGAGCAAACATAAAAGAATATATTCCAGTCTGGTGGTATGTGGATCTTATTTTTAAAGGGAAAATAAAAAAGGCTACCATTGCAGAGGTATCATTCAAGACTGCATCTCTGATAGCAAAAACAGGTACAAGTCACACTGCTCCTGAGAATCTTGTAAAAGCAGATGCAAAACGAATGACAAATCTCACGCTCACAGGGAGAAAGCAGAACAAACTATGGCAAGATTCCTTCCTTAGAAGACCTTCCTTGTGGTTGTAGGTTCTCAGTGAGTAACACATGGAACCCCTACTGCTCTCTCACTTGTGAGTCAACTGACATTTACCTTACACAAAATCACTGGTCAGCTGAGTATAAACTGATTCTTGGCCAATGTGTGTTATGTAGGATGGAGGTACATTCAACATTGTTTTCCTACTGATTACTGAAAACTCAAGTCATGGAAGATACAATTTTTATTCAATTAACTATTACTCTGTGAGCCCTGCCAGAGACTGCAGAGTGTGTTGGAGTCAGGAAGGGTCAATGGCCACAGCCGGGTCAAATGCTGGTCCTTAACTAAGAGAAGTCACACTTAGATGTCAACCCATCTGTATGCCACCCTTGGATATTAGCCACCGACAGCCTTTGGTGATCAATAACATTCCCTCTAACCTTGATTCAAGGTTGAAGGAAATTGCATAAATTATGCAGATTACAAAATAATGCAATTGGGGGTTATTCTTAGCAGCAAACTGCACAAAGAAACGAGCGGTGACAATACTTTTTCCTAACGTAGGCTAGTCGCAAACAGAAAGATGTTCACAGAAGCTTTTTTTGTTTTGTTATATTGGCTGATTGGGTTTGCAAAGGTAATTTTCACACATGGTGAAATTTTTTTTAACTTTTTGGTGTATATTGGCAAAGTTGTGATACTTTCAGGTCCATAGCAGAGGGACTCAGCCATACATATACCTGTATCCATTCTCCCCCAAACTCCCCTCCCATCCAGGCTGCCACATAACATTGAGCAGAGTTCCCTGTGCTCTACAGAAGGCCCTTGTTGGTTATCCATTTTAAACACAGCAGTGTGTGCACGTTGATCCCCAATTCCTTAACTACCCTTCCCCCGATGGTAACCATAAATTAATTCTCTAATTCTGAGAGACTGCTTCTTTTTTGTAAATAAGTTCATTTGTATCATTTCTTTTAAGATTCTGCCTATAAGGGATATGATAAGATATTTGTCTTTCTCTGTCTGACTTACTTTACTTAGTATGATATCTCTAGGTCCATCCATGTTGCTGCAAGTGGCACAATTTCATTCTTTTTTTTATGCTAAAGTAGTAATTCCATTGTAAAAATGTACCACATCTTCCTTATCCATTCCTCTGTTGATGGACATTTGGATTACTTCCATGTCTTGGTTGCTGTAAACAGTGCAACAATGAACACTGGGGTATAGTACATGGCGAAAATTTGAACTGTCCAAGAGGGTCAACAGAGAAAAATCTGCAGTCCTTTCTTTCTTATCTTCCTTCTCTAAGGGGAACACCATTGCCATTTTCTTCCTATAAGTTGTTGACATGAAGGAAGAGATAAAGACTTGATGCTTGTGACTTTTCATTATATATCAGGTGGAGTATGATTTTTGATCACATTTTCCTTCTGAAGCCCCTCAGAAATAAAAATACAGGGGGCAAAAAGGCATGGACCCAAGGAACAAAGAAATTGGGAAAGAAAAATAGCAGTAGCATAAATTTTGAAAGCTGGAGAACAAGTGGGTGGCAACTAATTTTTCAGGACAGAAAAATCTGAAACCATCAGCTGTGCAGAGCTCCAGAACCTCAGGAGGTATCAGGCCCTCTGACAGTGGGAAGGCAGGGGATGCTGAAAATGGGAGAAGCAGTTAAATTTCTGTGTAAGATGCAGTTAGGTAAGAGTCCTTCCCAAAGCTCTACTGTTAGGTGACATCACCCAACATCCTGGAAGGAGATTAGGGGTTTCCTTCTTGGAGAGTTGAACCAAGTCCAGAGTTGAACCAGTCCAGAGGGATTCTGGACTCAGAAAATCTAGGAACAACTGTAGATAGGGTACTTACTGAAAATAGGGGAAAGAATGTTATTCAGTCACTAAATCATGTCAGACTTTTTGTGACCCCATGGAGTGCAGCATGCCAGGCTTCCCTGTCCTTTACTATCTCCTGGCTGCTGCTGCTGCTGTTAAGTTGCTTCAGTCGTGTCTGACTCTGTGCGACCCCATAGATGGCAGCCCACCAGGCTCCCTTGTCCCTGGGATTCTCCAGGCAAGAACAATGGAGTGGGGTGCCATTTCCTTCTCCAATGCATGAAAATGAAAAGTGAAAGTGAAGTCACTCAATCGTGTCCGACCCTCAGCGACCCCATAGACTGCAGCCCATCAGGCTGCTCCATCCATGGGATTTTCCAGGAGAGAGTACTGGAGTGGGGTTCCATCGCCTTCTCCGACTATCTCCCAGAGTTTGCTCACATTCCTGTCCATTGAGTTGGTGATGCTATCTAACCATCTCATTCTGTGCCACTCCCTTCTCTTTTTGCCTTCAATCCTTCCCAGCATCAGGGTCTTTTCCAGTGAGTCAGCTGTCTGCATCAGGTGGCGGAGTATTGAAAGAAAGAATAGAAACATAGATATTGAATGATTAGATCATTGTCCTTGGCTTGTGGAAGGCTGCCAGTCAGGCTACGCTTTCAGGAAGGTGATGGCAAAATCATTTCTCAGGAACATGAATTAGCCAAGAGAAAAGATGTTCTGATGTCAATAACTGGGATTCTTTCAATCAAACAACCTTCTGAGTCAAAAGCTCTCCTCAGGCACACAGATTCCTATTAGCTTAGTGGTGTCTCAGCAGTGATGACTACCAAGAAGCAAAGAAAACCTCTTTCGTGAATGACGTGATGGGGCAGGAAAGGAGATTTTGAAAGGAAACAGGAGAAGAGAACTTTAAAAATCTTTTTATACGGAGTGAAGTAAGTCAGAAAGACAGATAAATATCATATACTAATGCATATATATGGAATCTAGAGAGATAGTACCGAATAATTTATTTGCAAGTCAGCAGTGGAGAAAGAGACGTAGAGAACAGACTTATGGACACGGGGAGAGGGGAGGAGTGGGTAAGATGTATGGAGAGAGTGACATGGAAACTTATATTCCCATGTGTAAAATAGATAGCCAGTGGGAATTTGCTGTATGTCTCAGGAAACTCAAACAGGTGCTCTGTATCAACCTAGAGGGGTGGGATGGGGCAGGAGATGGGAGGGAGGTTCAAGAGGGAGGGGATATATGTATGTATACCTATGACTGATTCATGTTGAGGTTTGTCAGAAAACAGAAAAATTCTGTAAAGCAATTATCCTTCAACTAAAAAATAAATTTAAAAATCCTTTTATTTATGCCCATAAAGACATGAGAAGATATTGTAGGGTAAAGCAGAAATAGGATGCTGTAAGGAAAAAGGAATATTAGATGAGAAAAAGTTTGTGGGGAGTTAAAAATTTGATAGAAGATGAGAGACTCCACATAGATTTTGGAAGATGATTTTGGGAGATTCCCTCACAAACGGTGTGAAAAAACAAAAGAAATGAGAAATATAGGGGATCAGTTTGATTAAGAATCTTAATAGCAGAGAGAATTCTCTGGTGGTCCAGTGGTTGGGAATCTGGCTGCCTTGCAGGAGACACAGGTTTGATGCCTGGTCTGGGAAGATTCCACGTGCCTGGGGTGACTAAGTCTGTGCGAGGCAACTGCTGAGTCCACGTGCTGCAAGGAGTCCACGTGCCACAGGTACTGAGGACCGTGTGCCTGACAGCCGGTGTTCCACAACAAGAGAAGCCACCACAGTGAGAAGCTCACACGTTGCAATGAAGGGTGGCCCCCCTGCTCTAGAGAAAGCCCGCATGCAGCACTGAAGACCCAGCACAGCCAAAAATTAGTTAATTAATTTTAAAAAGGACAGCAAAGCACAGAGGAAATGCATGGAAGAATTTGAGGAAGAATATCTCAATAGAATTTCCACATCTGAAGTGGAAAGGCAAAGGCAAACTCAGTAACTATCTCAATGGATCTTTAACAAATAAAAGATCTCTCATCATATAATTTTTTAAAACACACAGAAAAGAGAGAGAGGTCGTTATAAAGTGGGGCAGAGGGAGGGAGAGAGGAAGGGAGAAAGGAGAGAGATCCTAAATGATGTCGCTGATGTAAAATATACTTTGTTTCAATTGTGTGGGAAAACTGTGGTAATTTTAAAATTTTTAGTAAACATTATTGGTCTGAATGTTGACCAAACTGATTCATTAGAAGGTCTGTGCTGGATGGCATTTCGTTGGTAGAAACACTGCATCCTATTGGCCCGCATCCTTTCTGATGGTCCACATGTCTGTTCTGGTTGGCTGCTGGCTTCTGTTTTCCTTCACACTGATTCTTTCCATGGACGATGTAAACTTAGTTCTAGCAGAGAAGCTCCTGCTAATAGCTCAGAGTTTATCAGCAGCATCTGACACTTTGTACAGTCAGAACCACCACCCCTACCGCTTCCATCAGGCGCCAAGTTTATAGTGGTGATATGGAAAACAGAAATAGCAGTGGCCCTTTTCCTGCTTTTGAACTTCACAATTATTCCTCTTCTCTTTTTCTTTTCCTCCTCACTTGGTAGTTTTATTAAGTCTCTGGGGAAATGAAAAGCCAGTCTCCTTTGAAAATCAGATTGAGGAATCCTGTCCTAATTCACTAACAGCCCTCACCTTCCTTTCTGAATGATTTCAGACCCTCTAATACCCTAAAACGGAGAAGGCAATGGCACCCCACTCCAGTACTCTTGCCTGGAAAATCCCATGGACGGGGGAGCCTGGTGGGCTGCAGTCCATGGGGTCGCGAACAGTCGGACATGACTGAGCGACTTCACGTTCACTTTTCACTTTCATGCACTGGAGAAGGCAATGGCAGCCCACTCCAGTGTTCTTGCCTGGAGAATCCCAGGGACGGGGGAGCCTGGTGGGCTACCATCTCTGGTGTCACACAGAGTCGGACACAACTGAAATGACTTAGCAGCAATACCCTAAAAAGGGCTGAGACGGAGACAGTGGAGAATCATACATCTGGTTGACCCCTGGGAGACTTGGCTGTCAGAGGCTCCCATGTGAAACAATTCTACATAAGAAAACAGTTGAGCTTCTGCTTGGTGATGCTCTGAGGAGCAGTGAAGTGGGTGAGACCCGGCAGATGCAGGGCTTGGTGTGTGGAGGGCTTAGTGGCCTGGGGAAAGCAACTGAGGGAGGGACATAGAGTGACGATGCTTGAACATCTAGCATGTGAAAGGAGTCAAGCCCTCTTTTCGGTTTGACTCCAGAAGGCAGAAGAGGGTCTCACTGGTGGATGTACATTCAATGGGCAATACAGCAGAGCTAAGAGTTTGACCTCTGGAGCCAGGCAGCCCGGGATGGAGCCATCACTGCTTACCAGCTTTCAACTTTGACCCTGAACAAGTTACTTAAACTATTCGGTGTCCTCCTCTGTCAACTTGAGTGGGTAGCCATTCCCTTCTCCAGGGTATCTTCCCTACCCAGGGATCAAAAGCAGGGTCTCCAGCATTGCAGGCAGATTCTTTACCATCTGAGCCACCAGGGAAGCCCATTATAATTGGGGAAGCCCATTTCAGTAGTGTCTGACTCTTTGTGACCCCATGGATGGTAACCTGTCCGGCCCCTTCATCCATGGGATTTTTCCAGGCGAGAATATTGAAGCAGGTTGCCATTTTCTTCTCCAGGAGATCTTTCCAACCCAGGGGTAGAACTCATGGGTCTTGCATCTCCTGTATAGGCAGGTGGATTCTTTACCACTTTGCCATCCAGGAAGCCACTGAAATCAGTTAACATATACAAAACATTTAGGGCAGTGCTGGGCATGTCATAGGTGTACCTGTGTTCTGGGGCTTAGAAGTGGTGCTCCCTGAGAGCAGCATGAAACACAAGCTATGGAAAGTGATTCTGATAGCAGCTTGCCCTCGGAGAGGTGTGTTCTCGTGGCTGCAGTCAGGCCACAGCTGGTGGACAGCATCACAGTGATGGAAGGGTGGGAGGGTTTGCGCCAAGCACAGGAGGTAGGCTTAGAGAAACCTTCTAGTCCTTTCCAGTCCTTTCCACCTCCACCTGATGTGCTCACATCCGAGCCACTGGCTCTTAAGCTGGTTAGCTGGTCTTGGAGCACTGGTTTTTGGTCTGTGCTGTGCTCAGAGCCACTTATCAGAGCATTACCTGGAGGTGCTTGTCAGGTGCATGTTCATCACGGCATCTAGTCCTTGGATGCTTTGCTTGACTACATCGTGGGGTGCAGGCTCTGGAAAGGAAAACAAGAACCACGTTTTCCTTTCTGTGCAGGCTCGGAGCAGAGCTGGCAGGGTCTCTCAGGTCATGAGAAACTCCAGATTTCGGAATGAATTTCATATTTTCAAAGCAACAAAACCAGAAAGCTTTGAGCAAGTTGTGAGGAAGAAATTGTGTGTCTCTCGGGGCTGGGAGTCAGAAAAGGCGTGAAGTACAATGTATTTTGACACAACCGACTCACAGGCACAAAGCCACACTGTCTGCTGCGCTGTCTCTCACGCTCCTGCTGCCTGCAGCGGGGAAAACGCTCTCATGGCGAGGACAGGCCAGCCGCGGGTGCTGGGCTCCTTGGCCTCCGACACCAAGCCTGGAAGGCATGCAATGGCCACGTTCAAATATAATTCATTCAATGTCTCAGTACACGAAAACAACCAATTATAAAGGCCAGTGTTGGTAGCATGTCTTTATTTTTAATTGCAAAACCAGTGTGACAACATTAGAGAACTTTTTCAGAACTGAAGGAAACACATCACTCGAAGTATCCCAGGTCTTATGCAGTTTCTAGAGTTTGTCTTTATACTAGATCTCTTTGTTTTTTCTTGTGCTAATAAATTTTTACACAGTTGTAGCCAGCCTTTTTACTTAGCATTATAACAGAAAAATGTTTCCAGGATTCATTTCAGTCCTATCACCTATTTTTTTTTTAGGCTACCCAGTACTGTCTTACATGCACTTACTGTATTTTAAATCAGTGATTCCATATTGTCAGACTTTGCATTGCCATCGATTTTGCAGTGTGATGAAAGTGAAAGTGAAAGTTAGTTGCACAGTCGTGTCCAGCTCTGCAATTCCATGGACTACAGCCTGTCCCGCTTCTTTGTCCATGGAATTCTCTAGGTTTAGCTCTTCCTATTTTTTTTTTTTTAATTGTTTACTTACATTAAGTGAAATTCCTGGATGAATGGAATATGTGAGTGTTTTTACTACTCTTACCTTACTTTTTTACTTAGAGAGCAATGTCCTTCCAGTTAAATAGTGCAGACTGACCACACGTGTTTCTCTCTTCTTTCTCCTCAGATCCCACTCTGCTGGCAGAAGGTAAAGTGTCTGTTTGGAAGACCCAAGGTAGAGACTGCACTGAACAAAGGAAAGTTACAGCTTACCTGCCGGTGAGATGTGTGGTGAGGCCCAACTGAGCCAGAAAAAGCAAACTTCAGAAAGAAAAAAAGAGGCCATCACAGAAAATGACAGCCTCTTGAGAAGGTACCATAATCTACTTAACCTTTCTCTGACCTTCAGTGTTGTGATGGTTCATTTTCTGCATCAACTTGACTGGGTCACCGGGTCCCCAGATATTTTCCTAAACATTGTTTCTGGGTGTGTCCGTGAGGGTGTTTCCGGAA
>SJYX01010177.1:0-126432 GCA_006410675.1 Oreotragus oreotragus | reverse complement strand
GATTCATGTCAATGTATGGCAAAACTGCCACAATACTGTAAAGTAATTCTCTTCCAATTGAAATAAGTAAAACAACAGACTAAAGAAAAACAAAACAAAACAAAACCAAAAAAAAACAGAAAAAAAAAAAAAAGCATGGATGAAGGCAAAAAAAAAAAAAGAATCCATCTGCCAATGCAGGAGACATGGGTTCATCAATCCCTGGTCCGAGAAGATCCCACATGCTGCTGGCAACTAAGCCCACCTTTGTGTGGATATATATTTTAATTTCTCTAGGACAAATACAAAGGTGTATAATGGCTGGGTTATAAAGTTTAAAAGTTTAACTTCATAAGAAATCACTTGTTTCCAAAGTGACTGTTCAGGTCATACTCTCAAGTAGCATGTAAGAGTTCTAGTTTCTCTATATCCTCACCAATGCTTGCTATTGTGAGACACTTTGATTTTAGCCATACCAAGAGTGTACAGTGGTATTTCAAGGTTTCACTTTGCATTTCTCTGATGACTAATGCTCCTTGGAAGAAAAGCTATGGCCAACCCAGACAGCATATTAAATAGCAGAGACACTACTTTGCCAACAAAAGTCTGTCTAGTCAAAGCTATGGTTTTTCCAGTAGTCATGTACGGATGTGAGAGTTGGACTATAAAGAAAGCTGAGAGCTGAAGAATCGATGCTTTTGAACTGTGGTGCTAGAGAAGACTCTTGAGAGTCCCTTGGACTGCATGGAGATCCAATCAGTCCATCCTAAAGATCAGTTCTGAACATTCACTGAAAGGACTGATGCTGAAGCTGAAACTCCAATACTTTGGCCACCTGAGGTGAAGAACTGACTCATTTGAAAAGACCCTGATGCTCGGAAAAATTGAAAGTGGGAGGACATGGGGACGACAGAGGATGAGATGGTTGGATGGCATTACCGACTCAATGGACATGAGTTTGAGTAAACTCCGGGAGTTGATGATGGACAGGGAAGCCTGGGGTGCTGCAGTCCATGGGGTTGCAAAGAGTTGGACATTACTGAGCGACTAAACTGAACTGAACTGATGACTGACGATGTTGTACATCTTTTCACATATTTACTGGCCCTTCTTACATCTTCTTTGGTGATTATCTCATACTTAAAAAAAATTAAGATTCTTTTATTTTTTGTAAGGATTCTTTATATTGGATACAAATCTGTCAGACATATGTATGCTAATATTTTCTCCCATTATATGGCTTGCTGTTTTGCTGTTTCCTGTTATCAAAAGTGTCTTAAAGAGTAAATGTTTTAAATGTAGATAAAGCCCAACTTTTAATTTTTTTTTTTTTATAGCTCACACTTCTATCCTAGAAATTTTTGCTTACTCTAAGATTGCATGGATTTGCTCCTAGTTCTTGCATTTAGGTCGATGGTACTATTTTTGTTAAATTTTTATTTATTAAAAATTTATTGGAGTATAGCTGCTTTACAACATTGTGCTAGTTTCTACTGTACAGCAAAGTGAATGAGCTATACATACACTATAGGGGGTAAAGATATCCCCTAGGTCTACAGTACTTTAAGTGAACTTATGTGCATGGTATGAGGTAAGGGTTGATGTTCATTTCCCTGACACCTTTACTGAAGAATAATGGAAGCCCTTTAACTTTGTTGTTCTTTTGAAAACTTGCTGTGGCCACTCTGGGTCACTTGATTCCTATAAAAATTTTAAAATCATGTAAATATCTAAATTTGCAATCATTTAAACCTTATGTATTTCTAAAAACACTTTTTCTTGGGGTTCCTTTAAATCAAAATAGCTATCTCAGCAATACTGAATTTTCTAATCCATAAATATGATATAGCTTTTCATTTATTTGGATCTTTGTGCTTTATTTACAACTTTCAACGTACACATTTTATCAAATTTATCCCAATATATTTCATAATTTTTAATGTTACTGTAAACGAAATTGTGCTTAGATTTACTTTTCTAACTGTTCTTTGCTAGAATATAGAAATACTGATTTTTATATAATAACCTTACTGTCACCTCTTTTAAATTTACATAAGTGCATTTATAGAAATGTTATTGGAAAAGTAGGCTGCAAGTACTAGTTTTGTGTTTGTGTATTACTCTGCTAGTATAGAAACATATCCAGTAGTCATGTATGGATGTGAGAGTTAGACCATAAAGTAAGCTGAGTGCCAAATAATTGTTGTTTTTGAACTGGTGGTGGAGAAAACTCTTGAGAGTCCCTTGGACTACTACAAGAAGATCAAACCAGTCAATCCTAAAGGAAATCAGTCCTGAATATTCATTGGCAGGATTGATGCTGAAGCTGAAGCTCTGATACTTTAGCCACCTGATGCAAAGAACTGACTCATTGGAAAAGACCTTGATGCTGGGAAAGATTGAAGGAGGGAAAAGAAGGGGATGGAAGAAGATGAGATGGTTGGATGGCATCACCGACTTGATGGACATGAATTTGGGTAAGCTCTGGGAGTTGGTGATGGAACAGGGAGGCCTGGCGTGCTAGAGTCCATGGGGTCGCAAAGAGTCAGACAGAACTGAGTGAGTGAACTGACTGATGCAATACAAAGGTAGTTAGGGAATTCCCTGGCGGTCCAGTGGTTGAGACTCCAAGCTTTCACTACTGAGGGTCTGGGTTTGATCCCTGGTTAGGGAACTAGCTGTGACCAAGTGATTAAGGTGATGGACTAGAAATCCCATGGGGTCTCCCTGTGCAGGTTCAAATCCTGCTGACTATGCATTCCTTTGTGCTCCCTAGTGGTTCAGATGGTAAAGAGTCCACCTGCAATGCAGGAGAGCTGGGCTCGATTCCTGGGTTGGGAAGGTCCCCTGAAGGAGGGCGTGGCAATCCACTTCAGTATTCTTACATGGCGAACCCCCATGGACAGAGGAGCCTGGTGGGCTACAGTGCATGGGGTCACAAAGAGTCGGACAAGACTGAGCGACTAAGCACAGTCATCTTCCAGTGCTTCCTACAGACTACAGACAGATAGGGAACTAAGATCCCATAAGCTTCACGGTTTGGCCAAAATATTAAATAAGTAAATAAACAAATATTAACAAATAAAATGAAGGTAGTTAAGAGTTGGGGAGGGAATCTCCACATCCACACAGAACACTGATATATCAAGGCAGCTCATCAGAGGCTTGCTTTACACCAAATTTGGGAAGAACAATGATGAGACACTCAGGAATTAGGTAGTTTTGCGATTAGGATTCTTAAACAGGAAAGTCTGTGACTATATCCTAAACTCCTCAGGCATGCCCCTAAATATATACAGAAACTTGTTTTTGTTTTAAGAGTTCCTCGGGAAAACAATTTGGGGTGGAGGAGAAGATGCCACTTACAATGTTTTTTGAACTTAACCCCAGGAACCTGGTTCTTACTTTAGTTGGGGATAAAAGTAAGAGGAGTGGAGGTAATGTAAGATGGTAAGAAAATGACACTAACAAACGGGCTATGAAACCAGGGGCGCTGTAAAGAACTGAAAGGGCAAGTTAATTCTATTGTGGAAGCCTGACAGAAGCTGGAACACTGGTATACCAGAAAAGCGCTTTACCTCACACAGCATAGCTTCAGGGCCCTGAGATGACCAAGTCAAAATCAATTAATGTGGAAAGTGATACATCACCCAGGCCTTAACAGACTCCAGAGCCATGTCAATATCTGCCTTTGCCATTGGGAGTGACAGGATGGCAGCTGCCACATAAGTCACAAAGTGCAGATGAGAGAATGGCACAAGTGGCTGTTGAGCGGGAGGCTGAGACAAAGGCATCAATGACCCGGATCAGGAAGAGAGATCACTTTCACGGTGGACGACAGCAGCTATGATGCTCCAGGTGAAATTCCATTTTAACTAACACAAATGCTATGTTGTTGTTCTCAAGACGTGTCAGGAATCTAATTCTATCCGTTCACTTTTTACATGCCTAATCTGAGTCTTATAAAAAAAGTATATGTTCTACATCAGAATACCATAATTATGTTATGTGGGAAAAAAGGCATGGAAATAAAATGACAACCACCCATATAAGAACAAGCAAAGCTTGTTTATTTGTTTATTTATTTATGTATCCAGAGCTTGCTGTAGCATCAGTTACCATCACTTGGACCTGGCAGAGACTCAAAGGCAGGCAGTGGAGTGGAAAAGCTTTATAGGTGGATGAAAGGACAGGCTTCAGGTATGCCGACTGGAGGCACTTGGCACAGAGATGCTGAAGGTGGGTTAACTAGAAGTGGGCATCTTATATGACAGGTTAAGTGTGCATATTTAGCTTTCTCTCATTAGTCTTAAGTTGGAAGTGAGGGCAAATACTAGAGAAACTGTCTGTTAATAATCCAGTCCTGGTGATTCAGTTCCAGTTGTTACTGTTGTAGTTCCAGGGGTTACTGTTGGCTTCTTGGACTGGTTGTTTAAGATAGTAATCTTACTTCCTACAAGTCTGACTTGTAGATATAGGCTGTGTTCCTAGGCTATTTGCTAAAAGTTGGGTGTCAGAATTCTATTTTTATAGATGGTCTGGTCATTTGTATACATATCCAGTTTCTCAAAGGATAGTGTTAAGTTTACTCATGTATTTATTTTCTTTTTCTTGACATCTGAGGATAACTGGGTTCACTTGCCAATGCAGGAGACTAGGGTTTGATTCCTGGGTCGGGAAGATCCCCTAGAGTAGGAAATGACAGCCTGCTCCAGTATTCTTGCCTAAAAAATCCCATGGACAGAGGAGCCTGGTGGGCTACAGACCACAGGGTTGCAGAGTTGGACATGACTGAGCAACTGAGTACACACACACGTGTCATGTTTGGCCAGCAGGATTTCCTGACATTCTCATTCTTTGCTTTACACTAACTGATTATGTTCTCAAATTACATTTATTATAGTTCACTTATAGCTGATTGATCTCAGTTGTCTGCCATGGCTGAATTCTGATCCAGTGAAGCTTTATGCCCCTTCCCTTATGCTAGTCACACTGGCAGGTAGTCTTCCTTCCATAGAAGGAGAAAGTTTATGAATTTAAAACAAATGGGATACTATACATTAAAAAAAAAAAAAAAACACTGAAAGAAATACCACTCCCCCTTTCTCAACATCATAGTGAAATTATGTTATAAGAACAGATAAGAAATCATGGTTCTGGTTTTTTTCTGGTTTCTCAAAGCCCTCTGCAGTAAATTAGAAAGTGAAAAGACATTTTTCTAAAAGAATGTTTGAAAAATCACTATCTTAGTTGAGTATTTATTTATATATTTTAAATAAGGCAGAAACCTCTTCTTCAGCCCAATAGTGCTGTCTCTTTTCCATATTTTTTTTCTTCCTTTCTTTTTGGGCTGTGCCACTTGGCTTGTCAGATCTTAGTTCCTTGACCAAGGACTGAACCAGGCTCTCAGTAGTAAAGGCACAAGAGTCCAAACCACTGCACCACCAGGGAATTCCCAGAAAAGACACATTCTTAAGTAAAGAGAAAATTATGTAATTTACACATATTTATAGCATACTAAATTCTTTCATTTTGCCTTCCTCTGACTTTTTAGGTTCATTTCATTCATTCAATACACACTGAATGAACATCTACTATGTATTAGTCAGTCACTACACTAATGCACTGTGGACACAGTGGTAAGCATAAAGGAGAAAACGTATAAATTGTCCAGATGAGTGTTTTTGATCATTTTAGTGTTCTATTTTTTTCTCATTTGTATATTTGAGAAGAAACGACTTAGGAAAATCGTTACTCAAAAGCTTTCATTAGAAAAATGCTGTAGTGCAGATGAATGGATAAGAAAGCTGTGGTACATATACACAATGGAGTATTACTCAGCCATTAAAAAGAATACATTTGAATCAGTTCTAATGAGGTGGATGAAACTGGAGCCAATTATACAGAATGAAGTAAGCCAGAAAGAAAAATGTCAATACAGCATACTAACACATATATATGGAATTTAGAAAGATGGTAACGATAACCCTGTATGCGAGACAGCAAAAGAGACACAGATGTATAGAACAGACTTTTAGACTCTGTAGGAGAGGGAGAGGGTGGGATGATTTGGGAGAATGGCATTGAAACATGTATAATATCCTGTAAGAAACGAATCGCTGGTCTATGTTCGGTGCAGGATACAGGATGCTTGGGGCTAGTGCACTGGGATGACCCAGAGAGATGGTATGGGGAGGGAGTTGGGAGGCGGGGTTCAGGATTGGGAATTCATGTACACCTGTGGCGGATTCATACTGATGTATGGCAAAACCAATATAGTACTGTAAAGTAAAATAAAGTAAAAAAAAATAATAAAATAAAAAAAGAAAGAAAAATGCTGTGGTGATTCACTTATAGCTTAATTCTTTCTTCTCTCTTAGCCACAAAGCATATCATCCTGGGTCATTATAAAAAATGTTACTTGGTTAGGGAACAGATAAGGCATTTGCTATAATAGAGAATTCATCGTGTAGAATAAATTTTAACTAAGAAAATAAACATCATTTCTCTGGTAAGGTACCAGAAAATAGCATCCATATTTTATGCCCTTGACTATAATTGAAGTTTTACTTGTATACAAATGAGTTCTATCCAGAGCTCTTTCTTTTATTTTTAAGACTCAGACAAAGTATTTATACAAAATAAATAATATCTTTGCATTTTAAGGGTAGCCTTCTGTTCTACAGTACCAAAGATGACTTATGTGGATTAATAGAAGACTGAGTCTTTGATATATGCACTAGGCATTTTATGGTAGATACAAAAAATGTATTACACAGCTTTTGATACTCAATGTTTTAATGAAACATTAACCAGCAGATAAGACCCTTCCTTTTAAAACTGGTTTGCAACAGAGCCAAGAAATAGAAGCCAGACTGTAAGAAACTTGGGTCTCATGATCCTCTTCAAACATTAAAAGAAACTTTCCAATCTTTTGCTTGATGACTCCTATCCCCTATTTAATTTTTTTTTTCTGGCAGCAATATAAACAGCTTCATCCACTCAGAATTATAATTTAACTATTATGGCTATTGTAGAGGGTAAGATAAAAGCTGACAACAATAATGTTGAACTTAACTCGATGATCTATGAACTGCACTTGGGATGAAGCAGACATTTTCCTCCCCAATTTAATGGTAGCAGGTCAAATAACAGCAGATTGAGATCAGGGGCAGAAAGGTAAGTTTTTCAACAATTCAGTATCATGGGTAATATCATAACCACAGTATGCAAAACTTGTTGAAATCTTGCTGTAAAGTACTAATTTCCAAGTCCAAATAAGAAACAACTTGCTCAAAGAAATGGTCCATGAACCAACTCTAAAAGTTCATTTGAAAGAGAATTTCTTTGTATTTAATCAACTGGCTAATAATATCATTTCAATTTCTTAGTAGACAGCTCCCAGAATTTACGGAGACTGGTTTGTCCAAAGAGGTAGTGTTCTAAGACTGTTTTATTAGTGTACAGTCTGTTCCCATGTAGCTTCATGGGGAGCACAGAACAGAAAAATAAAAACGCTTCTTTCGCATACTTTTAGATGTATGTGCAGCATCTAAAAATACAAATGCTAGAATTTCTTTCCCCAAAGGAAATAATGGTGGGAGACACTTTTCAGTAACTGGATACCTTCCAGCTGATAACAATTAATAAAAACTGGGTAAAATATATTTTAAAAATCTTTTAGTGGACTTTTGGACTCTGAGGGAGCGGGAGAGGAGAGGGAGGGATGATTTGGGAGAATAGCATTGACATATGCATACTATCATGTAAGAAATGAATTGCCAGTCTATGTTCGATGCAGGATGCAGGATGCTTGGGGCTGGTGCATGGGGATGATCAGGAGGGATGATGTGGGGTGGGAGGTGGGAGGGGGGGTTCATGTTTGGGAGTTCATGTACACCCGTGGCGGATTCATGTCAATATATGCCAAATCCAATACAGTACTATAAAGTAAAATAAAGTAAAAATAAAAATTAAAAAAACAAAACAAAACAAAACATTAAAGACCCAACAAGGAGGTGATGAGTATCATTATAGGAGAAGATGGAAATCCAAAATGGAGATCTTGCCCAGCACAGAGGGACACTTTAGCAAGGGGGCATTTGTTAACAGGTAAGAAATAACTGAGCAGCTGAACTGTGCATTTAGCTGTCTCACAAGGTCAAGGGAACAAAACTGGAGTCTAGGATCTGCCAGGAATGGGAACTCTAGTAAAACACCCCATACCTGAGACCCTTAGGAGCTACATGCTAGGGGTAAAGATGAACCAGAAGTAAAACAGTTTCTGTGGTCCTGATTTGTGTCATTTAACTGGCCTAGAAAACTTTCAACCTGGAACTTGGATTGAACTGCTCACAGGTGAAATGAAAACCCTCTCTGGGGGAAAAAAAAAGATCATTTCTATACATATGTTCAAATATTAAATCCAGCACCCCCAAATAATTAGGTGTATGAAAAGGGAAGAGAATTAGTAGAATAATATGCAAAAGAAATCATGGTAAAGGTCATAGGATTAGAGTAGTGTAGGCAATCTTTTCAGGTTATTCTTCATATAATACTGCAAAAATGTAGCAGAAAAGAGCTAGAGTCTGTGAGATGAGTGGTGGAGATGGAGGAAGTTGAGCACACAGGAAGAGTTACAAAATTAAGAGTCACATTTGATGATCACTGTGTTGGAGAAGGTGACTATTTCCCTAACACCACTAGAGGGTATTGGTTGAGGATATTCTCCTTTAGTTTTTTTCTTTTTAAAGTAACATGAGATTTCAGTTGTTCAATCATGCATAATACTTTCTTCTGGTAGAGCTAAACCATAGTAGCTAATTACAAACCATACGCTACATGGCGGCATATGTAAGCTACTGAAGGATCTAAATCAAGAACTCTTGATGTGAGATCCTCTGATACACACTCTCCTGGAAGTCTATGAATCTCCTGAAATTGCATGTTTTAATAGGGAGAGAGGAAGGGAAATTTTCAGTCTTTCATCATCCATTTCTGTGTGTATGTGTGTGTGCTCAGTTGCGTCTGACTCTTTGCGACCCCATGGACTGCAGTCCATCAGGCTCCTCTGTCCATGGAATTATCCAGACAAGAATACTGGAGTGGACTGCCATTTCCAGGGGACCTTCCCAACCCAGGGATCGAACCCGAGTCTCCTGCTTGCCAGGCAGATTCTTTACCACTGAGCCACCTGGTTTGCCACCTCCTAGAAAATGTGACCATTTCCTGTAACCCAAAGCAGAGGTTGCAAACTCAAATGCCTTCAGGATATAAGCAATTTTAATACATCTGGTATGGCTAGCAGTAATGGCAATAGGAATGATAAAGAGCATGATGAGTTGGAGAATATAGAGCCAGCTTGAAAGCACTCTATTTCTTTTCAATGTGATTGTTAAACAGTTTCTGAATACCTTCTCTAGAAAAATTTGTCTGTTTTAATGACCCACCTCCCAGAATATAGGAAATAAAAGCAAAAATAAACAAATGGGATCTAATTAAAATTAAAAGCTTCTGCACAACAAAGGAAAATGGGATGATTTGGGAGAATGGCATTGAAACATGTATAATATATAAGAAACGAATCGCCAGTCTAGGTTCAATGCAGGATACAGGAAGCTTGGGGCTGGTGCACTGGGATGAACCAGAGGAATGATATGGGGAGGGAGGTGGGAGGGGAGTTCAGGATTGGGAACACATGTACACCCGTGGCAGATTCATCTTGATGTATGGCAAAACCAATACAGTATTGTAAAGTAAAATTTAAAAAAAAAAAAGAAAAAAAATAAAATTAAATGTAAGTCAGAGGCTAAGATAGTGGTCTGATATGTTTTCCATAGTTCTAGGTGAGACTCACCTCTCAATACGGAGGGTCTAGAGGGCAGAAAGGTGGGGAAGAAATGTCCCAGGAGGTGGATGAGAAAACGAGATCCACTTCAGGCTACCAATGACACAAGTTACTGTTAATCCTCAACTGAGGGGGAAAAAAGTGCCTTAGTTGGGACAAATGCAGAGAAATCTAAGGAGCTGATAATCACAGGACTCCATGTCTTAGAAGGAGAAGTGTTTGAATTTCTGTTTACCCTTCCTTTCACCTACTTCCTTCCTAATGACTGCCTTCTTTAAATTAACTCACCTAGAACCTAAGTTAAAGAATCAACTTTTAGGGCATCTCTCCAGTTGCAGTATTTAGATACTTAGCTTTAGGGTACAGAATAGGAGTTAGCAGTAATGTAACTTCCTTGGAAAATTCTACTCATGGATTCTTATTCATTTTGGTTTGCTTAGACTGGTTTTCAGAAAAAACTGTTAACAGATGGCAAACAGACCAAAAGTTTAATTTTTTCAAAACTCAGACAATATGCAAAATTTTGTATGTGGGTACAATTTTCTGGAGATATTCCACAAATTTCCTCAATAATCCATATATATAAAAATCATGTCATACACAATGAATTTATACAATATTATATGTAAATTATATCTCAATAAAGCTGGATAAGGAAAAAAGTGCTGCCTAAAAAGTAAATTTATCTACTAATAATCCTATGCTCTTTTTACTAATAACTTACAGACATACAGAAACAAATGGGGGGGGAATCATCTGAACACATGGTGGTTCTTCCTTGTGCTATTTGGGGATAAATTTTTATAAGATTAGGGACTTTCTACACCTTCTTAGCTTAGAGAAGAGGCTTTTAAATACTTATAATCTTCCATTCCAACATCCCACTATTCTGATTCTCTCCCACTGGAAGCGAGAATCCCTGTAGAGACAGGACACACAGAGGCAGAAAGCACTCCCTGCTTGGCAGCTCTTACACTAGAGTTTCCTTGCCTACATAATTGCCTCCAGTGCACAAGAAATACTATGTGCACATCTACGTATGATGATGACTATTTGGCTGAAATGAAAAGCAGTGTTAAAAGAACCTTAAATGTTTCATAAAAACCTGTAAGACCGTTCATCACTGAATGCTCCTTTGGGTTTTAAACTGAGGTTTCCAATGACTGTTTTGAATAGACATGTGTGAGATACAAAAGACGGCAAAAATGCGTTACTTGTGTAATACAGATATTTCCATATTATTCCCCTATTGACCTGGATTTCCTTACCCATCATACAATTTATTTTAATGTGGAAAGTAAAGCAATTGTATACTCATTACAGTAGGAAAGTTATTATCTTCAAAAGTCACCTTTGTCTACATGGCAAATGTATTCTTTGTTGGCTCCCCAATCTGAAATTTATTCTAGAACCTGCACATTAAAATAATGTGAGGTAGTTACTCAGACTTAAAGAGAAAAACGCCATTTTAGGAAGAAGTACTTCACTGAACCGTCACAGTAGAGATTAGGCAAGAGGAAAGACCTACAGTTACTGGAAGAACAGCAAGGGAATTCTGAATATAAAAGGGAGGGACACTAGGAATACTATGGAGACAAGGATGACAAGGATTTGTGCTTCCAGAACACAGCATGAAGTGGAGTGAAAGTTGCTCGGTCGTGCCCTATTCTCTGTGACCCCATGGACTGTACCCTGCCAGGCTCCTCTGTCCGTGGAGTTCTCCAGGCCAGAATACTGGAGTGGGTAGTTGTTCCCTCCTCCAGGGCAGCTTCCCAACCCAAGGATCGAACCCAGGTCTTCTGCATTGTAGGCAGATTCTTTACCATCAGAGCCACCAGGGAAGCAGAATACAGAATAGCATGTATCAATATACAGAAAAGGCCAGGAGAATGCACTGCTTCATTTAAACAACTTTCTTGAAAATTTCAATTGACTCCCATGAGTGTGAGATGGACATGGTGACTTGCAACTTATGAAGAGAATACAACAAAAAGTGATACGATGCCACTTTTGAGACTAAGTTATAAAAAACTGTCTCATCTCGCTTGTTCTCAGGAAGCAAGCTGCCACGGGTGAGGTCACCTGTGGATAAGCACCCATGGCAAGGAACTGAGGGCAGCCTCTGGTAAAAGCCACAAAGAACTGAGGCCCTCTGTTCCAACAGCCCAGAAGAACTGAATCCTTCAACAAACATAAGCATAAAAAACTTGAAAGAGGAGCCTTCTCCAGTTGAGCCCTGAGATGACTACAGCCTAGGCTGTCTTTTTTTTTTTTTTTTCATGATCCTGGCAGCTTGTGGGATCTTAGTTCCCCAACTGGGGATTGAACCTGGACCCTTGGCAGTGAAAGCATGAAATCCTAACCACTGGACTGCCGGGGAATTCCCTAAATTTAAATGTTATAGCAAACAACTTCTAAACAAGGAAAAACAGAGAAACAAAGAGGATTTCAAGTGATTTAGAGACAAAGGATGGCAGTGGTGACATCAAATACAGAATTCCTAAAATCTCTAGTTTCTTGAGCATCAAAACACAAGTCAAGAATATCTTTTTCTCTTCTTTGTTCCCACCGAATTTTTCATGAATACTGGGCTGTAGGAACATATATATATTGCGTAGGGAAAGAAGAACATAAAACTGCATTTTTTTCAGAAATAAATTTATAATAACATATATATATATGTGAGAGATGTTGTTCATCATAATAACTGATGCTCCAGACATTGTGCTAATAAGTACCTTATATCTTAATTAATCATCACAAACACCCTATGGAGTACATGATATTACTCTCTGTCCTTTACAGATGAAGAACCAGAAAATTAGGAAGACTAAATAATAAAAGTTATACAACTAGTAAGTGGCATGATTAGACTTAGCCAAGTTTATATGATCCCAGAGCTATTTATCACTATGAAAAGCTGCCTCCACTAAAAAAAAAAAAAACAACCAAAACCCATAAGCTTAGAATCTATACATAGACTGCTTATGAAAACAGGCCAGTGACGGCAGGTTGTAGGTACAACTTTATCCTCTTTGTGAAGTGCTCTCATAAAAAGGATAATGATAATCATACCCAGAGCACTTTTTTCAGTATTTATTTATTTATTTGGCTGCACTCGATCTTAGTTGTGACACACAGGCCTCTCTCTAGTTGTGCACATGCTTAGTTGCCTCACAGCCTGTGGAATCTTAATTCCCCAACCAGGAACTGAACCCACGTTCCCCGTATTGGGAGGCAGATTCTTAACTGCTGGACCATCAGGAAAGTTCCACACATAGCATTCTTAGAGGAAAAGTAGTAAAGTCTGTGGAACACTTTAACTGTAGCTAAGATTTATTTGGCACCCCACTCCAGTACTCTTGCCTGGAGAATGCCATGGACGGAGGAGCCTGGTAGGCTGCAGTCCATGGGGTTGTGAAGTGACTAAGCGACTTCACTTTCACTTTTCACTTTCATGCATTGGAGAAGGAAATGGCAACCCACTCCAGTGTTCTTGCCTGGAGAATCCCAGGGACGGTGGCGCCTGGTGGGCTGCCGTCTATGGGGTCGCACAGAGTCAGACACGACTGAAGCGACTTAGCACAGCACAGCACAAGATTTATTAAAACTGACTCTGGACCACATAATTGTCATTATTTTATATATTTTAATTATTATATCTTCACAGTATTCCTACGATACAGGTAATATTATAATCCCCATTTTACAGATAAGGAAATCAATCATTCTTACAGTTAAGTAATATGCCCAAGGTCATAAAAGCACAAAGTGGTAGACTCAGTATTTGAACACAGGCAGCCTGGCTCTCAGGTCTGCATTCCACTGCCTCAAAAAACCCAAAGACAAGACAGGTTTTAGGGTTAATAAAAAAACTTCTATTTGGATATCTAGCTAAATTACAGATCTAAGCACCATACTTACAGGCCAAGTCTTTATAATTTGTGATGCAAAACACCTTGAGAAGAGTTAATCTAAAGGTCAGTTAAAAAACAGTTAATGGGGGAGGGAAGGACTGGGAGTTAGGGGTTAGCAGATGTAAACTAGTATACAGAGGATGGATAAACAACAAGGTCCTACTATAGCACAGGGAACTACATTTTCAACAGCCTGTGAAAAGCCATATAATGGACAAGAATATTAAAAAAGGAAGGTCTATATGTGAATAACTGAGTCACTGTGCTGTACAGCAGAGATTAGCACACATTGTAAATTCACTATATTTCGATTTAAAAAGATGGTTAATGTCTTAAATAATGATAAAATGTAAATCATGAAAACAACTAAAAATGTTCAAAGTGAAGAGTTCTATTCAATAAAGCACCTGTCCACTGAAAGAACTTTCTATTCAATAAAGCACCTGTCCACTGAAAGAACTTTCTAACATGTTAAGAACTTATTAGTTGATAAAGGAGTATGTGGATGAAAAGCTATGCATTCTCTTATTCTAGCTCTTTGGTGTACTTATGCTCATAATCAGTTTTCAGGCAGAGCTATGCATTCTCTTATTCTAGCTCTTTGGTGTACTTATGCTCATAATCAGTTTTCAGGCAGTATCTCTCATGCTTGAAATATACTGAAGTCATTCCTGTATATCTCTCTGCTTCCTCTCTCTAGCTGTTACACGAACTTGCACGTCCTGGTTAGGGCAGCACTGCATTTCTACCTTCATTTGATTTATAAGTTTGTCCACTACCCNCTGTGGAACACTTTAACTGTAGCTAAGATTTATTTGGCACCCCACTCCAGTACTCTTGCCTGGAGAATCCCATGGACGGAGGAGCCTGGTAGGCTGCAGTCCATGGGGTTGTGAAGTGACTAAGCGACTTCACTTTCACTTTTCACTTTCATGCATTGGAGAAGGAAATGGCAACCCACTCCAGTGTTCTTGCCTGGAGAATCCCAGGGACGGTGGCGCCTGGTGGGCTGCCGTCTATGGGGTCGCACAGAGTCAGACACGACTGAAGCGACTTAGCACAGCACAGCACAAGATTTATTAAAACTGACTCTGGACCACATAATTGTCATTATTTTATATATTTTAATTATTATATCTTCACAGTATTCCTACGATACAGGTAATATTATAATCCCCATTTTACAGATAAGGAAATCAATCATTCTTACAGTTAAGTAATATGCCCAAGGTCATAAAAGCACAAAGTGGTAGACTCAGTATTTGAACACAGGCAGCCTGGCTCTCAGGTCTGCATTCCACTGCCTCAAAAAACCCAAAGACAAGACAGGTTTTAGGGTTAATAAAAAAACTTCTATTTGGATATCTAGCTAAATTACAGATCTAAGCACCATACTTACAGGCCAAGTCTTTATAATTTGTGATGCAAAACACCTTGAGAAGAGTTAATCTAAAGGTCAGTTAAAAAACAGTTAATGGGGGAGGGAAGGACTGGGAGTTAGGGGTTAGCAGATGTAAACTAGTATACAGAGGATGGATAAACAACAAGGTCCTACTATAGCACAGGGAACTACATTTTCAACAGCCTGTGAAAAGCCATATAATGGACAAGAATATTAAAAAAGGAAGGTCTATATGTGAATAACTGAGTCACTGTGCTGTACAGCAGAGATTAGCACACATTGTAAATTCACTATATTTCGATTTAAAAAGATGGTTAATGTCTTAAATAATGATAAAATGTAAATCATGAAAACAACTAAAAATGTTCAAAGTGAAGAGTTCTATTCAATAAAGCACCTGTCCACTGAAAGAACTTTCTATTCAATAAAGCACCTGTCCACTGAAAGAACTTTCTAACATGTTAAGAACTTATTAGTTGATAAAGGAGTATGTGGATGAAAAGCTATGCATTCTCTTATTCTAGCTCTTTGGTGTACTTATGCTCATAATCAGTTTTCAGGCAGAGCTATGCATTCTCTTATTCTAGCTCTTTGGTGTACTTATGCTCATAATCAGTTTTCAGGCAGTATCTCTCATGCTTGAAATATACTGAAGTCATTCCTGTATATCTCTCTGCTTCCTCTCTCTAGCTGTTACACGAACTTGCACGTCCTGGTTAGGGCAGCACTGCATTTCTACCTTCATTTGATTTATAAGTTTGTCCACTACCCAACATTTAGGTGGGGTTTTTGTTGTTGTTGTTCTAACAGTTGTACCATTAACAACCTTCATTTCATTTCAACATTTATAATAGCATTTCTTTTCTCCTTCTTTTTGGGGGCAGGTAGTGGGGAAAGACGTGTTACAGATGGCTCTGAGAAGCTGTTATATTAGAAAGAAGTACATATGTGCATGTAGAACAGTGTCTGTATATAATTTTAAGGGGTTTAGGAACCCTTCACCCCAAAACTCACCAGTTTAACTCTGGTTAAAAATCTTGCAGTATACCTGTGTTTTCAACACAGTAGACATAAGAAATACAAATACAACATAATAGAAGCTGTGAATTATAAGCAAAAGGCTCCTGGTACCCATAAACCAATCAAAAATCAGATAGAGGGTTTTATCTCTAAAGTATAAAATTCAAAGCAAAGTAAAAAAGAAAGCCAAACCATTTGGAATAAAGGTAACATCTGATAATGTTTTCAGGAAAACAAACAAACAAACAAACGGAAGATGAGAAAACAGATCATCCTTTTCTTCTAAGTGGAATGACCATGACTACACAGGAGTTGGAATAAAAGAGAAAAAAAAAAAAAAGAGTTGGGAAAAGAGGAATCAAGGAACTACTCATTTTACGTGAAATATTTCATCGTGTACGGTGGTTTGCACTTGTGCTATAGAGTACACAATGCTGTTAAGAAATCCAAATGAAAAGCCTTTTATGAATGAAACTATATAAATATGAATATGCACCTTCAAGTAATAAAGTATCATAAAACTCTCTTCCATTCTTGAGTTTCAAATACATCCTAATTTTGTTGTCACCTTAAATAACATTGTCCTTTGAAGGACAGTGCCATTTTAAAAGAGATTCAAAAGGATCTATTACAAAAGATTAACCTCAAATTCCTCTGAAAGTATCTGCTGTGGATAAAAGCCTGTCTATTTTCAGAACTCTGGTCTGGACTTTGGCTCTTAACCTTGCACATGTATCAAAAGTCCTATAAAACTGTCAACTTGGCCTGCCATCTGGATCAAGGTTCATTTCTACACCTGAAATTATGTGTTGTTAAAATGTGCAACATAAAAAGCTTGAAAAAACTAAGAAGGAATGTTGCTATCCTTTAGTAGCATCTGATTACTGAAAAATGTCAATACAAATTCCCTGCAGAAATTTTAGAAAAGTATAATAATGATGATGATAAACAACAGGAAGGGTAATACATTTCTTATTTATTTCACCTGAGCTGAGCATTTGTCTTATACATTATTTTACTTAATCTTAACAACTCTATAAGATTTATTGTTAAAAAAGAGCTGTTTTTAATCACAATCCTACAAGGAATTTATGGCTATGAATGTTACATGTAGTCACACAGCTAGTAGGTGACAGAGTCAGGAATTAAATGTAGAGTTAATTTCAGAACCCGAGCTCTCTGAAACTAACACATACTGCCCAATAAAGAAAAGAAAAATCACCTATAATCCCACCAGCCAGCTACAACCACTGCTAACATAAGATAATGCTCTTATCTCACAAATGCTACTCTCTCCTCTGACAACAAACAGAATCCCAATTCTCTCCCTCTTTAGGCAACCAAGGTTAGTTTGGTGTATTCTTCTGGATATTTCCCCCTTTGAATGTGTATTCATGTATCTATGCAAATATATATTTAATTTGTTAAATTATCAAGTAACATCAGGTTATATGTAATGTTACTGTGATAGGAAACTGAGGCACGAAGAAATTACACAACATGTTCAAGATCACAAAACTACTAAGGGGAAGACTATAATTGAAACATAGGCAGACACATTCTAACTAAAAATGACCCTAAACCTTTACATCTTGTATTTCCTGTTTAAAAACACTTTAAGATCTTGTGTTATACACTCAGGATCATCACTATAATAATAACAAAATTAGCTAACATTTAAAAAAAAAAGCATTCTGCTAAGTGCTCTGTATTTATTAATCTGATTTAAGATTACTATTTCCATTTTTATAGATGAGGAAACTGAAACTGAGACAAGTTAAGTGACTTGCCTAAAATCACACAGCTAATAACCAATGCTGTGGGCAGAAAAGTTAGAGGGTAGGACGAGTGTGTTCTCTTATTTAGGCAATTGTTTTACTGAAATCACTGATATCAGTTGGTTACCCTAAAAAGAGAATACAGCCTTGTCTCATACTTAAAGACTGAATTTTCTACTTTTTAATTTAAGGGTCAAGCAAGGGATGGTTATAGAATTTTACACAGTAATAGAGTTAGGGGCACTGTATTTCTGGACTACACTGTGTCCACTTCAAGAGTTCAACAATAAATCCTGCTTATACCCTCACACAAATCACTTAAATTCTCTAGGTCCTAATTTCCTCACTGTAAGACGATTATCAGACACAATTCGCTTGACCTCCCTGACTCGGGAAGTTCAGTTATGTAACATCATCGATCATCTCTATGGTTTCAGTTGCAGAACCAAAACATACTGTTTACTCATACTGTTCCTCACATTTTCTGCATACAACAAATTTGATTTGAGGGATAGTAAAACTTAAGTATTCTAGAATCTAATGCTATATAGACTGAATCCCTCAGTTTATTAGACCAATAATCTGGATCAATACCTATTCCCCATTGTAACTTTCCCCAGTCCCTGTAGACCAAACATCAACAACTTGCTCTGATTTGATCCACAATTTCCTTTTCCTTGCGGGACAACACTGAAAACTAGTTACAAGTACACAGATACCATGGGCCAAAACACAAACCAAGGAAAATACATGTCCATTTCTCAGAAACAAAAAGCTTTCTTCTTCCCACCTAAAATACAGACACCAAAATGCTGAGGTCTGGATAATAAAGAAACAACATGCCCACTTACTCCTCAGACGTCAACAGCAGAATGAGCCTGACGGGTGCCGCCTGCAGCCGCCCTGTAGCCCAGCCGGTTCTCATCGTGTGGCACCTCAGCCAGCAGCTTCAGCAGTAGCTGAGAGCTTGTTAGAGAAGCACATTCCCAGCCTACCCAGGCTTACTGAATCCGAAATTCTGGGGCTGGGCCCACCATTTGCCTTTGGAGAAACCCTCCAGGCAATTCCTGCTGCTGTGGCTGTTGTTCAGTCTCTAAGTCATGTTGGACTCTTTGCAACCCCATGGACCGTAGCCCGCCAGACTCCTCCGTCCACAAGATTTTCCAGGCAAGAATACTGGAGTGGGTTGCCGTTTCCTCCTCCGGGGGATCTTCCCAACACAGGGACTGAACCTGTACCTCCTGCACTGGCAGGTGGATTCTTTACCACTGAGCCACCAGAGAAGCACGCTAAAATGCGAGAACCAGGGCTCATGTAGCCTTTAGCTTATGCTTGTTGCCTCTGTGACATATACTCTTTCTCCAAATTTGCATGCGATAATAAATAAAGCAGGAAGATATCAGGTCACTAGTTTTAAACGCGTTATTACGTATGAGTGTATCATAAAATATTAATATGATCATTATTCTGCTAGTATATCCTATGTAAGAGAAATTCAGAAAGAATGGATTATTTGTTTGCTTTATGAGCATACTAAATTTACTTGTTTATTGTTAATTTTTGGTAGTATGTAGAAGATTACAGCTTCAACCCTCAGGTCACTAATCTTATCTCTGCAGAAACTTATTTTCATAGAATTTATTATAAAAGAACAAATCACTAAGACATTTCTATGCCTTAAATCTGCTTCAGATAAGAAAAGGAGACTGCAGAGCATGGCAATTAACATTTTGGCAATGTGTTTTAGTTTCTTTCTGGTTTTCTGAAAATGTTAATTGAGGTTTAGTTTGGTTCAATTCCAATTCAGTGAAGATTCATGTTGTGGAAAATATACATAAGTAATAACACGGACAAGATTTTTCACAGTGATTCAGCACTGGCATTCTAAATAACAGCAGCTCCCTTGCTTCTTGACAGTAACAATCACTAGATTAGATTAAAGATGTCAGATAGGCAATCAGGAAGTGAAAAATTAGTTCCCCCACACTAAATCTGATTTGCAAATCTGAAAAAGAAAAGATCTCTCTTTTCTTCCAAACCTCTCTTCCAAAGCTCAATGCAGGAATAGAGAATTAGTGCATTTAATTATTTTACTTTATTATACTAAAATTTGCATGAAGAAATGCAGAGTATAATATTTTCCAATGTCTAAGAAACGTGACAATACCTCAAAACAGGAATTCTTTTAACAATGTGCTACTGTGTCATTTTAGGACACTACTTTGTTCCTTTGAGAAACAGAAAAGCTAGTTTCTAATACCTACCTGTGATTGATTTAAAAGTGAAAGTCATTTACAACAGTAGATGAAGACCAAGGTTCTGCAACTTGAAAGCGAAATCCCCAAGGTCTTTCAATATTCAAAGCTGGTTCATAAAATCAAATGTCTCTGATTAGGTTTGCCTCAAGTTTTCTGCCTCCTGTCTTTAAAAAAAATACATGTCTTACCTGGCTTCAGAGGTATATTAGCCTGACATTTCAGATTACAGCTACTGATATCTTACCTAGAACTAGAAATCACCTTATTCTGCTAATCTCCAGTACGGTAAATATGTAGTAGTTGTATCCACTGTGGTTTAACATTGATTTTAATGAGCAGGAATAAATAAAAGACCTAAAAACAAGTCTTCTAAAGTTCTTTACTGAAGCTCTGATCTGTATACTCAACTAGAGCTGTGAACATTTCTAACATAGCTCTATAGACTCACTGTAGAGTAAGTGTAAAGGATGTTGCCAAGCAACTCATCTAAGTTTGGAAGAATCTAAGCATTGATAATGAGTCTGTGTCAGCTTGGCTCCCACACAAGAAGGGTTTTAGTGAACTCCCACATGTGCTTACAGGCCATTCATGAGAAGAGGTATTTCTAACAGTGAGTGTCCAGGAGTCCAAATCAGGAAACTGTAACTTTTTTTTCCTAATTCAAGTATAATGTATCCAACATCATAACTATTTTTTATAACTGTTCAGAAAACCAATAGGGATTAAGGCAAAAAAAAAAAAAAAAAGATCATATGCAAAGGACTAGGGTTGAATCGACATTTTTGTTCACACTTGAACATTGCTGAGTGGACATGGCCAAAGCAAAATTTCTTCAAGTATCTCAGGTCACACAAATCACCCTGAGAATGTATCTACCAAATTATTTTGATTCTTTTGAAAATTATCCTTGAAGCTGTTTTCAGTATCTACACAATTATATCAATAATCAAAAAGGATGTTCAGTAGAAACTGCTCTAATAAGGAAAATACACAGTCAGTTGCACAAGAGATAACAGCTGTGATTTTATGAATAATATACATGCAAAACACTGCTCTGTTGGATGGGCCTAATCCAAACCTCCCTCTTTCAAAGCAGATACTTTGCATGCACGCTTACCAGGGCAGTATGCATCCACGTCCAGTTTCTGAGCTGAAGTGAGGGTTGGTGAGCCAAGCTCGGATTCTGGAATTCGTGGGCTCTCAACAAACTTTGCCTTCCTCAGGGGGGCTAAGGACAAAAAAAAAGAGACAGAGAGAGAGGGAGAGGGGAAAAAAAAGAGAGAGAGAGGAAAACAAAAAGAAAGGAAGAAAAAGGAAAGAGAAACAGGGAAAGAGAAAGGAAAGAGAAACATAGAGGGGTCATGAGTAAGGGGAACAGCAGGCAACAGATGGAAGCACTTAAATGAACGACACACTCTGTCAGACTCAGATCAGGTTACCCTATTTTTTTTTTTTTGTGCCAGAAAAAAATTAACTGCATTCTTCATAGAGGAGATGGGTCTTGTTAAAAAGTCACTGCAAACTGGAAAAGCTAAAATCTAATCATCAGAACTATGAGTGTAAGTTGTAACTCTCTAATCTATTACCTTTAGCTATTTTCTCTTTCCTTATAAAGCAAAGAGTTTTCTGATTTTGTCTTCCTTTGCTGTTAAATGCAGGTATTAACTGACTAAAGTATCGGACTAAGCTTTAAGATTTTGTTTATAATAAACATAACCAAAAGCCTTCTTTATCCAGAAATAACTATCAATACAATACTGGGTTGTGATAACTACCTTAAGTAGGATTAACCTATTTAGCTTAACAAGGAAATCAGTTACCTAACTGCTCAGCTATTAGGTAAGAAGTCAAAACTGCTAGTGGACTAAGATATCAACTAGGCCATGAGAGTTTGCAACTGGCTGCTAAAGATAAAGAGATGTGATTTGCTTATAAATATAATTACAAGGTCTATGGAACAGCAATATTCCATGCCATGGAATTCACTCAATCTTATAAGGAATGAATGAATGAAAAAAGCATAATTCATGAACTGAAAGTTTTCATATTAAAAGCTAGTATAAATTTTATTTAATGATTTTTAGGCAAAAATGTTAAGGAACACTACTGATATACATTTAAATAGTTAAATATATTAAAAGTTAAAATTACGAAGACTGCTTTGATACTTTTAAACTGAATTCTATTAAATAAACTGTAATAGGATGAATGTGGTTAGTATAATACTGGTGGCAAAAGTACCAGCCAAATCTGAAATTGGTTTGTATGCATTTTATACACTGTATCATAACTATGAGGTGTTCTAGACATGTGAGTGCTTAAGATCACATTTCTTTTATCAAAAGTTTCAGCATGTTCTTCAAAATCCTCATCCACTGATTCACAGGGGGATTCTAAGTTATTCCTAAAAGACCTTGTAAAAAGTAATGTAAAACTTTGCCATTACCATGACCAGTATTCTACTTTATTTTCTTTGGAGGTCAAAAATATAAAGTCTTTAAAAAAAGAAAGTATTTTTGATACTGAAAACCTACAGTCAACTAAATCATACTTAAATCTTAGGGTATGTATGTATATTTTAAGTGTATGTTAAAATAAAGTCTACTGTCTCCATGGCAACCAAGACTGAGGGTGCTAACAGAATGGTTCTCTGCCAAAAGCAAGCTTTGGAACAGCAGAATTCTCACCTCTGTTAACTGTAAAACTTGAGCCTATTTTTAAAAAATCACTATCACAAATGAAGATCTCAAGTGACTTATATGCATATCTGCAGGCTACTTTATCTGCAGCCAATATTAGAACCTCTTTCATTGTAATCTCACCAGTTCAAAAATAATACATTTTATTTATCCAAAATTGCTTTGTATAGGAGAAATTATTTTTTTGACTCTTAACACATTGATTTTATATTATTTTTTACTTTATAATAATAGTTTAATCCTTACATCTCTTAAGTCCTTTCCTACAATTTTATTATTTTATTATGGCAGTAGAATAATTCTTTTACCTGCTGAGTTCTGACAAAGACAGCCCTGGTCCCTGCTCAAGGGACTCTATACATCTAAAAATTTTTATAACAATTTTTATAATGAAATTTGGGGCTAGTAGACAGACAGAAATCAGCAACTGAGGGTAGATATGTAAGAAAGAAATTGAAGGATGGCAGGAGAAGTTGAGGGAGGTAGGAAGAATGTTTAAGAATTATGAGATGAAGTCAAGGGGGAAATCAAGATCCTAGCGATCTGGAAAATTCAATACCATGTAGACTTCTCTATTTTCTTTTCTCAGGGAGTTCCAATTGTTACCTTTTTAGTTCATAGTGGACATTTAATTCTGCTTTTCTACCTTCATCTCTGTCATCTATGGGACACTGTACATGTCTAATAATGAATTTATGTTATTTTATAAGCTAGATTATAATGTTGCTCTCACTCAAATTATAGAGAACTAGTGTTATCTTAAGTCAAACACACACAGAAGGTACAATCACAAGCATGACAGATTGTCCAAGATGCTTAACACTACTTGGTGGAGAACATAATTGGTCAACATGAAAGACGCGACACAGTAGTTTGGAAGCCTAGAATGCTAATATATTGTGCTGTCAAATAAATGGTATATAAGATGAAGCAGAAGGGTAGAAGAACTCTGTGTCAAAGGGTTCACCAAACAGTTTTTTTTTAAGTGGTTGAAATAAGATGAGCAAGGGACTCTAATGAAGAAGAAAATGGCACCTTACTCCATTCTTGCCTGGGAAATTCCACGGACAGAGGAGCCTGGCGGGCTACAGTCCACTGAGCTGCAGATGAGTCGGACACAACTTCGCAACTAAACAACAACAAAGGGGACTCTAAAACCAAACCAGGTATTTTATTGTGATATATGAGATAACAGGAAACCACTGATCTGAAATCTGAACCAATACTGAGTATATGATTCCTATGCTGTAGGAAACTTGAGTTTGGGTATACGGCTGAATTGAGATGCAACCTGTATGCAGAGGATGCATACTGATTAGAGTATACTGACGTCGCTCAGTCATGTCAGACTCTCTGTGACCTCATGGACTGTAGCCTGCCAGGCTTCTTCATCCGTGGGATTTTCCAGGCAAGAATACTGGAGTGGGCTGCCATTTCCTTCTCCGGGGGATCTTCCTGACCCAGGGATCAAACCCGGGTCTCCCACGTTGCAGGCAAACTCTTTACTGTCTGAGCCACCAGGGAAGCCTATTAGAGCATGGGCTTAGTCATTTGAAAGGTTGAGGTTATAGCTNCCAGGCAAGAATACTGGAGTGGGCTGCCATTTCCTTCTCCGGGGGATCTTCCTGACCCAGGGATCAAACCCGGGTCTCCCACGTTGCAGGCAAACTCTTTACTGTCTGAGCCACCAGGGAAGCCTATTAGAGCATGGGCTTAGTCATTTGAAAGGTTGAGGTTATAGCTCTAGCACTTACAGGTAATAAGAAACTGGGCAAGTTAGCCTTACTAAGCCTGGGGCAAAAAGGCTACGATTATCGAAAACAAAGTAAGCACATGGTTTCAAGACAGAGAATGGAGTAGCAGCATAACATGGTATAAGATCTTATTGCAAAACCCAACAGAACTTTTTTTTTTTTCCAACAGAACTTTTTGGTCAACTCAGCAGCATAGTAGGAAGGACTGGATAACAGAGGAATGAACGATGTGAGCCCTGAAACTAGAAAGCCTAGTTAGATCCCATCTCTTCCACCTTTTCCTAGCTGAGAGAGCTTTTCTGTGCCTAAGTTTCCTCATCAGTTACTTGGGATTAATAACAGTATCTACACCATGGGAAGGAGAAGGCAATGGCACCCCACTCCAGTACTCTGGCCTGGAGAATCCCATGGACGGAGGAGCCTGGTGGGCTACAGTCCATGGGATCGTGAAGTCAGACACGACTGAGCGACTTCACCTTTACTTTGCACTTTCATGCATTGGAGAAGGAAATGGCAACCCACTCCACTATTCTTGCCTGGAGAATCCCACGGACAGGGGAGCCTGGTGGGCTGCCGTCTATGGGGCCACACAGAGTCGGACACGACTGAAGCAACTTAGCAGCAGCAGCAACAGCATAGGACAGTTGCAAGGATTACATGAATTAACTCAAATAAAATGTTAGAAAAGTGCCCAGCACAGAATATCCTTTATAAATGCTAGCTGTTTTTATCATCATTTCTGCTGCCATCATCATCATCATCACCATCACAGATGCAGCATGCCACAGATGTAGCATGCTTTGGAAAATCTGAACTGTCTGTGACAGAGGGGTAATACAAAGATGTCTAAGATGCCATGGGGGAATGATAAGAACAGCGATATTACCAATTAAATTTTTTAAACTGAGAAGGAAATAATGTTGAAGAAAACATGCCATAACTTAGAAAGTGGTAGAAAACTCAAGTCAAAATGGTCTAAGTTAGACAAAGAGAAATATGTGGGTATAGAAAGTTAAACAGTATGATTTAGACCACTAGTTCTCAAACTGTGGTGCCAGACCAGCAGTAAAGCATCACCTGGGAATTTGTTAGAAATGCAAATGATCAGACCCCATGTCAAACCAGCTGAGGACCAGAAACTTGAGACAGTATAGACTCAGCAATCTGTGCTTAGCCAACCCTCCAAGTGATTCTAAAGCACACTAAACTTTGTGGACACCGGATTAGAGAGAGATATCTATAAATACTTCATAAAAATGGATCACTAAAAGACCTGATCTAACAAAAAAAGTTGAAACAAAATAGAAATCAAGGCCTCATCTCTGAAAGTATTAACATGTATGGGTAAAAGTTAGGGTTTCTTCTCAGTTACTCTTTTAGCACTACAACTCTTGTGTTATGGGTTTATTTATTTATTTTTTAAACCAATCCCAAGTTATAAAGTATCCATCATTCAGAGCCTATTTTGAAGAGAAACCAATGTGTCTGCACTTGTTAATTTTTACCAAGATCACTGAGGGGTAGAGGACAGGGGATTAAGAGCAATCAGACAGATCATAAAGAAATGTTAATGGTGAAAAAGAAAACCCATCTACGGAGGCTCCTCTGTAAACTGAGATGCTGTAGATGATGCTGAAGCACACCTTGCTCAAGCAACTATACGTGAAATTCGCTCAGTTGTGTCTGACTCTTTGTGACCCCATGGACTATACAGTCCACGGAATTCTCCAGGCTCGAATACTGGAGTCGATAGCTGTTCCCTTCTCCAGGGGATCTTCCCAACCCAGGGATTAAACCCAGGTCTCCCACGTTGCAGGTGGATTTTTTATCAGCTGAGTCACCAGGGAAGCCCCCAAGCAACTATATATATACATTAAAATATAAATTTTAATAACTACTTAATTATTTGTCTTCATTAAATGTTTCACAGCAAAGGGGAACTTCTATGGAGAAACTGGCGTAAGACTCGGATACTCATGGGAAAATGGTATGGAGGCAGATCAAACAAAGCAAGGATCAGGAAAATGAGAACTGAAGGATAAATATAAAGACGAGTGGAACATAAAGTACCAAGAAAGTACTTTCATAAAGTTGGTTTTGAGATTAAATGCATACTTAGTAAGGAGTACATCAAGGCTGTATATTGTCACCCTGCTTATTTAACTTATATGCAGAGTACATCATGAGAAACTCTGAGCTGGAAGAAGCACAAGCTGGAATCAAGATTGCCAGGAGAAATATCAATAACCTCACACATGCAGATGACACCACCCACCCTTATGGCAAAAAGTGAAGAGGAACTAAAAAGCCTCTTGATGAAAGTGGAAGTGGAGAGTGAAAAAGTTGGCTTAAAGCTCAACATTCAGAAAACGAAGATCATGGCATCTGGTCCCATCACTTCATGGGGAAAAGATGGGGAAACACTGTCACAGTTTATTTTGGGGTGCTCCAAAATCACTGCAGATGGTGACTGCAGCCATGAAATTAAAAGACGCTTACTCCTTGGAAGGAAAGTTATGACCAACCTAAATAGCATGTTAAAAAGCAGAGACATTACTTTGCCAACAAACGTCTGTCTAGTCAAGGCTATGGTTTTTCCAGTGGTCATGTATGGATGTGAGAGTTGGACTGTGAAGAAGGCTGAGCACCAAAGAATTGATGCTTTTGAAGTGTGATGTTGGAGAAGACTCTTGAGAGTCCCTTGGACTGCCAGGAGATCCAACCAGTCCATTCTAAAGGAGATCAGTCCTGGGGGTTCACTGGAAGGACTGATGCTAAAGCTGAAACTCCAATACTTTGGCCATCTCATGCAAAGAGTTGACTCATTGGAAAAGACTGATGCTAGGAGGGGTTGGGGGCAGGAGGAGAAGGGGATGACACAGAATGAGACGGCTGGATGGCATCACCGACTCAATGGACATGAGTTTGAGTGAACTCTGGGAGTTGGTAATGGACAGGGAGGCCTGGTGTGCTGCGATTCATGGGGTTGCAAAGAGTCAGACAAAACTGAGTGACTGAACTGAACTAGTAAGGTTAATCTAAAGACAAATTCACTGTCAAATGTGAAAGGAGGATAAGAAGGTTTTAGTTATAGGCAAGAGAAAGAAGTACAGGTGTCCAAATTAGAAAGAAAGAAGCAAAATTATCTTTGTTCGCAGATGACAAAATCGTAAATATAGAAAATCCTAGAGATTCCACCGATAAATGAACTCAGCAAAATTGTACAACACAAAATCAACATACAAAAATTCCCTAACGGTGAACAATCTGGAAAAGAAATGAAGACAATTAAATTTAAAATAGCAACAAAAAATACCTACAAATAAATTTAATAAAGGAAGCTAAAGACCTGAAACACTGAAACTACAAAATGTTGCTGAAAGAAAGACACAAGTAAATGGAAAGAAAACCCTTGTTCATGAACCGTAAAAGTTAACATTGTTAAGATAGTAATACTACCCAAAGTGATCCATAGATTCAATACAATCCTTATCAAAATCCCAGAGGTTTTCTTGCATAGATAAAAAAGTCATCCTAAAATTCATATGGATCTCAAGAAACTCTGAATAGCCAAAATAATTTTAAAAAGAACAAAGTTGGAGATATTAAATTTTATGATTTCAAAACTCACTATACAGCTACAGAATTAAAAGTGTGGTACTGGCATAAAGACAGACACATAGACAATAGACTAGAGTAGAGATTTCAGAAGTAAAACCTACAGTCAAATGATTTGACAAATATATTAAAACCATTTAAAGCGGACAATTTTTTCAATATATGGTGTTGGGAAAACTGGATATGTGTATGCAAAACAATGAAGGTGGAACCTTATCTTATACCAAATACAAAAATTAACTCAAAATAGGTCAAAGACCTAAATGTAAGTTAAAGTTATATAATTCTTAGAAGAAAACTTAGGAGGAAAGATATGAACAATTTAACTGTTAAGAAGTAGAGAGAGAGAGTGGAAAATTTATTTGGAAAGAAAAAACTGGATTATAAAAGTTTTTAACAGAGCTTTCATAGGCACACTCTTATAACATTCATAATATTTTAGTTCCTAAACATTTACTAGAAAAATAAACCTTTGAGTAACAATGGATTTCCTGGAGTGAGGGTGGGAAGCAAGGGTAGATGGAGAGAGATTGTTTGTGATACTCTTTATTTCCTCCTTCTTAACTCCCAATCTAATGGTGGTTTAAAACCGGGAAATGGTGAGAATAGTATCTTTCCAATCTATCCAATATCCTGATCAACCTCTTCTCGTTAACGGTGCTTAAATGGTGACATAAACCACACCTTGAATAAAGGAAGAATGCCATGGAACTTTTGTTAGTTATGCAACAAAAAACAAATGAATCCCCTAAAACAGAGGGATCAAAAACAAGTTTTAAAAAATTGAGAGAGAAAAACCCATAGAATCTGACAATGTGACATGGGCTAGATATAAGTGAAAAGCAGATGAAAAGAAAGAACTGTAATTCATATAGTTTCCTGTTTTTTAGCAAGAAGAAAGTATCTATTTATAGAAAAGAAAAAACATTTAAAAGAAATGAACACCCTCAGATGCAACACAGAAAGAGAAAATTAAAATGTGACATGACAGTCTTTATCAAATAATGGCTAGTCCACTGTAGAAAGAGCTTCTGACACATTATAATGAAAAAGAAAACTTTACTGCTCCAACCAATTACAAAATTAACATTAAGCTGGCAAAGTACCTTTCTGGTTCTCTTTTCGTCTATAAAGTATAAAAAATGAAGTATATGTTTTATACATTTCTCTTTTCCTCACTTCTTCCCCAAATGCCATGTATTACTTTCTTTAGTCTCCCCATTCTCCCAACTCTAAACTACAAACAAAAATGATTGCATGTTGTTTTATACCCATACTATTCTGTGAAATATCAAATAATCAGAACACATTTATTTTAAATCTGAATAAAGATACATTAATATTATTAGAAACACAATATACATGTTTATTTCTGACAACAGACTATTTGAAATCTGATCTCTTTGAAACCTGTATGAATGTAAGTATATGAAATGTGTGTAGTGTGGCAAAGTGAAGTCAACTGTGTTTACCAATACAAATACCAATGTGTGGCCACTAGTTATCCATGATGGACTCTCATACGAACATTCCCTATCTCCACTGATCATAGTGAACAGTTTTAAAAAGAAATTCAGAATTTATTTTATTTGAGGAAAGAGCAATATTATGTAGTTTTACAATTTCCAAGACTAACAGCAACTATATCTACTTTCTAAAAAAATTTAAAGGTAGCTGATCAGCATCAACTTACAGCAATATGGTCCCGATGAAAAGGAGGAGCTCACCTGAACATAACACAAAGAATACAGCAGCTATCCAAGTACAGAGAAAATACTCAATCAGTCTGTTGAAAATTTAGGGATTTGAATACCAAAGTAAGTTCTTTTAAAGAAAGTATCTATCACCTAAAGACTTCAATACTAACTTCCTAATAATGAAAACAAAACAAAAAACTCTAAACAAGTAAAACCTAAATAACTAAAATGACATTAATAATTTTAAATAAATAAATAATTCAATAAAGTACAGAACAACTATTTATGAACAGTAACACAGCCAACTGCTACAGAGAAGTAACAAAAAATGCAATTTGAGATGGTATATTAGATACTCAGTTCAGTTCAATCATTCAGTCATGTCCGACTCTTCACAACCCCATGGACTGCAGCACACCAGGCTTCCCTGTCCATCACCAACTCCCAGAGTTTACTCAAACTCATGTCCATCGAGTCGGTGATACCATCTAACCACCTCATCCTCTGTCGGCCCCTTCTCCTCCCATGTTCAATCTTTCCCAGCATCAGGGTCTTTTCCAATGATTCAGCTCTTCGTGTCAGGTGGCCAAAGTACTGGAGTTTCAGCTTCAGCATCAGTCCTTCCAATGAATATTCAGGACTGATTTCCTTTAGGATGGACTGGTTGGATCTCCTGGCAGTCCAAAGGACTCTAAAGAGTTTTTTCTCCAACACCACAGTTCAAAAGCATAAATTCTTTGGCACTTAGCTTTCTTTATAGTCCAACTCTCAAATCCATACATGACTACTGTAAAAACCATAGCTTTGACTAGATGGACCTTTATTGGCAAAGTAATGTCTCTGCTATTTAATATGCTGTCTAGGTTGGTCATAACTTTTCTTCCAAGGAGCAAGCATCAATAATCTCAGATATGCAGATGACACCCCCCTTATGGCAGAAAGTGAAGAGGAACTAAAAAGCCTCTTGATGAAAGTGAAAGAGGAGAGTGAAAACGTTGGCTTAAAACTCAACAATCAGAAAACTAAGATTATGGTATCTGGTCCCATCACTTCATTGCAAATAGATGGGGAAAACAATGGAAACAGTAATAGACTTTATTTTTTTGGTTTCCAAAATCACTGCAGGTGGTGACTGCAGAGATGAAATTAAAGATGTGTGCTCCTTGAAAGAAAAGTTATGACCAACCTAGACATTAGATAGTACATTAGTAGTATTTATTTGCAAGTAATAACTTTAAAGTTAGAGAATACCATGAATACATTCACAAAGCTGTCTACTGACCAAAATTTAGAGGATGTGATATCAGGGCTCAATTTTTTTTCAGAGAAGAAGCATCAAATAGTAAATAAAAAACCTGAGGACTGGACATGGAAGCAACCTAGATGTCCATCAGCAGATTAATGGATAAGAAAGCTGTGGTACACATACACAATGGAGTATCACTCAGCCATGAAAAAGAATACATTTGAATCACTTCTAATGAGGTGGATGAAACTGGAGCCGATTATACAGAGTGAAGTAAGCCAGAAAGAAAAACACCAATACAGTACACCAACACATATACATGGAATTTAGAAAGATGGTAATGATAACCCTCTATGTGAGACAGCAAAAGAGACACAGATGTATAGAACGGACTTTTGGACTCTGTGGGAGAGAGAGAGGGTGGGATGATTTGGGAGAATGGCATTTAAACATGTATACTATCAGGTAAGAAATGAATTGCCAGTCTACATTCGATACAGGATACAGGATGCTTGGGGCTGGTGCACAGGGATGATCCAGAGAGATAATATGGGGTGGGAGGTGGGAGGGAGGTTCAGGATTGGGAACTCATGTACACCCGTGGCTGATTCATGTCAATGTATGGCAAAACCAATACAGTATTGTAAAGCAAAATAAAGTAAAAAACAAACAAACAAAAAAAACACACAACTGAGGACAGTAATGAAATAAGAATTCTTTGAAAAGATGAACAAAATGAAAAATCTTTAAAAATGGGCAGGAGAACTGAATAGACTTTTTCCAAAGAGGAAATACAAATGGCCAATAGGCCTATAAAAAGATGCTCAACACTGCTAATCATCAGGGAAAGGCAAATCAAAACCACAATGAGATATCACCTCATACATGTCAGAATGGCTATCATCAAAAAGAACACAGTAACAAATGTCAGTGAGGATGTGGAGAAAAGGGAACCCTTGTACACTGTTCATAGGAATGTAAATTGGTGCAGTCACTGTCAAAAACAATATGAAGGTTTCTCAAAAAACTAAAAAGAGAACTATCGTATGACTGAGCAACTCCACTCCCAGGTGTATATATATATATATATATATATTTTTTTTAAAGCTAATTCTAAAAGATACAGGCATACCAATGTTCCTAGAAGTGTTATGTACAATTGCCAAGATATGGATGCAAACTAAGCATCCATCAGCAGATGAGTGGATAAAGAAGATGTGGTATACCAACCACACACACACGCTTACACACACCAGAACACTACTCAGCCATAACACTACTCTGCCACTAGCAGCAACATGGACAGACTTGAAGGGCAATAGTGCTAAGCCAGAAAAAGAAAGACAAACACTGTGTGGTGTCATTTACACGTGAAATCTAAAACATGCAACAAACCAGTGACTATAACAAAAAAGAAGCAGACTCACAATATAAGAGGAAAAACTAGTGGTTACCCATAGAGAGAGGGAAAGGAGGAGGGCCCATTCCCTTTTCTAGGGGATCTTCCTGACCCAGGGATCCAACCTGGATTTCTCGCACTGCAGGCACACTGCTTACCATCTGAGCCCCCAGGGAAGCCCAGAGACAGGGAAAAGAGGACAGGAAAAATAGGGGCAGAGGACTAACAAGCACAGACTATTAGGTTGGCCAAAATTTGGGGGTTTTTGTAACATCTTATGGAAAAATCCAAATGAACCTTTTGGTCAACCCATAATAAGGTATAAAATAAGCTATAAGGATATATTATACAACACAGAGAAAGAACACAGCCATTACTTTACAATAACTATAAATGGAGTACATAACCTTTAAAAATTGTGAATTACTTTATTGTATACCTGTAACTTATATAATATTGTACAGCAACTATGACACAACCCTAATGACAGAAAGTGAGGAGGAACTAAAGAGCTTCTTGATGAAGGTAAAAGAGGAGAGTGAAAAAGCTGGCTTAAAACTCAACATTCAAAAAACTAAGATCATGGAATTAGGTTCCATTATTTCATGGCAAATAGATGGAGAAACAATGAAAACGGTGACAGACGTTATTTTCTTGGGCTCCCAAATCACTGCAGATGGTGACTGCAGCCATGAAATTAAAAGACACTTGCTCCTTGGAAGAAAAGCTATGACCAACCTAGACAGCGTACTAAAAAGCAGAGATACTACTTTGCCAACAAAGGTCCGTATAGTCAAAGCTATGATTTTTCCAGTAGTCATGTATGGATGTGAGAGTTGGACCATAAAGAAGGCTGAGTACCAAAGAATTGATGCTTTTGAACTGTGGTGTTGGAGAATATTCTTGAGAGTCCCTTGGACTACAAGGAGATCAAACCAGTCCATCCTAAAGAAAATCAATCCTGAATATTCATTGGAAGGACTGATGCTGCAGCTGAAACTCTAATACTTTGGCCACCTGACATGAAGAGTCAATTCATTAGAAAAGACCATGATGCTGGGAAAGATTGAGGGCAGGAAGAGAAGGGGAAAACAGAGTACAAGATGGTTGGATGGTTTCAATGACTCAATGGACATGAGTTTGAGCAAGCTCTGGGAGATGGTGAAGGACAGGGAAGCCTGGTGTGCTGCAGTCCATGGGGTTGCAAAGAACTGGACATGAATGAGAGACTGAAAAACAACAGCAGCTATACAAACAAAAAGCAAACAAAACGGATGCATTATATTTTAAAGATACATATAACTTTCATATTTTACAAAAAAAGACTATATACCTACAAAGAATTGAAAAATCCTAAACCAGAGTGACTAAGAAAAACAGCAAAGACACAAATTACCACAAATTACGACTGGACAACTGAACTGAACTGATGAGTGAAAGACAGGACACGACTATCAACTCTACAGAAATGAAAGAGATCGTAAGAGAATGTTATGAGAAACTTTATGCCAAGAAATCAGACAGCTTAGATGAAATGGACAATTCCTGACACAAATGATCAAAACCGATTCATTAAGAAATGGGAAATCTGAATAGACTGTTACATGCAAGGAAACGGAATTAATAACTAAACAACTTCCTATAAAGAAAAGCCCAATTTCACTTGACAACACTAGTGAATTCTATCAAATTTTAAAAAGCAGACGTTAATAGCACTCTTTTACAAATTCAATCAGAAAATTAGGAAAGAAGCTGTGAGAAGAGCAAGAGACCCAGAAAGGGTTAATTTAGGCGCCTGTGGCTATATTTTACACCAATAGTCTACAAGAGATCTGCAGTATCGTTATATGATTTATGGATTTAGTTTATTCATATTTAGTTTAAGTACTTAAATAAACACCACGTTGCCTTGTTTTAAAAATTAGTTGATACGATAGCATTTTAAGTTTTACTAAATAAATAAGTTTAAAAACTAAGATTTTCCCAATATTACATCTATTGATAATCATCTTCTTATAAAGCTTTATAAAAAATATGATTTTGCTCTGACCTTATTTGGTATAGCAAAGCAAAATTAAGAGTAAAAGTTTTTTTAAAAAGAGTAAAAATAATTTTGTAGAAAGAGCATTCTAAGAGTAGAAAAATATGCTTAAACTTTGTTTTAGAAAGATCAGTGGAAAGAGACTTCCAGAGCCTCTTCTGTTGGTGAAACTAACCTGTTGCTGGAGCCTAATTCTAACACTGTGTACACAGCTCTAAAAACAAATAGCTCACTTTCAAAAAGCTTTACAATAATCAATAACACAACAGCTAACATGTGTATAACAGTTTATTTTACACCTTTATTTATATTTTTACCTAACTCATTGAAAAGTGAAGGTGTTACTCATTCAGTCGTGCCCAACTCTTTTGAGACCCCATAGACTACAGCCTGCCAGGCTCCCCTGTCCATGGNACTGGACATGAATGAGAGACTGAAAAACAACAGCAGCTATACAAACAAAAAGCAAACAAAACGGATGCATTATATTTTAAAGATACATATAACTTTCATATTTTACAAAAAAAGACTATATACCTACAAAGAATTGAAAAATCCTAAACCAGAGTGACTAAGAAAAACAGCAAAGACACAAATTACCACAAATTACGACTGGACAACTGAACTGAACTGATGAGTGAAAGACAGGACACGACTATCAACTCTACAGAAATGAAAGAGATCGTAAGAGAATGTTATGAGAAACTTTATGCCAAGAAATCAGACAGCTTAGATGAAATGGACAATTCCTGACACAAATGATCAAAACCGATTCATTAAGAAATGGGAAATCTGAATAGACTGTTACATGCAAGGAAACGGAATTAATAACTAAACAACTTCCTATAAAGAAAAGCCCAATTTCACTTGACAACACTAGTGAATTCTATCAAATTTTAAAAAGCAGACGTTAATAGCACTCTTTTACAAATTCAATCAGAAAATTAGGAAAGAAGCTGTGAGAAGAGCAAGAGACCCAGAAAGGGTTAATTTAGGCGCCTGTGGCTATATTTTACACCAATAGTCTACAAGAGATCTGCAGTATCGTTATATGATTTATGGATTTAGTTTATTCATATTTAGTTTAAGTACTTAAATAAACACCACGTTGCCTTGTTTTAAAAATTAGTTGATACGATAGCATTTTAAGTTTTACTAAATAAATAAGTTTAAAAACTAAGATTTTCCCAATATTACATCTATTGATAATCATCTTCTTATAAAGCTTTATAAAAAATATGATTTTGCTCTGACCTTATTTGGTATAGCAAAGCAAAATTAAGAGTAAAAGTTTTTTTAAAAAGAGTAAAAATAATTTTGTAGAAAGAGCATTCTAAGAGTAGAAAAATATGCTTAAACTTTGTTTTAGAAAGATCAGTGGAAAGAGACTTCCAGAGCCTCTTCTGTTGGTGAAACTAACCTGTTGCTGGAGCCTAATTCTAACACTGTGTACACAGCTCTAAAAACAAATAGCTCACTTTCAAAAAGCTTTACAATAATCAATAACACAACAGCTAACATGTGTATAACAGTTTATTTTACACCTTTATTTATATTTTTACCTAACTCATTGAAAAGTGAAGGTGTTACTCATTCAGTCGTGCCCAACTCTTTTGAGACCCCATAGACTACAGCCTGCCAGGCTCCCCTGTCCATGGAATTCTCCAGGCAAGAATACAGGAATAAGTAGACCTTGCCTTCTCCAGGGATTGAACCCAGGTCTCCAGCATTGTAGGCAGATTCTTAATGTCTGAGCCATCAGGGAAGCCCATACCTAATTCATTAAACCTTCATAATTAAACCCATAACAAGTGGTAAAATAGACTGAAAAGATCTATTGCCCAAGATCACAGTATTCAAGTGGTAGATTACAGATTTTTGATTTAGAATACTGTATTGTTTTATTCACACTTGAATTAGTCCTTCAAAAGGCAGCACTCATTTTAGGAAGAGATGATCTTACATAATCTATAAAAGTGGCAGGAAACTGAATTACATAGTATAGTAGACTTTACTGGTGCCTACCAGCGCCCTGCAGCCGTCATTCCTTTCTAGGCATTCCCTTTGCCAGCTTCTGATGACTACATGCCTAGTTCCAGCTTATTAAATAAGAGCAGAGGTGACACAGTCCCTGTACGATTTTTCAGTCTGTTTCTTCCTCTGGCACAAAAGTGAAAAAGAGATATCATGTTGAGATAGTAGAGATGCAAGACTGAAGCAGCCTGGGTTGCTGTGTTATTGCATAAATGACAGCTGTCTTGGAGAGCTGCCCAGGCTTGCTGGTTAAACTAGAAATAGATCTTTGTTGTATTAAGCCACTGAGATTTTTAAGGTTTTTTTTTTGTTATGACAGAATAGTCTAGCCTATTCTGACTACTGGAATAGCTACAATGTTATTCCCTTTCCATTATCTTTCAATTCTTCTGAAGAAGTGCAGAAGTTACAAGATGAAAACAACTCCACGTGTAATGCTTTTATAGCCCAGTCTGGAATTGGTATGTATTATTTCCACGCATGTTAGTCAAAATTCAGTCACATGGCACATTTATCTGCAAAGAAGGCTGGGATATATAGTTTACTGTGTGTTCAGGAGGAAAGAGGAATAGGTTTTGGTGAATGTGTAGTATTCTTTGCCATTTTCTACAAAATAGCTTTGAAATTCGTACAAGTTAAATGCGTGGATGCTCAGTTGTGTCCATTTCTCTGTGACCCCACAATGCTCCTCTCTCCATGGAATTTTTCAGGCAAGAATACTGGAGTGGGTTGCCATTCCCTTCTCCAAAGGGATCTTCCCTGTCCTGGGGATTGAACCCACATCTCCTCTGTCTCCTGCACTGGCAGCCAATTTTTCACCACTGAGCCACCTGGGAAGCCCTCATACAAATTAGATGCAGAACTAATGAACAAAGCAGCAAATTCTATATAAACTTAGCCCCTTTCTTTTACATTGGCTGCACATACATCATCAAGAATTAGGAGCAGCCTAAATATACACAATTCTTTTCATTCATGCACAATTCTTTAGACTATAGTACCTAGAATACTGCAGTACACATGGTATCTGGTTAATTATTTGCTAGTGACATATACAGTAGAAAAATCAAAGCAAAGAAGGAATTATAAATAATAGCTTTAATAAAAGAAATGTCTTAAATGTGAGTTTTAAAAAGCACTCATGGATAATATAATAGTTAATCACACTATAAATCATCTCACTGAGAGACTGAGACTTCCAGAAAATACACACTGTATAAATCATCATTATAATTAGACTATAATTATTTAATTTCCAGCTTTACTTTTCATAAATAATATCCAAGAAAATATGCTGAGAACATAGTTGAGTTAAAAGGAAAACACTAGAAAGGATACTTTGGCTGTGTCCAAGTTCTTCCACATTCAGGGATATCTGATGGATGCATTAACAAAGGAAGCCAACATCCTCTTTATTCCTGACTTTCACCAGGAAGGCTACGCAGCTGTTTTCTTACCATCCAAGGCATATCAGTCCCTAGCTGATCAGTCTGATCTTTTTGAGCCTTATTTAAAACCTTTGTTTAGGCAGGTCTGCAGTAACCCTCTACTCTGAAGATGTTCAGGACTACTGCCAAAGTGAGTCCTTTCTTGAACTGCTACGAATGCTCCATGTTTTTAATGAGAACTCTACAGTCTGGTTGGTCAGAATGAAAAAAACCTCCCGTTTCTGGGAGAACCCTAAGAACTGTTAGGGATTTATTCCTTCTTCAGCCTCCTAGAGTCTCACCCCACCGATGTGCAATGCAGTATTATGTTACAGACTCAAAAGGGCCCCTATGAAGAATTTCATAGTTCTGTTTCTGTTAAGCTCCCCATTCTTCAGTACTCTGTAAATTCCCAATTTTTCTTCTTTTTTAAACTGAACTATAGTTGATTTACAGTGTTGTGCCAATCTCTGCTGTACAGCAAGGTAACTCAGTTTTATATATATATACATTCTTTTTTTAATATTTTTTTCCATTATGGTTTATCCCAGGAGACTGGATAGTTTCCTGTGCTATACAATAGGACCTTGTTGTTTATCCATTCTATATTTAATAGTTTACATCTAACCAATCCCAATTTCTGATCTCTGTTTCCTCAGTTCAGCAAGACTGCCATTCTCTGCTTGAGTTTCATCATCAGGGGAATATTTTTAGGCAAAAAGCCAGGATTCACCTAGTTTCCTCCTCCACCACATTACTATGCTGTCAACTGTCCAATGTCTGAAAAAAGTTGTTTCTAGTGGGAGGGCAAGTCCGGTACTGGTTAATCCATCATGATGGGAAGAAGTCTCTTATGGTGTTTTCATTTGCATTTTCCAGATGTTTAGTATTCATAGTGTGGCTGACAAAAGGCAGAACTTTTGTTTGCTTATAACTGCTGTAGCCTTAGTGATGCTTGTAATAGTGCAGGGCACAGAGCAAGTACTATTATTTGTTAAATGAATTAACTATGCTTATCTACATATTTTTGGAGGTATAAATGATCTGTTTTATATTCATCATCCATCTAGTGATGAAAACTGGTGATTCTAAGCTGTATCCAAGGTAACTCCCACATAAGTTCTATTTTCATGCAATGATGCTATGTGACATAAAGAGATATACTAGAAAAACTGATACATAGATAGACTATTCAAGCAATAAACATGGAGACAACATGGTGCACCAAAGGAATAATGTCAAAAATGAAGGCGATGACTTGTAGGACATTCCCATAAGACATTACCTCAATGGAATTTTTAACAATATTAAATAGAAATTCTCATTTCAATAAGAAATTGAGATTTAAATCTTTCTTTATCTCCTCCATTGCTGGTGGATTCTTTACCAGCTGAGGTACCAGGGAATTCCCTGTTTATCATACACAGTATTATTACAAAGAAAAAGGCAAACTATTACAGCCTACAACTCACTCTGTAAATGCCAAAACTTAGTGTGTTTAGATAAAATAATGAAGTGCAGCTGTCAAATGTCCATTTTAATATCTTTGCATATGCAAATCAATAATCAAGAATCAGAAAAGCCTTTTAAATATTTTAACACAATATTCAAATGCCAATTCGTTAGTTAGTTTAATAATATTAGGTTTCATTTCCATGCATCTGAAGAAGGGCTAGGTTTTTGATAATATGAAAAGTAGTTCCAAATTTAAAATATTTCAGTATGTTGGCTTACTGATATACTTATATAAGCAATTCTATATATTTGTCAGGCCAACTTCTGAGTTTTAAAGTACCTAGATTATACAATGACATTAAAATTTAGAGTATTACACAAACAGGTTTTGTCATAGGAAAATATGAAACTACAAGCAGTGAAAATAATGCAACTAAAAATTATCAGAATTCTACCTCTCCTAAAGTTTCAGAGTATATGGCCTTTCCTAATTTCCTATCCTAAAGGTATACCTCCTCAAATAAAAAATGTTTCAAACAAATTTTACATATGTAGCTGGAAAATATAGCATTTATATGTGAAACACATAGGTAGTTTATGCAATAACACAGAACAGATGTGATAAGACTGGAAGGCAAGAGGTTAGATGTACTTGTAAATGTTCTGAAAATTAGTTCTAAAAAATCAGTCGCATGTCTCCCAAACTAGAGGAGACATGTATCTTTTCTAGCACCTTTATGATAGAAGTATTACATCTGTATAATTCATATTTTCTAATCATATATCTATGAGAAAGTAGGAAGAAAGAAACAGGATTAAAAAAAAAGAACACACTGATTAAAAGAAACAGCTTTAAAGTGGAACTTATGTTACAGGGCCTATGTTATATGGTTCAACACATTTAACTTTTCTAAGCCTGGATTCTGCGTCTTTAAAACGTAATCCATAATCTCTCAGAATTATTATACAGATTAAATTTAAAGAATAAAGTACAGATAAAAGAAGACATTAATACTTATTATTCTTTGGAAAATGCAGCTGAAACAAAATGTGCTGCTCAAGGAACAGAAACTAAAATGTGGATCTTGGACTCACAGATCAACCATAATGCCACAGCAGAGGCTCTGTATATCTCTGAACTACAAAATTATAGTAACATTAATAGTATGCGACTCACTCTCATGATTATTGTAAAGATTTAAATGAACTCATCTCTGCAAAGCAGTAAGCACAGTGGCTTACATACAGAACTGTGCTCAATACTGGATGATGTCACTGTTATTAGAATCTGTGATGATGATGATGTGACAAGTAATGGAGGAGCATGGAGATATACAAAGCAAATTTTAAGAGGCTGATCAAAATTTGGTATCCACAAGGGATGGTTTATGATGTCAAAGTATAAGAATTAATTTACTCATGCTTTTTGCCTCAGTTCTGTCTGTTGTTCTGTATCCACCCCCCTCAAAAAAAAACCAGAAGCTTTTTAATGGGTGAAGTGACTTTCTTTACTGGAATATGAATTATAACAAGAATATTAGTATAGATCCTCTTACCTGTATGATGGGGAAAGGCACAGTCTGTTGAAAAAGTGGTATTTAAAATATACAACATTTTACAAAGTATAATTTAAAAGTGTGTTGTTATTTGATCCAGAAATTATAAATTTGAAGTACAAATTCCATCCCTCTATTATTTGTGTCTGAATTGTGAAACTCTACTCTTATAAGGCAGGGACTGCAGGATAACCATCTCAGAAAAGTATTTTGAGAATGATGCATAATGCCATTTCACTGCTGTTTTCCGTCTTGCATCAACTATCAGTAAGCTGAAAATATGCTGACTAGGTGCAACAATAAAAAATTCCTTGGAAAAAATAGTTTCACATACACTTAAGAAATGAAGTGAAATAAATTTTAATAGTAAGCATGTAAATAATGGTCAACCATCAATTTCTGACAATTCCAAATTGACTTCTCTGAAAGGACCTACCATATGTCCCAGCAATCCCATTACTGGGCATGCTGCTGCTACTGCTGCTAAGTCACCTCAGTTGTGTCCGACTCTGTGCAACCCCATAGACGGCAGCCCACCAGGCTCCCCGTCCCTGGGATTCTCCAGGCAAGAACACTGGAGTGGGTTGCCATTTTCTTCACCAATGCATGGAAGTGAAAGGTGAAAGTAAAGTCGCTCTGCTGCTGCTGCTGCGAAGTCACTTCAGTCGTGTCCGACTCTGTGTGACCCCATAGATGGCAGCCCACCAGGCTTCCCCATCCCTGGGATTCTCCAGCCAAGAATACTAGAGTGGGTTGCCATTTCCTGCTCCAAGGCATGAAAGAGAAAAGTGAAAGTGAAGTCGCTCAGTCGTCTCCAACTCTTCACGACCCCATGGACTGCAGCTCACCAGGCTCCTCCATCCATGGGATTTTCCAGGCAAGAGTACTGGAGTGGGGTGCCATCGCCTTCTCCGAACTACTGGGCATATATCCTGAGAAACCCATAATTAAAAAAGACACATGGATCCCAATGTTCATTGCAGCACTATTTATAATAGCCAAGACAAGGAAGCAACCTAGTTGTCCATGGACATATGAATGGATAAAGAAGTTTGGTACATACATACAATGGAATACTACTCAGCCATAAAAAGGAATGCATTTGAGTCAATTCTAGTGAGGTGGATTAACCTAGAGCCTATTAAACACAATGAAGTAAGTCAGAAAGAAAAAAGCAAATATTGTATATTAATGCATATACTTGGAATCTAAAAAAATGTACTGATGAACCTATCTGTAGGACAGGAACAGAGATGCACACATAGAGAATAGATTTGTGGACAAAGTGGGGGAAGGAGAGGGTGGGACAAATTGAGAGAGTAGCACCAAGGCATATACAATACCATGTGTGAAACAGATAGCTGCTGCGAAGTTGCTATGTAACACAGGAAGCTCAACCCAGTGCTCTGTGATGATCTAGAGACGTGCGAAGGGACGGGGGTGTGTGTGAGGGAGGTTCAACAGGGAGGGGACACATGCTTGTGGCTGATCCACGTTGCTGTATGCCAGAAAGCAACACAACACTGTAAAGCAATTATCTCCAACGAAAACTAAAAAACTCAGAGAATTAACAGTTAAAGAAAGGAGACTAAAATCAGTTTTTTTTTTTTTCTTTTATGGAAGTTCAGGAAAGTATTCTGAAGAAGGTCCTAGGCAGTCAGTGTGGAAGGCAGAGAACTGCTGTAATCTGCCATAAAAGGAAACACTGGGCTAGACTATAATAAAACTACAAGGACAGAAAACAACAAATTGAGTCTTTGTCCCATGGACAAAAACGACTCCTGAGACATTTTCAAAGATTAAGTGTGGAGACCCAGTAACCTTCTGGCTTGATTTTAGACTGTATGGTTGCTATTGATCTTATAAAAAGAACTCACAACAGAGAATACTTCACTATCCACTAGCTGCAGGTAAAGAATCACAATCTTTCTCTAATCTTAGACTATCTGTCAGCAATTTCCAGTCTTTGCAACAATGCAGGTTTCTTCATATCACTCTGAAACCTTGGGATTACCTGACTAGGAAGGAACAGAGAGGAAAATAAGATGATTAACTCCTGAGATGAACAGGATATGGAAAGATGAGGTGCAGCCTCTAATGCAAACTCAGTTTAGTTCAGTTCAGCTGCTCAGTCATGTCCGACTCTTTGCGACCCCATGGACTGCAGCACGCCAGGCTTCCCTGTCCATCACCAACTCCTGGAGCTTACTCAGATTCATGTCCATCGAGTTGGTGATGCCATCCAACCATCTTATCCTCTGTCATCCCCTTCTCTTCCCGCCTTCAATCTTTCCCAGCATCGTTGTCTTTTCCAATGAGTCAGGTCTTCACATCGGGTGGCCAAAGTATTGGAGTTTCAGCTGCAGCATCAGTCCTTCCAATGAATATTCAGGACTGATTTCCTTTAGGATGGACTGGTTGGATCTCCTTGGTGGAAGAACAGAACTACTGCTCTACCAGGCAAGGCTTTGATTCAGAAGAAGAAGCAGAGATTTTTTTTCTGGTTTCTCTAAATAAACAAAAGTATGAAATACTGTTTCCTTTATTCTTCTTGGTTGTTAAAAGAAGCAGTATTATGTAAAACAGTAAAGAGGAACAGAAGCCAAAAAGTAATCTGAAATTAAAACATTTATATATTTTTTTCTTATGATTTCTGTCACTTTAATAATATATCTCACGAGATGTGTGGAGAAGAGAAAACATGTAAGTATGTAACCATAAGTGGTAAGGAAAAGAACACAAAAATCAGTTTTTATAAAATTTGGTATTAAAAAATTACATGTCCGCTCCCTAACACATAAATATTTCTATGGTTAGTAATAAGTAACCTGAGAAAATGTCAGTATTAACCAAATATTAAAATTTCAAAATCCTATTTGAAGAAGTTCTGTTTCTATAGAGCCAAGTAAGATTCTCTATCAGATGGACCCTCACGTGGACAGTTAACTATAAACTTGGATAAAACACAAAATGTAACCACCTTTAAGGCCCCTGCATTGAAAACAACAGAGAGATTCTGGAGGAGAAATTCTAAGAAAGTTGCTCAATACCAAACAAACAAACAATCCAACCAAAAAGTGGGCAGAAGACCTAAACAGACATTTCTCCAAAGAATATATACAGATGGCTAATAAACACATGAAAAGATGCTCAACATCGCTCTTTTTTAGAGAAATGCAAATCAAAACTACAACGAGGCATCATCTCACACGGGTCTGAATGGCCATCATCAAAAAGTCTATAAACGTTAATGCTGGAGAGGGTGCAGAGAAAAGGTAACCCTCTTGCACTGTTGGTGGGAATGCAAACTGATACAACCACTGTGGAGAACAGTATGGAAATTCCTTAAAAAACTAGAAATTAAACTACCATGTGACCCAGCAATCCCACTACTGGGTATATACCCTGAGGAAAGAGACTGGAATTGGTTTTTCTCTTTCTCTCTTTTTTTTTTTTTCTGACTTTCAGTTTTTGGTTTAAAAGCAGCCCACAGTTGCCACTGGATGGGATCACTGAGACTCCAATAGGAAACCGACAGTTTTTCTAGTCTGAAGTATCAAAGAGAGGTTGCAGCAACAACAGTCTCTGAGAAGTGAGGGGAGGAGGACTTCCAGAAAACAGAGAAAGCTACAGGGGGTAGCCCAGATTCTGTGCATAAACTTCATTCAAGTCTCTGGCTGATTCCTAAACCATGTACACATGGAACAGGTTGGCTAACGTTAAAACAACTGAATGAACTGATGCCCAAGAGACAGAATTTTTCATTGAGTCAAACCAAGAATTGCCTGCTGAAACAAAGATATGAATGCTCTTTGAAGGACTATAATTCAGAATATCCATTAAGTCAAATGTCCACAATATGATACAAAATTGTTTCTTTCTTTTTTCATTTTATAATACAAAATTAATCAATACAGAAGAACCAAGAAAATATGGCTCGTTATCAAAGAAAAGATGGAGACTAACCCTAAAACACTCCATCCAGATACTATAATTAGCAGATGAGAAATTTAAAGCAGCTGTTGTACTCTCAGCATGGTAAAGAAATACATTCTCTTAATTTTAAAAATGGAGGAACCCTTAGGAGAGAAGTAGAAACTATAAAAACAGAACTAACTAGAAATTCTGCTGCTAAATCGTGTCCGACTCATAGCGACCCCATGGACTGCAGCCCACCAGGCTCCTCCATCCATGGGATTTTCCAGGCAAGAGTATTGAAGTTAGAAACTGGTTAGAAATTCTAGAACAGAAAAATACAATAGCTGAAATAAACACATCACTGAATGGGTTTAACAACATATCTAACTGTTTAAAGAAGACAATTTTTTAATTGGGATTCACTGGGTTATGGTAAGTTTCATATGTACAACATGATATTTTTCTTTTTAAAAAAATATATATTTATTTTAATTGGAAGTTAATTACTTTACAGTATTGTATTGGTTTTGCCATACATCAACATGAATCCACCACAGGTATACACGTGTTCCCCATCCTGAACCCCCCTCCCTCCTCCCTCCCCGTACCATCCCTCTGGGTTGTCCCAGTGCACCAGCGCCAAGCATCCAGTATCATGCATTGGACCTGGACTGGTGATTCATTTCATATATGATATTATACATGTTTCAATGCCATTCTCCCAAATCATCCCACCCTCACCCTCTCCCAATCCTACAGTGTGCTCACCATCAAAAATCTACAAACATGATCATTTAAATGACTGTGTATACATATATATGTATATCATATATGTAGTACACACATAGAAATATATAATACATTGCAAATAGTTTAAAATGATAGATTAGTCAATGAACTCAAAGATATACGAATGGAAATTATCCAATCTGAGAACTACAGAGAACAAACATTAAAAGGAAAAAAAAAAAAAAAAACTAAAAAAACCTTAAGACATGTGAGAGGATATTCAGCGGTCAGATATACATATAATTAGAGTCTCAGAAGAAGAGAAAATGGGGCAGAAAAACATCTGTAGAAATGATAGCTAAATATTATACCAAGAAGCCCAGAAACCCCAGGCAGGATAAATATAAACAGAACTACATTAGGCTTGTCACAGTCAAACTGCTCAAAACCAAAGAAAAACAGATCTGAATCTTAAAAGCATCCAGAGAAAAACAACATAAACATACGTGAGCCAACAATCTGAGTGATGCCTAACTTCTCATCAGAAACTATGTGTGCAGGGGTGCCAATGTCATCTTCTTATAAAGTAGAAATCAGTAATACTGCTTATACTTGATAGAAGAAGAAACAGTATGTATAGCTATTATTATTCATGGGGTTGCAAAGAGTCGGACATGACTGAGCGACTGAACTGAACTGAATTTATAGCTATAATCAATAAAACAAAAAACAAAGACAGTTACACTGGGAGGAAAACAGGGGACAGTGCAAATAAGCTTACTGTTTCATGAGACATATTTAACCTGTTCAATTGAGGAACTTCAGCAGAAGCATAATAATTTAGAGATATGAATGTAGCCACCACAGCAAAAATTTAAGCAACTGTCTCCCAGGGGAGGATAAAGATGAATCTGGGGACTGTAGCTTTTCATTTCAAATCCTCTGTACAAACTGATTTTTCAGAAAAGCATGTATATTTATACCTTCATTAAAATAAGAATACACACATAAAACTAATAGGGAACCAATGTTCCTTCCATCTAAGAATTCTGAGACACTAAGTATTTATTGGATAATTTTGGCATGTAAGACATTACGACAGGCATCAAAATCTGCTTTTTATTCCTCAATACCAAGTCCTTGACACACTCTATACAGAGCTGTCAGTAGAATAGCTGGATTTTCTAGTAATAATATTAGACATTTCTGAGTTCTTGATAGGAATACATGGATGATATTTTTAAAGTCATCAGAATGTATTAGATCAACTGGAAGACAGAATGGGAAGAGAGAGAGAGAACTTCTTATACTACACTCTTCTCAAGTAATGAGATATCCTTTCATGACTTATGGTTAAGATTAGCCCCAGCCTCCTATTTGTGCATATTTTGCCCCTATCCTGTTCTGCTTCAGTAAATAAGTCAATACTGGGTAATTTTTCCAAAATATTACAAGAAATAGTCCCCAATGATTCTCTTTCCCTCTATGCACTAAGATACATAGCATATGCAGAGCTTAGGCTATGAAATTCTAAAGAGTTTATGAATTTCAAACTTTGCTGAATTTTTCTACATATTCATAAAACACAACTAATTTTTGTTCATATTATCATGCATGTTCTTTTCTACCCCATTCTCTCACTTGTAAATTTCTTAAGGGTTTCTTGTTCATGAACTGATGTAAATTTTCATATCTGTCTATAATTCTTTCAGTATTATAGACAGTATACAAAAATTATCTTAAAGGGCCTCTAAGAATGCATCTTTTTTATTTCCCATTAATGCAAAGTGTTATGAAATTAAGCTATACAATTTGGAATGCTTGTTAATTATGTAAAGAAGGAATGTTTGTATTTTTAAAAAATATTCTGAAAAAAATCAAATTTACAGTATCAACTATATTATGTGGAAATGCATAATCTTTAATATCATAGACTTACACCATCTCAAAATATGAAGAGTAAATATCTAAGTATCCTGTCTATATCATAAGTCAAAGATTGACAGACTGTGGCTTAAGGGCCAAATCTAGCCACCTGGCTGTATTTTTATGACCTGTAAGCGAAGAGTCCTCATGATAAATCACAGCCCTGTTATGGCGAAGGGCTTGCATAACCCAGTGAAGTTATGAGCAACGCCATGCAAGGCCATCCAAGATGGATGGGTCAGAACGGACAGTTCTAACAAAATGTGGTCCAATGGTGGAGGGAATGGCAAAATCACTGTGGACAGTGACTGTAGCCATGAAATTAAAACACACTTGCTCCTTGGAAGGAAATCTATGACAACCTAGACAGTGTATTAAAAAGCAGAGACATCACTTTGCCAGCAAAGGTTGGTATAGTCAAAGCTATGTTTTTCCAGTAGTCATGTAAGGATGTGAGAGTTGGACTATGAAGAAAGCTGAGCACCAAAGAATTGATGCTTTTGAACTGTGGTGTTGGAGAATACTCTTGAGAGTCCCTTGGACAGCAAGAGATCAAACCAGTCAATTCTAAAGGAAATCAACCCTGAATATTCATTGGAAGGACTGATGCTGAAACTCCCCACCTGATGCAAAGAGCCAACTTATTGGAAAATACTTTGATGCTGGGAAAGATGGGAGGCAAAAGGAGAAGGCGGTGACAGAGGATGAGATTATTTGATAGCATCACTGATTCAATGGACATCAGTTTGAGCAAACTCTGGGAGATAACGAAGGACAGGAATGCCTGGCGTGCTGCAATTCATGGGGTCACAAACAGTGGGACACAACTTAGTGAATGAAAAAGAAGCTAAGAATGGATTTTACCATTTCAAATTGTTATATTTTAAATGGCTATATACCTACATAATACCTTTGATTTTGACTATTAGCCAGCAAAGCCTAAATTACTATCTGTTCCTTTAAAAAAGTTTACTGATCTCTAGGCGCAGGAGGGCCTAGAGGAGCTATCCCACGTTGAAGGTCAGGAACTGCGGCGGTAAGTAGATACCCCTCGTCCAAGGTAAGGAGATGCCCCTCGTCCAAGGTAAGGAGATGCCCCTCGTCCAAGGTAAGGAGATGCCCCTCGTCCAAGGTAAGGAGCAGCGGCTGTGCTTTGCTGGAGCAACCGTGAAGAGACAACCCGTGCCCAAGGTAAGAGAAACCCAAGTAAGATGGTAGATGTTGCAAGAGGGCATCAGAGGGCAGACACACTGAAACCATACTCACAGAAAACTAGTCAATCTAATCACACTAGGACCACAGCCTTGTCTAACTCAATGAAACCAAGCCATGCCTGCAGGGCAACCCAAGGCGGGCAGGTCATGGTGGACAGGTCTGACAGAATGTGGTCCACTGGAGAAGGGAAGGGCAAGCCACTTCAGTATTCTTGCCTTGAGAACCCCATGAACAGTATGAAAAGGCAAAATGATAGGATATCAAAAGAGAATCTCCCCAGGTCGTTAGGTGCCCAATATGCTACTGGAGATCAGTGGAGAAATAACTCCAGAAAGAATGAAGGGATGGAGCCAAAGCAAAAACAATACCCAGTTGTGCATGTGACTGGTGATAGAAGCAAGATCCGATGCTGTAAAGAACAATATTGCATAGGAACCTGGAATGTCAGGTCCATGAATCAAGGCAAATTGGAAGTGGTCAAACAAGAGATGGCAAGGGTGAACGTCGACATTCTAGGAATCAGCGAACTAAAATGGACTGGAATGGGTGAATTTAACTCAGATGACCATTATATCTACTACTGCGGGCAGGAATCCCTCAGAAGAAATGGAGTAGCCATCATGGTCAACAAAAGAGTCCGAAATGCAGTACTTGGATGCAATCTCAAAAACGACAGAATGATCTCTGTTCGTTTCCAAGGCAAACCATTCAATATCACAGTTATCCAAGTCTATGCCCCAACCAGTAATGCTGAAGAAGCTGAAGTTGAACGGTTTTATGAAGACCTACAAGACCTTGTAGAACTAACACCCAAAAAAGATGTCCTTTTCATTATAGGGGACTGGAATGCTAAAGTAGGAAGTCAAGAAACACCTGGAGTAACAGGCAAATTTGGCCTTGGAATGCGGAATGAAGCAGGGCAAAGACTAATAGAGTTTTGCCAAGAAAATGCACTGGTCATAGCAAACACCCTCTTCCAGCAACACAAGAGAAGACTCTACACATGGACATCACCAGATGGTCAACACCGAAATCAGATTGATTATATTCTTTGCAGCCAAAGATGGAGAAGCTCTATACAGTCAACAAAAACAAGACCAGGAGCTGACTGTGGCTCAGATCATGAACTCCTTATTTCCAAATTCAGACTTAAATTGAAGAAAGTAGGGAAAACCGCTAGACCATTCAGGTATGACCTAAATCAAATCCCTTATGATTATACAGTGGAAGTGAGAAATAGATTTAAGGGCCTAGATCTGATAGACAGAGTTCCTGATGAACTATGGAATGAGGTTCGTGACATTGTACAGGAGACAGGGATCAAGACCATCCCCATGGAAAAGAAATGCAAAAAAGCAAAATGGCTGTCTGGAGAAGCCTTACAAATAGCACTGAAAAGAAGAGAGGCGAAAAGCAAAGGAGAAAAGAAAAGATATAAGCATCTGAATGCAGAGTTCCAAAGAATAGCAAGAAGAGATAAGAAAGCCTTCTTCAGCAATCAATGCAAAGAGATAGAGGAAAACAACAGAATGGGAAAGACTAGAGATCTCTTCAAGAGAATTGGAGATACCAAGGGAACATTTCATGCAAAGATGGGCTCGATAAAGGATAGAAATGGTATGGACCTAACAGAAGCAGAAGATATTAAGAAGAGGTGGCAAGAATACACAGAAGAACTGTACAGAAAAGATCTTCACGACCCAGATAATCATGAGGATGTGATCACTAATCTAGAGCCAGACATCTTGGAATGTGAAGTCAAGTGGGCCTTAGAAAGCATCACTAAGAACAAAGCTAGTGGAGGTGATGGAATTCCCGTTGAGCTGTTTCAAATCCTGGAAGATGATGCTGTGAAAGTGCTGCACTCAATATGCCAGCAAATTTGGAAAACTCAGCAGTGGCCACAGGACTGGAAAAGGTCAGTTTTCATTCCAATTCCAAAGAAAGGCAATGCCAAAGAATGCTCAAACTACCGCACAATTGCACTCATCTCACACGCTAGTAAAGTAATGCTCAAAATTCTCCAAGCCAGGCTTCAGCAATATGTGAACCGTGAACTCCCTGATGTTCAAGCTGGTTTTAGAACAGGCAGAGGAACCAGAGATCAAATTGCCAACATCCGCTGGATCATGGAAAAAGCAAGAGAGTTCCAGAAAAACATCTATTTCTGCTTTATTGACTATGCCAAAGCCTTTGACTGTGTGGATCACAATAAACTGTGGAAAATTCTGAAAGAGATGGGAATACCAGACCACCTAACCTGCCTCTTGAGAAATCTGTATGCAGGTCAGGAAGCAACAGTTAGAACTGGACATGGAACAACAGACTGGTTCCAAATAGGAAAAGGAGTACGTCAAGGCTGTATATTGTCTCCCTGCTTATTTAACTTATATGCAGAGTACATCATGAGAAACGCTGGACTGGAAGAAACACAAGCTGGAATCAAGATTGCCGGGAGAAATATCAATAACCTCAGATATGCTGATGACACCACCCTTATGGCAGAAAGTGAGGAGGAGCTAAAAAGCCTCTTGATGAAAGTGAAGGAGGAGAGCGAAAAAGTTGGCTTAAAGCTCAACATTCAGAAAACGAAGATCATGGCATCCGGTCCCATCACTTCATGGGAAATAGATGGGGAAACAGTGGAAACAGTGTCAGACTTTATTTTTTTGGGCTCCAAAATCACTGCAGATGGTGACTGCAGCCATGAAATTAAAAGACGCTTACTCCTTGGAAGAAAAGTTATGACCAACCTGGATAGTATATTCAAAAGCAGAGACATTACTTTGCCGACTAAGGTCCGCCTAGTCAAGGCTATGGTTTTTCCTGTGGTCATGTATGGATATGAAAGTTGGACTGTGAAGAAAGCTGAGCGCCGAAGAATCGATGCTTTTGAACTGTGGTGTTGGAGAAGACTCCTGAGAGTCCCTTGGACTGCAAGGAGATCCAACCAGTCCATTCTGAAGGAGATCAACCCTGGGATTTCTTTGGAAGGACTGATGCTAAAGCTGAAACTCCAGGACTTTGGCCACCTCATGCGAAGAGTTGACTCATTGGAAAAGACTCTGATGCTGGGAGGGATTGGAGGCGGGAGGAGAAGGGGACGACCGAGGATGAGATGGCTGGATGGCATCACGGACTCGATGGACGTGAGTCTGAGTGAACTCCGGGAGATGGTGATGGACAGGGAGGCCTGGCGTGCTGTGATTCATGGGGTCGCAAAGAATCGGACACGACTGAGCGACTGAATTGAACTGAACTGATCTCTATTTGTGGTTACCAGAGACAGGAAGGGAGTGGTGGGAGGGGGAATTGGATGAGGGTAGTCAAAAGGTACAAACTACCAGGTATAAGATAAGTAAGTACTAGAGATATAATGTGCAACATGATGAATATAATTAACACTGTTAGATATGAAAGTTAAGAGAGTAAATCTTGAGTTTTCATCACAAGGAAAAAATTTTGTTTCCATTTCTTTAATTTTGTATCTGAGATGATAGATGTTTACTAAAATTACTGTGATAATCATTTCATCACGGATGTAAGTCAAATCATTATGCCATACATCAAACTTGTACAGTTACTGTTTAGTCACTAAATTGTGCTGGACTCTTTTGCAACTCCATGGACTACAGCCTGCCAGGCTCCTCTGGCTTATGGGATTCCCCAGGCTAGAATACTGGAGTAGGTTGCCATTTCCTTCTCCAGGGGATCTTCCCAACCCAGGGATCAAACTAGAGTTTCCTGCATTGCAGGCAGATTCTTTACTGTCTAAGCCACTAGGGTTATAGTACAGCATTATCATCTATATTCATTATACTCTGCATTAGATCTCTATATTACTACTCACTATAATTTTTTACCCTTAAATACAATCTTATCCACTCCCCCCATAGTGTTTTTGCACTAGTTCATTACAGCACTTGTTTTTTGTTTTTTTTTTCCAGTACCTTCACTGACATTTTAAGTGATTTTCCCCCAAGCTTTTAACATAATTTAGTAGGAATGGTAACTTTATAAATGCTTTCCTTCTTACATTTGTATTTTATTAATGTATAGAATTTAATCATGTTTTTCTAATAGGACATACAATGGCCATGAATTTAACTGCACTTTACTTTGCATCAGGTGGGGAGTTTCAGCATCAGTCCTTCCAATGAATATTCAGGGTTGATTTCCTTTAGAATTGACTGGTTTGATCTCTTGCTGTCCAAGGGACTCTCAAGAGTATTCTCCAACACCACAGTTCAAAAGCATCAATTCTTTGGTGCTCAGCTTTCTTCATAGTCCAACTCTCACATCCTTACATGACTACTGGAAAAACATAGCTTTGACTATACCAACCTTTGCTGGCAAAGCGATGTCTCTGCTTTTTAATACACTGTCTAGGTTGTCATAGGTTTCCTTCCAAGGAGCAAGTGTGTTTTAATTTCATGGCTACAGTCANCCAGAAAGCATTTATAATAAGATAAATGCCTGGCAGGTCACAGAATAAAATATTTGACATTCAGAAACAATTTCAAGACCTAAAGAGCTGTTACATTCATGTTTGTGCACTGATTTTTTTTTTTCTCTATAGAACAAAACCAAGGTTTGTGTGTCTTTGAGGGAAACTGTTCAATGGCTTTAGAAATAAGAAAAGATGATAATTTTAGCTTATTGAGGAGATAATTCAGTTTGTAACCAGAGCCAGAAGGCATGGGTTCTTGTTCTTTGCTTTGCTTACTAACTAGTTAGCTGACTTGAGTGATTGGCATTGAAAGGATCCAGAATAAGCACTGTGGAATAGAAATTATTTTGAACTGAAGGCATTTGAGTTTCTGAAATCCCTTTATCTGCCTAAAAGCAGAGACCCCCCCCCCCAAAGGCCTTCATTGTCATAAATCCCCCTTTTTTGGGAGCAAGTTAAATTTTCTCTTCTCTGAGAGAGGAAATCAGTATCACAGCCAAACAGACATCGTTTCAAAACTAACGTATTGTCCGCCTGTTCTCCTAAGGGCTCTTGTATTTTCTCCAAGTGTCATTTGTTTTCCCATAAGTGCCCTTCTCACCCTCTTCCTAACGTTGAGATGGTACCCAAGCCCCCAGTTGCAGCTGCACCTTTGAGTCCCAATTTTGTGAGAACTGCTGCATTTACATGTATATGAATAAAAATGTCCTTTCCCTTGCCAGTCCATATTTTGTCGACTTACAGGACCCCGAGGACCAATCTGAGAGGGTAGAGGAAAACTGTTTCCTCTCCAAACAGCACCATTTCTCCTCGATGTGGTTTTGATATGCATTTTCCCAGCGATTAGTAATGTTAAGCATCCTTTCACATGGCTCATTGGTCATTTGCCTATCTTCTTTGGAGAAATAGCTCAAGTACTTTGCGCATTTTTAATTGGGCTATTTGTCTTTTTGTTGTAAGAGTTCTTTATACATTCTGGATGGTTCAGTTCAGTTCAGTCGCTCAGTCGTGTCCGACTCTTTGTGACCCCATGAATCGCAGCACGCCAGGCCTCCCTGTCCATCACTAAAGACAAATATTTTGTCCTATTAGTGGGTTGTCCTTTCACTTTCTTGATGGCCTTCTTTGAAGCATGAAAGTTTTTATTTTGGATGAAGTTGTTGGGAGGAAAACTTTTCTTCTTCCAACTTGGGTCTTGTGGTCCTGGGTGTGCAAATTAAATAACAGTAAACAGAAGAGCAGGAAGAAAAATCAAGTTTTATTGTATACTCTCAGTGGAGAGTAACCCCCTCAATAGCCAGAGATTAAAGTGTTATATACAAAATTTAACAAAGGCTTTTTCTTTGTTTGTTTTTGCTTTTAGGACTTCAGTGGGAAGGTATGAAAGATTCTATTGGACTTTTTGGTGCTAATGGAATGGGGTAGTCTGTCTCCATCTCAGCTGAATTCACAGAAAATGCCCTAAGCATGGGTGAATGGCAGCTGTATTTTCTGATGCTCCACTTCAGTCAGATAAGGTAAGATCAGATAAATTTCTTTCTGCATATTTTTAGCTCAAATGTTTTCATTGAAAATAATCTTTATGCTATGAGTGGATCCCCACGAAGTTTATCTTTTTTAAATTTATTTTTATTTTTCAGTTGCTTGTGCTTTTGGTGTGATGCTTTTGATGCAATTTTCTTATTGAACCAAGCTTGGGTCCCATCTCCTATGGGCAGCAAAGCCCATATACTGACACTGGGTTGTGGTGAAAGAAAGTGCAGTGTTTACTGCAGGCACCAAGAAAGGAGTTAAAGCTCAGAGGTTAAAGCATCTGCCTGCAAGGTGGGAGACCTGGGTTCAACCCCTTGGTCGGGAATATCTCCTGGAGAAGGAAATGGCAACCCACTCCAGTATTCAGGCACCAAGAAAGGAGTGCAGGCAGCTAATCTTCAGAAGACCTGGCAGTGGGCCCAGTGCTGTTGACTCTGTGGCAAAGGTAAACATGCATTGGCAAGCTGAGATGCCTCTGGTAAGTAACAGGGCTCCTCTGTGATGATGTCAGACCATTCTTCCCTAGTGTATTGGCTTTGCCTACAATGGAGCATCATTGATGGTTTTTTTGTACCCAAGTTAGTCATTTGGCTTTATCTCTGATGGGGCATTGGCTGGAAGGCTAGGGAACTGTGACCCTGACAGATGGTTTTGCATTGCATTGGTTTGTTTCTTTGATATTCGACAACATGGGCTGTGAATAACTAAGTATGGGTGATCAGAGCTCTGTTTTACCATGTAGTACCCTATGGTGTATTTTACAAAATTGGTAAATTTTCAGCTGTGTTTCAGTGAAAAGAAAGAAATATGGATCTGAGGTAAGTCTAGGTCTCCCACCTTCCCGATTAGTGCCTCCTTGACTAGTAAACCTTTCTCTGCTCTAAGCTGTGATGTTTCAGTTTGTCTGATCTCACTATGTCTTGGGCACATGACCTTGGGTTTGACAACAATGAAACCATTGCTTAATCCAAGATTTGCACCTATATTTTCTTACAAGGCTTTTACAATTTTAGCTCCTATGTTTAGGTCTTTGATCTCTTTTTAGTTAACTTTTTGCATATGATGTGAAGTAGGAGTTCAGCTTCATTTCTTTGGTTGTACAGACTATTCTTTCCTCACTGAATTATCTTAAGGACATTGTTTAAACCACATGATCGTAAAAGCTTGAGTTTATTTCTGGACTCTCCAGTCTATTCCACTCATCTCTAGGTCAAGTTTTATGCCACTGCCACGCAGTACTGTTTATTCTCTCTTTCTACTTATATTTTCAAATATTACTTCAGTGAACATTTGCAATAAAAACTCTAAAAGTCATTATAATAATACAGCAAGTCTCTTGAAATATGTTAGTTCAGAAAGAAGTAGCATAACAGAGCTTTCCTTTGGAAAGAGCTGCCAGCTGGGAAAATCATCAGGTAAGTTGTTCTACAGGACAGGCTTCAGTATGAGAAGGAAGTAAATTTTGAGAAGCCCTTTATGTTCACAGACAGTGATGTTCACTCAGGGGTGTTTTTCTTCTTTCCTCACCTAAGCCAAGCATGCCCACCTTCTGCTTAAGTAGACTGATTTCTCAGCCAGGAGCACAAGAGTGTATTTAAAAGATGACACCAATCCTTAGAATGAGACTTTGGTGGGTTTTCAGAGAATGTGTAATTTTGACCCCATGGACTGTAGCCCTCCAGGATCCTCTGTTCATGAGATTTTTCAGGCAAGAATAATCGAGTGGATGGCCATTTCCTTCTGCAGGGGTCTTTCCAACCCAGGGATCAAACTCAGGAAGATTCTTTACTGTCTGAGCCATCAGGGAAGCCCTATTGATATTGTACAGCTAGTGACATTCTGAGTGGGGTGATGACTTATGAGAGGTTCTTCAAAGTTTTGACTCTACAAATGGCAATAATTCTGATGGGAAAAAAACAGAAGGGCATCTAAAGAAATAAATGATTGTCCAAGTATAGTTTTCAATTTTGTAAGGACAGTGACCAGATTCATCTTGCCTGTCACTGTATTTTTATGGCTAGCAGGGACCCCGGTATAGAATTGGTGCTGATAAACATTTGCTAAATAAATAAGCTTGTGTTTTAATAAAATACTCTATAGGGCTTCCCTGGTGGCTCAGAGGTTAAAGCGTCTGCCTGCAAGGTGGGAGACCCGGTTCAACCCCTTGGTCAGGAATATCTCCTGGAGAAGGAAATGGCAACCCACTCCAGTATTCTTGCCTGGAGAATCCCATGGATGGAGGGGCCTGGTTGGGTTACAGTCCACGGGGTCATAAAGAGTCTGACAGAACTGAGCGACTCCACTTTCACTTTCACTATGTCTATATAATTGAATGGAAAGAAACGAGTGTAAAAAGGAAATGGAAAGAGGAGGCATTGATTAATTGGAAGGAAATAACCCAGAACAAGATACTAGAAAATATTAAATGAAAACTGAATAAGTTGAAAACAGAAGACTATCACAAAAGAAGTGTTCCCACTCAAACTACACATCGGTCATGAGTGAATAGGCATTTTGCTCTATACAGTCACTCGGGGACCCAGGCTGATGGAGGCTCAGCATCTTACGCCTGCCTCGCCTGGATCATGCAGCAGCATCAGTCACCGTGGCTGTAAGAGTTAACTGGAGACCTGCGTGCAGGCTCCTGAAGGCTTCTGCTCAGCAATGAAACACGAATCCACTGAACTGCAAGGAGCTGGGAAATAGGAGCAAGGACCCACAGTCTAATATTTAGTCTTTTACACATTGCCAATCTTTAAACTTCACGCTGCTTTATCTTCAACCTAAAGGATAATATCTAGGAAATCATGGATTTGGTCTTCTATTATATTTTCTCTAATACATATTAGCATGAATGACTTTTGGAAATAGGAAAGTCCATTTACCTAGAATTATATCACATATTACAAAACGTGTCATTTTTAGAGACAGACGAACTTTGGACGCAATCGACTTCAAAAAAGAGAAAAAGGGAACAAAGCTTGTATGAGAGGGACAGCACACAGAGCTTGCGACACCCTGTAGGATTCGCGAGTGCCTCAAACTGCAGAACAATTATAACAATGGTGTCCCCAAACTGGGACAATGACTCTAACTTGGGAATATTGAACAAGATGGAAATGCCTAAGAATTAAGTCATGGGAGATTAATAATAGTAGTAAAGAAATGCAACAGGAAAATTAGTTATAAAAATTGAGTTTTGACTTTCCACGTTTTTTTTTTTTGGATGCCTTGTTTTAGTCATAAACTGGTTCACTTCAAAATCACTTTGCTTTGATAATAACAGTCCTGGTATTGTAACCACCTGCTGTGCTCACCTTATCTCACTTGATCTTTTCAAAAACCATATAAATTGGATGCAATTAATAGTCCCACTTTAAAGATGAGACATCTGAGGCTAATTTACATTAAGATACTTGACCCAGATCACAGAGCTAAACTGAAACCCACGTCTTTGTCTAAAACCCAAACCTTTGAAAGGAGTTCTTATTTCCCAGGTTGTTTTAGGGTCTTTCTTTTAAAATTTTCCATCATTGCTTGTCTCTTACTCTTCTTTGCAGAGGTAGCAAGGTGTAAAAAACCAGTTCAAAGAGGATTGTTATTAGTAGATTTTTCTGAGTGGTTATTCTGTCTCATTTCATTTTCTTACTTTCATTTTTTTTTCATCCCTTTTTCTTCTTTTTAACATCTTTCGCAGTCCAGAGGCCAGAATCAACAGGATCAAAAATCAAACAAAAATCTTGAGCTTCCCTAAGGACACACATGGGGGATTTGGGAATCTCAGCTGTACAAATATGACGCCATCTTTAGACAAACCATCTAGAAGGATGGGGGGGGGGGACTAGCCTCTGTGTGTTGCACGCAGATGTCTTGTCACCATGCCTCCAGCCAGCTTTATTATCTGACAGATACGGAGCACAAATATTGACTTTTGCTATTTTTACTGTAACTGCGGCTATAAATGTTGATTACTGCCGGAGAGAGCAGACTGGGAAGAAAGCAGCAGTGTCTTCACAGCCCAAGAGAGCTTTTGTCTTTGCCTCAGGACAGAAGAAAGTAGGATATGAATAAGGTCCTCATGGAATGATTCAATACAGGAATAATAAAGTGGTGATGATGTGAAAGATCCCATGGATTTGACAGACTTGGGGAGAAAAAAAATTCCCTACTGATTCTGAATTGTCATCTGTGTTCATTTAGCCCAACCAAGTTCTGAATGTAGGAAACACAGGAACTTAACCGAACTCAGCCCCTCTCCCATGTTACACACTCTCATCCAGTGGAACTTCTTTTTCTTCCCAAGGCAACACACAATCATTGATAACTACATTTTCCAATTTCTTCCCATCCATACCCCAACATGGCATGGCAAGGGAAGTAATCCAGCAGGATGCAGAGTTTTGTTGGTCTTCTGTAGGAAACGAAGGAATTCCTCTTTTGGTGGCAATCTATTCATTTGGCAAATGTACAAAAGCATGGGAATTTTCCCATTTAGGGCTTTTTGTTTTTCAGATCCACATTTAAGATTTAGATCACCAGTGTAGAGTAATTCAGGTATCCTGTTTGATTAGCTCTATTATGTTCTATGTGAGCTTTGTGCGTGCAGGCATGCTCAGTCGCATCTGACTCTTTGTGACCCCATGGACTGTAGCCAGGCTCCTCTGTCCATGGGATTTCCCAGGCAAGAATACTGGAGCGGGTTGCCATTTCCTCCTCCAAAGCATCTTCCTGACCCAGGGATCATAGACTCATCTCTGGTGTCTCCTGCATTGGCAGACAGATTCTTTACCACTGTGCCATCTGGGAAGCCCTCAGCTTCAGAAACCAGCAAGATCAGAGTTCTCCTTAAAGACACTGACCTGATGGAGGGACGGGCTGCTCTAAACCTGGGAATGGGTCTCCAGATAACTGGCTTCTAGATGCAAGAAAATAGACTCGGCAGCTCAGCCAGGTACCCAAAAGGACCCAGCCAGGTACCCAGCCTCGGCACCCAGCCTCGGCGTGGTTCAAGGCTGTAGAATCTCTACCTCAAGGTCCATCTATCTCTGACAAGCATCTAACCTCAGGGACCAACCAGCCCATAGCAAACAAACAGATCTGCACCTTCTCGAGAGGTTCAGGGAGTAGGAATAAGATCCACTGAGCCACCATCTGTGTCAAAAAGCACTCAGCCAGATGAAGAGGAGCACAGTAACAACTGTGGTCGGGAGGAGAAAGGGCGCCCGTGTGTTGAAGGCGGGAGTCTACATCTGTGCATGCCAAGGACAGACGAAGTCCTAGGTTTCCTTTAGATTCACTGTCAGGAGACCTAACACATTAGTTCATTGCAGCAGTGGCTTCTGTGGTCAAAGGCTGCTGCTATCTTCCTTGAAAGAGTCTTTCACTGAATTGACTTAATGAGTTCCATTTAGGGGATTCTATTGACTATGCCAAAGCCTTTGACCGTGTGGATCACAATAAACTGTGGAAAATTCTGAAAGAGATGGGAAAGGTCCCCTTTTATATATACTATAGGGTTCACCACAGGCCTCCCCAGCATATGCTACTTTGGCTCATGGGTTATTTTGAGCTAAAGCCAGTAGAGACCTTACTGGCTTAAGAGAAGCTTCTGCCCCTCAGCTACCTAGAAGAATTTAAATTGGAGATTTTTCCCAGAAAGAGAGTTATTACTGTAGATAAATTTTATTTTGTTGTTGTTTAGTCGCTTATACATGTCTAACTCTTTTGTGACCCCTATGGCCTATGACCCACCAGGCTCCTCTGTCCATGGGATTTCCCCAGGCAAGAATACTGGAGTGGGTTTTCATTTCCTCCTCCAGGGGATCTTCCCTACCCAGTTTTGAATCCACGTGTCCTGCTTGGCAGGTGCATTCTTTACCATTGAGTCACCAGGGAAAATCTAATTACCAAATATCTGCTCTTGCCATCCTGTAAATATCCCTTCTGTCCTTGTAAGCCCCAAGCCCCTCTTCCATTTCTCAGCTCAGGATGGTCTGTACACCTCATACTCCCTTTCTGTCTCTGACCCTTTCATGTATGTGGGGTTACTCCAGGGGATCTTCCCTACCCAGTTTTGAATCCACGTGTCCTGCTTGGCAGGTGCATTCTTTACCATTGAGTCACCAGGGAAAATCTAATTACCAAATATCTGCTCTTGCCATCCTGTAAATATCCCTTCTGTCCTTGTAAGCCCCAAGCCCCTCTTCCATTTCTCAGCTCAGGATGGTCTGTACACCTCATACTCCCTTTCTGTCTCTGACCCTTTCATGTATGTGGGGTTCCTTTATGTATGAAAATCAATTTGATTTTCTCCTATTAATCTGTCTCATGTCAACTGGATTCTTACCTAGCCAGAGAACCTTGAAGGGTAAAGGAAAGTTTTCTTCCTCCCTGACAATACACACAGCAAAGATTACAATCATCCTCAGCAGTAGGCTTGCCTGTCAGGTAGGCATGACCCAAACTAAAGAGCAACTTCTGATGGAAGGACACCTCATATCCAAGAGCTTCCACATATGGCTTATCTACTTCATGGAGGCTGTGGAACAGTGGAAACAGTGGCTGAATTTATTTTTCTGGGCTCCAAAATCACTGTGGATGGTGATTGCAGCNCGAAAAAGTTGGCTTAAAGCTCAACATTCAGAAAACAAAGATCATAGCATCTGGTCCCATCACTTCATGGGAAATAGATGGAGAAACAGTGGACACAGTGTCAGACTTTATTTTGGGGGGCTCCAAAATCACTGCAGATGGTGACTGCAGCCATGAAATTAAAAGACGCTTGCTCCTTGGAAGGAAAGTTATGACCAACCTAGGCAGCATATTAAAAAGCAGAGACATTACTTTGCCAACAAAGGTCCATCTAGTCAAGGCTATGGTTTTTCCAGTGGTCATGTATGGATGTGAGAGTTGGACTATAAAGAAGGCTGAGTGCTGAAGAATTGATGCTTTTGAACTCTGGTGTTGGAGAAGACTCTTGAGAGTCCCCTGGACTGCAAAGAGATCCAACCAGGGAGATCAGTCCCAGGTGTTTACTGGAAGGACTGATGTTGAAGCTGAAACTCCAATACTTGGCCACCTGATGAGAAGAGCTGACTCATCTGAAAAGACCCTGATGCTGGGAAAGATTGAGGGCAGGAGAAGAAGGGGACGACAGAGGATGAGATGGTTGGATGGCATCACTGACTCGATGGGCATGGGTTTGGGTGGACTCCGGGAGTTATTGATGGACAGGGAAGCCTGGCGTGCTGCGGTTGACGGGGTCGCAAAGAGTCGGACACGCCTGAGCGACTGAACTGAAGTAGTAGTAGTGAAAAGAGCTTCCCTTCTCACTAAAGGAGAAACTGGAAAAGTAAAAGAGGTACAAAAAGAGATAAAGCGGGTCTTGCAACTGCCAATAAGTGACATCAGCATCAGTTATTATTATTCAGTACTTAACTATCTACTAGAGGCCATTGTAAGCATTTTACCTAGAAAAACTCACTTAATCCTTACAAACTTTATGGGAGTTGATACACATCTATTTCACAGATGAGAAAACTGAAGCACAGGTTATATTAACACATTCAGTATCACAAAACTAGTTAAGTGGCAGAACCTGAACTACTACACCATACCACAGGAGTTAATGGAAAACAGTCACCCTGCTTTAGGGATAGCTTAAGTGTGTTAAGGGCTTCCCTGATAGCTTGGTTGGTAAAGAATCTCCCTGCAATGTAGGAGACTCTGGTTCAATTCCTGGGAAATTTACTGTAGTAATGATATTAGATTAAGAGAAACATTTTAACTTCAAAAAGCCTTGATGAGTCCTGTTTGTGACTATTTATCAGACACCAAAAAACTACTAGAATTCTAAAAGTGCACTCTGCTGTGAACTCTTCATTAGATACTTCTTTCTCTCAGCTCCACTCCTGCCTGTTCTGTTACAAAGCTTTTTCTCCTTTCTCCTCTGTAAAGAAACGGAATCCAATTATTTGCCTAATGCAGACCACTGCAGCTAGGAGTTTGGGCTCCAGTTCGGGAAAGCAAAATGCAGATCACATAAAAACATATTCATGGCCCCATGTGAACCTGTACTCTTGACCTCTAAGTGAATCGGAAAATAGTGATTAAATATTCCCTAAAACCCTCCCAAACCTCAGCTTTTGTAATAGCTATACCACTGTGGTTCTCCAAACGTCTTTTAGACTACTGTTTATTCATCTCATCTGTCTATTTAACATGAGTTTTTTTCTTTTGGTTCCTTAAGTGGAGTATTCCTTAAGGTTTACTTCTTCATTCCTGAGAGTAGGAACTATAGTTAGAGAAAGACCCAAGTTGGAATACTGATCTCTTAATGCCTAAATTGCTTAGTGGTTAAGGTGATTAGGTCTTGTTTTCATGGCCATAATTCAAACTGCCACTGAAAAGTTCAAATGAGTTAAAGTGATACTGCCTGGTAAACGCTTGTAAAATACTCATTTCTCGTCTTTTTCTGTTTACTTGTTCAATTCTCATTCTTAAGAAATGTTTACCTATTCTAAGGGTTTTAACTACTCTCTAAGGGTATATTTTCCAAATTCACATCTTAAAATCTTACTCTTGTTAAGCATTGTAACTACATAACCCATATCACTCTATTATCTCATCGTCTAAACTCCAAGTGTCTTATTCTCTCAAAACCAGCAGCCCTAATCTCTCTGATCCTATTAATGAGGCCACCAATTCCATTCTTAAAGTCTTGGACTCATCTTGGACAGACCTTTCATATTTTCTTGATTCTATAACTGGTCAATCACCAATGTAATTATTCCTCAAAATCTTCTCTTTGTACCTTTTCTACTGCTACCACCTTAGTTTACCAAACCAAAGGCCTCCTCAATCCAGTCCTGTTTTTCTCTTCCACAGTATCCTTTATGAAAACTCTGCCTAGACAAATCTGTGTACTGTACACTCTTGTTTCAAGTTCTCAAGTCATTTTATCATTTCACTTCCTAATACACATGATAAATACCTTTTCTCTCATTAAAAAAAATACTATTCTTTGAAATATTAAAACACAACTTATCTGGGGACTTTGAATAAAATGTAACTTTTCCATAATCATCTGGAGTGCTCAGATGATTGTTTTCATACTTTGTTCCATTATCCATTGAATAATGCAACTTGAATCCCCAGTTATCCATTCTTCTTTCCTTCTAAATGACATAACTTTCCTTTGATCACTTATTTAATGTCCTCCTTAGAACACTTACTTGTTGCACATGATTTTGTAGGAGTTTATGAATGCGGAGTCTGATGTAAGTTTCAGAGATGCTAGATTAAGTAGTTAAATAGGTACATTTCAGGACTTCTTGCAGCTTTAAAAATGCTAAAATTGTTAATTCCTCCATCATAGTTCTTCATTTCTGACGTGAAGGTATTCCATTCTCATCCACAACAGCTCAACCCAGCTCCAGACCTCTACTTGCTCTTTTGAACCAAGTAATGGCCCTTCAGCTTTTACCAGGCTCATTTTTCATCTCTGCCACTTGATTCTTAATCTGTATCTCCAGAGAAACGCATGCGTCTTTTAATAAACAATCTTTACTTCCTAATAAAATGATACCCAGATGAAGAGATCTGAGTAGTATGTTTTAAACATGGGAATTCCTAAGGACAGGCAGCAGTATGTTGGGGTATGCAAATTTATAGGAGAAAATGTGGCATATTTTCCTGAAGACTTGAGTTCTACTCAAAGATGCTTTGGGAAACATTTTTATGATTTAAAAATATAGAATGTAGACTAGTTTAAAAGGGAACTATGAGACTCTTGTGAAATTTCCAGATTTGCTTTGTAAATGCCCTTTTAGGCTACATCCCAGACTCCTGGGATGTGCATTCAAATCCCTATGTCTTGAGGTACCCCCAAACAAAAAGCCTAAGAACTTCTGGACAGTGCAAAGGAAGGGCAGAGAATTATTATTCAGAAAATGCTTCCTTTGTGCTAACTACTATACCACGTATTTCACATATGTATCATCTTTCTTAATGCCAACAATGAGTTCGTGTTAAAAAATAAATACCAAAAAAAAAAAAAAGGCATTATTTCATTAATTTTATAAAAGAGAAACTTCAGAGAGGTAAAGGTGTTCCAAACTGCAGAGGTTACAAAAGTGGTTAAAATGTTTAATTTTTTAAAACTTAAAAAATAAGTCTTCACTGAATTTGTTACGATATTGCTTCTGTTTCTGTTCTGAGGTTTTTTCTGGCCAAGAGGCATGTGGGATCTTAGTTCTCTGACCAGGGATTGATCTGGCACCCTGTTATTAGAAGGCAAAGTCCTAACCACTGGCTGTCAGGGAAGTCCCCCAAATGCGTTAACATACAATGCTGGGGTGGAAAAAAGACACATTTATCAGAGATATATTAGAATTGATGCCCATGAGAAATAATAACTAGGAATCACTCTTTTAAAATAACTTATTACCAATATGAGACTTTCAATCTTAATGTAGATCCTGAGAGAAATAAGGAGCTTATTTTCTAGTAAAAGTTTATTAGTGGTACTAACAATTTTCCCAACATTCAGAAGTGGTATTAGGATGACAAGTTTTAGTTAATGGAAACGAGGGAAGAAACCTAAGCCTTTTATACTTATAAATTTTATATATTATTTATTCACTAGAACTTTTCCCCCTAAATGAAAGCCATGCCTACTTTCAACTAAAATTTCACTCAGTTATCTGTTATATGAAAAATATTGTAAAGACTTTAAAGGATTTCAGAAAGTAAACCTGAAGATGTCAAACTATCTTGACATTGAGGGGTTAAACTTTAAGTCCAAAGCACGAGGTTTAATATTTTTCACAGAATGCTGCCAGTTAAATCTGCAAGTTGAAACCCTAGATACTGAAATAAATTGGATGGCTCTTACTTTAAGAAAACGTAGGATATGATACTCACTCAGATTCATCAAATCAACTGCAGAATTTCTCAAAATAAGGAGCTTCACTAGCAGATTTTAAATTAGACAATTTACAAACAAATACACTTACATATAATCTTTTAGGAATATATCCATTAGGCAAGGACCCAAACATTAAAAATAAAAAATGATAGCATCTGCCAAGGGAGATTACTTTAAAAATGAGTAAATCTGTTATTAAAAATGCTATCATTATTAAAAATATCCAAATCAGTCTTTGTTATTATTAATGAGAATTATGGTTTCAGAGACAATGGAATATTAAACCTTTTGTATATATAAATTATGAGGATAGATTAGTCAAAAAGGAGTGTTAACTTACAATGTACAGAGTTACTAAATATAAATTTTAAAATTCATATTTTCTTACATGGAAATGGTTAAAATGTGAATCAATTTAACCTATTAATTACAGGTTTTCAAATAGAAGTAAAATATTACTACTGATGACAGTAAGTATAAGTGATTGGTACTTTCACTATCCTTTAATATATTAATTCTCCCTACTTAAAGGTTCTTAAACATTGGGCAAAATCATATGTATAGATTTACAGTAATTTAATCTAAAATAAAGGAAACCAGTTATGTCTTTAGAATCTATCTACTCTGAACAACATGTATTTAAGAAGAACAATTTAAGAAGATAAATAACTGAAAAAATAAGCCCAGATGAAATGCTTTTTTCTTTGGTTAGGTGGCTGAAGATCAGTCTAAATATTCTAATTTTGAAAAATCAAGTTCCTACTTTTAGTATATTTCTAAGTTGTCATGGTTAGCTAAAGAACTAAAAAAAGAAAACAAAAGCTAGAGATGAGCAGAGTCTTTTGAGAAAATTTAATCTATAAATCCAATTTCTCTTAAAATTGATAATTACCAAGTGGTCTAAAAATACAAGTATGAATGGTAACTCTCTAATTCACCCCTCTCACCTGGGAAAACAGACAATATAAATCAACATAACTAACAAATAAGGTCAAGTTAAAAAAAAAAAATCCTTAAACTATACAAGAACACCCATCTGTAAGCATTCCAGTTAATGAAATAAAAAAGATTTGATGTACTAAGGAAATATGCTTACAAAATTCTAGTTTTCCATACTATTACTTTTAAAAATGTATTTATTTTGCAATATGAAGTAGAAATCTATTTTGGAATCACAATCTAACAACAACAAAAAAAAGACAACCTGACCTTCATATTTCATTAGAACACTGACTTAAACAGCTCTCCTTACAGTGAAGTATTATTTTTAGAAATATAAAACTATTTTTAAAAGATTTATATATATACACACACAAGTAAAAGAACCCACAATTGAAAGTTAAATGTGCCTAATCACATTTCTTAATGGCTTCCCTGAAAACTAAGTGTAAAATTCTCGTAGGTTGCGTTTCTTTTTCTACAAAGCTCAAAGTAGGCCTCACAGCTCAGAAACCCCTGTAACATACAAATTCCCTGTAACACACAAATACTCTACTCATCATACTCACAGGCTTTAGTTTTTCTTCCTCATTAGTCAATACTATACAGTCTTTTCTACTAAACCTGAAAGGCTTCTTTTTATTCACTGGTCATGCTGTTATCAGATCTGACACATCAGTAACGATCCACACTTCAATCTCCTCCAGCCAGCAATTCACACTGCCCAGAACTTACTGTGCGTTACAGGTGATACTTCTTCTAGCAGATGCTGGTTATGGTCCCAAAGCACAAGTGATGCTCCCAGAGGACCTTAGAACCCCTAACAACATCACCTGCTTCTTCCTGTATCCAGAGATTCAAGGTGGTATTTGTTTTGAACAGCTAATGATTTCAAGAAAGATTATATAGACGAGTTCTTTTCATTAGACTGCCTGATATAAGCTTATCCTTTCAGAATACTGCAGCAAATATAGATTGTAAGATTCTCTTAGGAAAAAAATATTTTTACATAATTTTTCTCTGTGGCGCAGTTTACTTTATCCTTCGGTTAGAGCAAATTGCTGGAAGAACTGGTTCTTAGGTTTCTAATGGCGCAGCGTTAACATAGTGAATGATTCACGGATGTTCTTAACATTCAGGAGTAACACGGAAGGCTAGCAATGCAGCCCAGGTCCAGAGCTGATGAATGGTGCAGTGCTGCTGTTGTCATAGCAACCAAAGGGAAAAAAGCAGCACCATATAAGGAGCTGTGACATGGATTCTGGGAACAATTTATATTAAAGAGCTGTAAGCTCCTTATGCCTTAAAGCAATAAACTACTTTCTTACTGATTCCTCCTTGGATCTTATTCTTCTGAATTCCTAAATCAGAACTATGCGAAAATGTATTGCCAAATACAGTAACTAAACAGACAAACAAAAAACTGCATATTGAGGTTTCTAAGTAGATCAGTAATACTTTAGTAAGTGAATATGGGCCTGTAATACCTTTACATTTCATTGGGTTAAATGGTAAAATTAGACAGTGATAAATAGGAATTAAAATATGAGATAGCAGAAAATTTATTTTTAAATAGAGATGTTAAAAACCTGATTAAACGCCTCCTATTCAGATGGAGCATCCAGATACACCAAAACTGCAGAATCATCAGTTGACTAATACAGTAGCCATGCTTTCAATTTCAAAGAGAGGCACACTACCCGCCCTGTATTCCTTATGGATAGAGAAAGGTGCAAAAGACACTAACTGCCCTGAAAGTGCTCACAACCTTCACATGTGATCAAGGAAATTCCTATGTCAGTCACTGGTGAGGAAGGGTTAGTATCCCACTTCATGCTTCTGATGACCTTGCCCTGAGCCTGGAGAACTTTTCTCCTGTCACAGCTTCTCCTCACCTCTCTGGAATCCAGAGGAGTCCCTTTCTTTCAGGGGACAGCAGAAGAGCTTCAAAAAAGAACCATGGAGAAGAGGGAGCTAGGGAAAGTGTCAATGCTTGGATTCAGCAGTGGTAATGGCACTCTGCAGTACTGGAGACAAGGTTCTGAACTGACTTGTTCAGAGAAAAAATCTTTCACTAGTCTTCTGAAGCGTGGTTCACTAGTACTATTATTTTAGATAGTACATCTATTTTAGATAGGGCAATTCTACATGGTATTGTTCTGTATCATATCAATATGGGTTTCTTTCCCATCACCACATATTTAATGAAACGTTCAGAAACAACGTAAAGCAAAACAATTAGATAATTGTTTTATTATATTATTCTCTTATGTGGGCAGCCTTACCACTGTAATAATAATTTTGGGATAATTATAATTTGTTAGTCATCAATTTATGGTGCATTACTCCCCAAAAATGATGATAAGCTCAGTAAAATGTGAATAAAAGGACTGCAATGTAGTAGAAAGGACACGCACTTGGAGAGTCTTCTGACTGTGTTTTGATAATGGTTCAGTTGCTTTCTGGATATAACGTTGGGTAAGTCACTTAACTCCAGCCCTCAAATTCTTTATCAGTAAAATATGGGTAGGTAACAACATATTTTCTACTTTCTCCCTAAAGCTACTATGCAAATAAAATAATGCAATACAAAGGCTTGAAACTCTAAAAATCTATGTCATATTATTTTAAAACATCTAATTAAGCAAAATAGCAAAGATGAAAAGAAAAAATAGATTTCAATAGAACTCAACAGACAAGACAAATAGTCTAAAAGAGTAAATACTAAAAAAAAAAAAGAGAGAGAGTAAATACTTTTTCAGGCTAGTTTTTATGTTTGAATATTTGGTGTCAACATACTGTACATATCTGCCTCAGGAGCTAATTCATTTGGGGTAGCTCAGTGGTAAAGAATCTGCCTGCGAATGTAGGAGATGTGGGTTCAATCCCTGGGTCAGAAGATTCCACGGAGGAGGAAATGGCAACCCACTGCAGTGTTCTTGCCTGGGAAATCCCATGGACAGAGGAACCTGGTGGGCTACAGTCCATGGGATCACAAAAGAGCTGGACATGACTTGGCAAATAAAAACAACAAAATTTCATTTTAGAATCATGATAAACAGAGACTCCATGGACTAGTGTTAATGGTGTATAAAGATAATCGTGTAATTCTACTGCCCCATCGTAACTTGTATAAACATCTTTAGATAATAACTTGGAGATAAAGAAGTATAAGCAATCTCTATAGAATGGTAATACTAAAGACCACACAAAATAAGAAACTTGTTTCAAATCATCTTCAATTACTTTTTCTCTCAGTTAACTAGGATATTGTAAGGCAAACCTAAAAATGAGCGTTTATATGAGATTTGAAGGCTTCCCTGGTGGCTCAGTTAAGAATCTGCCTGCAATTCAGGGATCCAGTTTCTATCCCTGGGTTGGAAAAATCCCCTGGAGAAGAAAATAGCAACCCACTCCAGTATTCTTGACTCAAGAATCCTATAGACAGAGGAGCCAGGCAGGCTACAGTTCATGGGGGGTCACAAAAAGTCAGACATGGCTAAGCAACTGACATTAACAGGTAAGATNGGGATCCAGTTTCTATCCCTGGGTTGGAAAAATCCCCTGGAGAAGAAAATAGCAACCCACTCCAGTATTCTTGACTCAAGAATCCTATAGACAGAGGAGCCAGGCAGGCTACAGTTCATGAGGGGTCACAAAAAGTCAGACATGGCTAAGCAACTGACACTAACAGGTAAGATTTGAAAGTTTCATGGGTACCATACCTCTGCTCTCTGTTTCCCTGATAGACTCATCTACCTAGTGTATGTTTTTTCTTAAATCAATTTTTTTTTTTTTGGCCTCAGTGGTTATTTTTAAGAAAAATTCTCTTTGTATCTTTTAAAATACCAATAACTCAGTAATTCAGAAAAAAACAGGGAAAGTTCCCTTCTCCCTCAAATCATGCTGAGCTGATCCACACATTAGATTCCAGAATACTTTTGGAAAAAATGCAAACCTGGGTAACAAATCATTTTTTCACTGATTTTCATTTTAATGTTGCATATGCTTTGTAGGAGCTGATAGGGATAAGGACGTGGTTAAGATATTTTAAAAGACAAAGTACATAGGTTTTGCTTTTATTTTTTTTTTAATTAGGTTTAACTTAAGGGTAGGAAGAGATTTAAGACACTAAGCTATTCCCCTGAGTACTAATTTTTAACTCCCTTATGATTAATTTAGGCAAATCATTCTAAACCTTACACAGAGTTTTATATTCTTTTTATTCTTTTTCCAATAATCTCCCTTTATAAGCTTTTGCTAAGGAGTAAACATCAGTGCTCGGAGAAGGCAATGGCAACCCACTCCAATACTCTTGCCTGGGAAATCCCATGGATGGAGAAGCCTGGTGGGGTGCAGTCCATGGGGTCATGAAGAGTCAGACACTACTGAGCGACTTCACTCTCACTTTTCACTTCCATGCATTGGAGAAGGAAATGGCAATCCACTCCAGTGTTCTTGCCTAGAGAATCCCAGGGACGGTGGAGCCTGGTGGGCTGCCGTCTATGGGGTTGCACAGAGTCGGACATGACTGAAGTGACTTAGCAGCAGCAGCAAACATCAGTGCTAAACCCTATAGTGCTTAAAGGTAGGGTAATACTTATGAAGAGGTGAATATATGAACTCTCTATTGTTACAGAAGTAAGAAAGTATTCATACTACTTATTATAGAAACTCAAGCCTTGGCTAAATTCTAATTTTGTTTTTTTTTCTTTCCCAGGAACGGCTACTGCTCCAGATTAGGACTTCAACATCTAAGAGAAGACTGATGACTAACAGAGATGAGAAAGGAAACATATTCTTTAAAAATCATATAATGTGGCCTCTACCCATGAGCCAACTATTCATCTGGTGGTCAATAAAGGAGTTTTAAAACCTGGCAAGGTTGGACATAGTGAGAAGCAGTATTTCTGCTTAATAAATGCTATGAATGGTACTTAAGGGATTTCTGGGGATAACTTTTATTATATACAGTTTTTACTTGATATGTTGACTTTATTACCTAACCCTTGAATAAAATTTCCTCAATGTGATCTCTAAATTACAATCCCAATATTTGAAAAAGATCATTAGCTGGCAGGTGGCTTTTTCAGAAAGTTTTTATGGATAAGTAGAACTAAAAGCATGTACTTATCAATCTCCTTTCTCTCATTTTACTTAATTCACTAAGTAAATCTTGAATTTATGAAAATCACTAAATGATAATAGATGTACATATAGTCACTTTCAGAAGCCAGAAGTACAGACTTTAACTAGAAAAGGAGGGAAAACATAGATAACTAACTCGTATATATCAGAATATCACTCATGATGTTATCTAAATAAATCAGACCACTCAGACACATAGATGATTCTCAAACGAGCATACTTCTTATTTTTTAATATGCAGCCAATGACATGAAAGAATGAATGATAATGGGATAACATATTTATGATAAAGAAAATGTCCTTTGAAACACGCTGCCTTCTGGTGTTAAAAATGTTCATCAAAGAGGATAATTCTGTCCTGCCATGAGTTGGACCATAAAGAAGGCTGAGCGCCAAAGAATTGATGCTTTTTACCGGTGGTGTTGGAGAGGACTCTTGAGAGTCCCTTGGACTGCAAGGAGATCAAACCAGTCAATTGTAAAGGAAATCAACCCTGAATATTCACTGGAAGGACTGATGCTGAAGCTGAAGCTTCAATACTTTGACCACCTGATGTGGAGAGCTGACTCAACGGAGAAGACTCTGATCCTCAGAAAGANCGGTGGTGTTGGAGAGGACTCTTGAGAGTCCCTTGGACTGCAAGGAGATCAAACCAGTCAATTGTAAAGGAAATCAACCCTGAATATTCACTGGAAGGACTGATGCTGAAGCTGAAGCTTCAATACTTTGACCACCTGATGTGGAGAGCTGACTCAACGGAGAAGACTCTGATCCTCAGAAAGAAAGACGGCAGGAAGAGAAGGAGACGAAGAGGATGAGATGGCTGGATGGCATCACTGAGTCAATGGACATGAGTCTGAGCAAGCTCTGGGAGATGGTGAGGGACAGGGAAGCCTGGCATGCCTCAGTCCATGGGGTCACAGAGAGTGGGACACGACTGAGCCACTGAACAGCAAGAATGTGTTTATTATTCTTACAAGTGGAATACATCATTTAGGGCACGTACTTTTCTATAATGAGAAAAAAAACATGGTTTAGCATTATAATAAGTTCTGTTATTATGAAGTGAATATATATTCTCTGCTTAGCTTTAAATGGGGCTCCTCAGGCAGCGCAGTAGTACAGAATCCACCTGCAAATGCAGAAGATGCAAGAAATCCAAGTTCAATCCCTTGGTCAGGAAAAGCCCCTAGAATGGGAAACGGCAACCCACTCCAGTATTCTTGCCTGGAAAATTCCATGGACAGAAGAGTCGTCCACAGGGCTGCAAAGAGTCAAACGCAACTGAGCACACAAGCTTTATATAATCCCATGCGATAATTTACTTCTTGTCTGGAGAGTCACTGAGAGGATTTCTTTTGAATCATGGATATTTACTTTTTTGCCTTTCATGATACTTTGTGACTGAAGGGTATTACTAACAACCAATATTACTTGGTACTTATATTCAACACCTGACACTTTTTGAACTGCTCATATTGCAGAGCAGGCGGGTAGATAAGTAGGGGAAAACAGGGACAGTTAGGTTTAAAAACAGACTTCCTGGGAACTGTGCCAGAAAACTATGGTAAGTCTTCTGGGGGAAATCACAAAGGAAGCTTCGACAATAAAGAATTTTTTTTTTCTATAAACTTCACTACCATCTTTAAAAGTGATACTCAGTTCTGAGAAACACCACACATGAGCTCAAGAGAGTATCAGAGATTATCAACCAAGTAATTGTCAACTTTTTCACCTGTCAGGATTCCTTTTGTTATTTTCCTCCATACAGACTTAAGTTTTAAGAGATTTTATATACCAAAATTTTCATTTATTAATTCAAACAGATATAACAAACTACTAACCAGAGTTTCAAGTAAACATAAGCTGATCACAGAAAAGGTGATATAATTTCATCCAAAAAAAAAAAAAAATAAGCTAGTCTCTATAACTTTACTACAAGTAAATGTACATTTTCTTTTAGGCTCTTTCAAATATTGAGAATTACATCCGGGGTACAGTACTGAATGTAACAGGGTTTCATGGTAGTAACTGTCAGATCATACTTACAGGTTTGACACAGTAACTGCTTGGCACATAGAGAAATTTACCTATACAAACATCGCTGTAGTGGGTCACCACTCTAATAGGAATGCTGGAAAAAGTCAACTCTGTACTTCAGATTTTAAGCAAGTAGATTTCCAAACAAAGAGCACAGAAAGGAAGTTGTGAGCCAATAGTCAGGAATTCTAACAGAGAAGCCAGCCTGCGAGTATAGATTAAAAACTGAAAAGGAATTTACACAACCACAAATGTACAAAATAATATAAAACATGGGCATACCATGAATTCTCTGATAAATACGGATTTGTGTCCAGAATAGAAACATACAAAGACAGAAGGATACCATCAAAGATGAAGAGTGGAAAACCCTCTAATTATATTGTTAAGGAAGAACAGAGACCCTAATGAGAAGAGCTGTTTTTAAGATAGCAAAAAAAAAAAAAAAGGTCTGGATATTTTTAGAATAAAGACATGAAAATAATAAATAATAATAATAAATAACATAAATAAACATGAGAAGGCCAGATTCAGTGTATGGAAAAGAAAATAAATGTAATGATACTGTTCTAAGCTTCCATTTACGAATCAATCAGCTGTACTTGACCATACATATTATCTTATTTAATCCATACAATACACTGTGAGGCAGAAATAATAAGAATAATGATATTATTATAATACAGATTAGAAAACATGCTCAGAGGATTTAAGTGGCTTGAGCAAGGTCATACAGCTAATAAGTGGCAAAGCCAGGGCTTGAACCCTGTATAACAAGTATTAACTGACTGCAGAGTTTGTCATGCTTAACATCCTGCCTCTAAGCAAGAAATAGAACAATTACTCACTCCTTATTCTGCTTTAATCTTCTCCATTAATCATATTTAAACTAAAAAGAGTAAAATAAACATTGTTAAGAAGTCACTGACTTCCCTGGTGGCTCAGATGGTAAAGCATCTGTCTACAATGCAGGAGACCCGGGTTCGATCCCTGGGTTGGGAAGATCCCCTGGAGAAGGAAATGGCAATCCACTCCAGGACTATTGCCTGGAAAATCCCATGGACAGAAGAGCCTAGTAGACTACAGTCCATTGGGTCGCAAAGAGTCGGACACGACTGAGCGACTTCACTTCACTTCACTTCAAGAAGTCACTGAAGTCCAAGTTATGAGTTGAAAAACATACACCTGAAATCCAGGACCACACAATTTACATGTGAGTTCTAAAAGAATATGAAGACAGAACGTGAAACTACTAATAAAAATCTTTGTAAACCCATGCACGAAATTAGGAGGACTAGTAAGTGAGAAAATATGAATATTATAACAGCTTCTACAAAATCTTAATAAAAGGAAAAACGCCCACTGAGAGTCAATAAAGGGTCACAAAGGAAAATAATTCTGAAGTTATCTCATGTCCATATAATTATCAGACTAGAAGATAAAGAAAGTAACATAGATGTAGTACCACTTAATACTGGATAGGTCTTAAACGAAGTCTCTTAAGCTAGAGAAAGCAGATATGAAAATGGCTTTCCAGGATATAAAGGACTGTCATGTGAAAGAGGAAGTTCATTTACGTCATATATGAACAAAAGTACTAGGTGGAAACAACAGAGGATATTTGCACATAATGTAAATTGGGGCTTTCCGGGTGGCTCAGATGGTAAAGAATCTGCCTGCAATGCAGGAGACCTCGGTTGGATTCCTAGGTCGGGCAGATCTCCTGGAGAAGGGAATGGCAATCCACTCCAGTATTCTTGCCTAGAGAATTTCACGGAAGAGGAGCCTGACAGGTTGCAAAGAACTGGACATGCCTAAGTGACTACACTTTCACTTTTAAATAGAAAATTGATGGTTAAAACTATTCAACAAAAAACAGGCTAAGGACAAAGCAGAAAGCTTGCCATTACTGAAAGTTTTGACGTAGAAGCCACTGACTATCCACTTAGGTGGCCATGAAAATTAAGTCTGCTCACTATGTAAAGCATTTCATACTGTCTGGAACACAGAAACAGCTCAATAAACATTATCTATTATTATTATTATTACCTAAAAGTTTAGTAAAACTGCAAAATCATCTGGACCTGCTGATTCTTAGGGCTTTTGATTTCTCTGGTTACTGGGCTAGTCATATTTTTGTTTACTTGGGTCAGTTCTACAGTGTGTTTTCTTCCATTTATCTAGTTTTTATGTGGTCCTACTATAACCCGGTACACTATATATTCTATTATAACAAAGAACATTATTATCAGTGGCTATTTCACTTCTTGCTCTATGTGCCCTATGAGTTATTTAACTCATCTCTCTCCTCTTTTCCACTATGATGGAAAATTATACTGGTCAAAAGAATTTTCTACTCTCTTAACCTATTCAATGAACTTGTTTGCAGCTTGACTGATCAAGGATTTTATTCTGTGTTTTACTTGTATTCATCTTTGCTTTTAATTTTTTTCTGATTACTTCTTTTATGTTTACTTATGCTTCTTCTGTCTCCTTGAGTTAACTGAATAGTAAATTCACTTTCAGTATTTCTTGTTTTCTAATAAAAGCACTCAAACATACACATACACATATGTGCACACTGGGAAAAAGAAAATCCATTAGTATATGATAAACTCTGCGGTGAAGAAGCATCTGGTTCCTCCAGGGCAACTGTGATAGAGGTTGTCGTGTTGCTCCTCTAGGACTGTAGGGTGGTGAAGTTTCTGACTGCAGTCAGGCCTTCTTAAGAGATTCTGAAAGCCATCATAAACCTTTACGGAAAGTCTTTCTGTTTAGACTAGCCAAGGTGACTTAGTTTTCTATGATCAAATTCAGAACCAAACAATTAATAATGCTAAGACATAAAAAGAAAGTAGCGAATCAGCTCATCTGCTTACCAGTTAAGCAGTACATCAAAGAAAAGAACCTATCTCAGAAATTTTTTTTTTTAACACAGATGATGGTTAATAATAACTGCTTCGCAGGAAAATTATAAAAACATCTAGCTGGGAATTTTCCTTATCTGTAGTATATGCTGTAATTTTCCTAGGAAGACACTATTTTCTTTTAGAAATATTGATTTTCAAACAAAAAAGAATACATTGAAGGAGGCAATGACCATTTAGAGAGATACAAGGAAATGGGAAACCGAGCACAAGTTTATAGAGGACGACTTGCCATAGGTAAATACTGACAAGAGATCTATTAAAAAATACTATCATGGTTTCTTACAATTTTGCATATACTTGGCTAAGTCAACTTTGACCCTAAAATGTTTGAGTAATAGAGTCCAGAGGTTCCTTTACATTGCTGATCCTGACCAGAGGATTTGGCCCTTTCTCCATAAAGGGACATTTTGTCATTTTTGCGAACTTTACCTAGTAGTGGTTGAATAGAGAGGAAGATAGAATAACGGTATTTCAGTGGAATTTACACAGCAATACTACAACTACCTTACATAAGTACACTATAAATAAATACCATGATAGTATAAATAATGCTTTTATTCTGTATGAATAACTTCCACTCAAATATGCAAAAATTAGTAGAAAAGTATTTGCTATATATTAATACAAACTTCTATCTTATGTTTCTATAAAAATCTAAACAGCAAATTTAATTATGTTGCAAATCCAGTATGTGCAAACACCAAATAAAGAACTCCGTTGGATAAAGTATGTTGTCATTTAGGTGTTCAAAATATATATGCTGACAGAGACTCTCTCCTTAACTAAAATGTAATCAGGCTGCTCTGAGTTCTCTACCTACCTACCTACCTGCTGCTCAGTTGCTAAATCATGTCTGACTCTTTGCAGCACCATGGACTGTAGCCCGCCGGGCTCCTTTGTCCATGGGATTTCCCAGGCAAAAACACTGGAGTGAGTTGCCATTTCCTTCTCCAGTGGATGTTCCCAATCCAGGGATCAATCTGTTATCTCCGGCTTGGCATGTGGATTCTTTACCACTGAGCCATCAGTAGGTAGCTACCCATCTACCTACTGATGATTTTTAAAAGTGACACTCCATTTACAGTTATTACAGAATACTGGCTATATTCCCTGTGTTGTACAACACACTGTTGTAGCCAATCCCTATTGTTTGATGTCAAACCCAATTATTTGACAAGGCCTCAGCTTAGCCCAGCTGTAGCAAGAATCCTACGAAGTCAGTTCAGCAAGAATATCCCACACTTGTTATCTAATTACCCAGATCTTCAGCAAGAGTTCCCCTACCCTTGATTTCTCCTCTTAGGAATTTTTCACCCACTGCCACCCTGCCCAACTTGCTCCTTGGTTATAACTCCCTAGTTATTACCTAGTTATTTACTCTTATGCTATAGTAGCATGAGTGTACCGAGATAAATCAGACTACAGAGACTAACATGATCTCCAGGCTCTTTATACTTCCAAAGTGACTTTTCAATAATTTTATCAAACTATGTTTCCACTTTATCCAAGGCATAAAATTAAAAGAAAAGTAACACTTATCAATTCTTATTATACACTAGCTAGATTGTATGTTTAAGAAATGTTAATCTTCATAGCAACCTCATTATTTTTTTCTGATAAAATTTACTAATGTACACCTTGAATTTCAGTGGTTCTAAAAATTGCAAGACAATTATTCCTTTGCAAAGAACATAAGTACACTACACTGTATCAAACTATGTGGGCTAAATATATAGGCTCTTTTTAATGTCAAAATAGCTTTAAGCAATTTTTCCCAGGATGTCTCAGAAACAAGTTAGTAATTTCATTTTATGAATATTGAAAACAATATTTTGGCCTTAGCTAGTGTCTAAAATAACTAGGCTGCAGCATGACTGTACTGGATATTGTGAATTATTTACCATCTAAATTGGACTGCCACATGGTCATTACAACCTATTGGTAGTAAATACTTTAAAAATCAGGCCAAAAAATCTTTTTCCAGAGGGTAGATACTAATCCATTTGACATCAGTTTTTTTTTTTTTTTGACATCAGTATTCTAAGGTTAACTCCCTACAACAGGAGAGAGACTTACTTAAGGCAGTTAAATAAATTACTTGAAGGTCATGTTTCAAAGGCTCAGAATTCATATTTGACAGCTGATAGCAATCTATTTTATTATTTCACACAAATCTATTTTAAAATTTAATAATGATCATTATTAACATTTACTGGACTGCTTATTCTATGCCAGACACTGTCTTATGGGCTTTATACAAATCAACCCATCCAATTCTCTTAACAGTCTTATGAGGTAAATACTATTTTAATCCTTATTTTAGAAACAAGGAAACTGAAGTATAGAGACTTGAAGCAACTTTGCATAAGCTGACACAATTAGGAAAGGGCAGTCAGGGTCCATTTTGTATACTGCCTCTTGAGAATGGGTTTTACACATAGGAACACAAACATTACAGAAGGGTATACAACAAAATTCATGTCTTCCTCCTCCTGCTTCTGAGTTCAAGCTATCACTTCTCCACTTCACCACCAAATGAATGCGTGTGTGATATGTGTATGTTTGCATATCATTTAAAAACATAAATAGATGACCATTACTGATAAACAGACTGTTTTTACTACATAAACAATATTACATATACACACACATAATTTTTAAATTTGTTCACATTTATTTATAAAATAAACTCTTAGTAATAAAATTGTTGGGTCAAAGATGATGAGCATTATAATTCTGACACCTATTTCAAACTGTCCTACAAAGACAGTGTGCCAATTTACAGCTCTACTAACAGTATGAATACTCAAAATTGAACTTCTACTAAACTCAAGAGTGTAAATTCATTAAGTGTGGATGAATAAACTACTGGCACTCCCAATTTCTACATGTTAAGTAGCACCCTGAGGGACTTTATGATATTATGAACAAAAACATCTTGGAAAGACCACTGAATAAGAAACTCGAGAACAGTGGCAATTCTGTTACCACAGTTAACTAGGGCCAATGGTGTGTTTCTGCACTCTCTCTTCCGTGCCTTCCCCTAAAGCAAAGCAATATCCAACTAAGCCAAACGACCCTTGAGGCATGACCAACCTCCAGGTCTTCTCGTTTCCCTATATTGCTTAAACCATGGCTATGTCTTATTACTTTTTTTTTTAAACAAAAAGTCTTAACTGATATACCAGATGCCTTGGGTAAATTCTATAAACCTCAATTTTTTCATTGGTAAAATGAACCTCATTTGGAGTTTAAAGGCTTAGGTATTCGTTCTGGCTTTGATCTCTTCTTAGTTGTATTATTTTGGGCAAGACATTTTACCTTTCTAAGGCTTCATTTATTCACGTGTAAAATGGAGATACATGTGAAGAATATGTGTTTATATGGTTTATATATGTGTTTGTACGGCACTCAAATGAGAATTGTTATCATTGTTACTATTACTCATTAAAGGTATACTTTTTAAAACATGACAAATTTTAAAGTTCCAAATTGGTATCCAATGGTCAGTAGAGTTTTTAAAAACTTCTCACCAAATTTAAACAGTTTTGTCAACAATAACTGCTCACACATTCTGAGCATTTAGATCAAAGACAAAAGGAGAAGGGGGCCGCAGAGGATGGGATGGTTAGACAGCATCACCGACTCAATGGACAGGAGTTTGAGCAAACTCTGGGAGACAGTGAAGGACAGAGAAGCCTGGTGTGCTGCAGTCCCTGAGTCATAAAGAGTCTGACACGACTCAGCAACAACCACTACATGTATTTATGCATGTGTTAAGCAACTGGCAACCATCAAGGGACGAGTTTGACCATCCATGAGGTAGGAGGGATCGTTAACCCCACTTTGCGGATGAAGAAACAGAAGCAGGGAGTAGTTAAGTGACTTTCTCAGAGCTGCACTGCAGACACAAGTAGCATGACCACAGAGCCCATCCCTCTCTTAACCACTTTTCCTGTAGCCTGTTTTTGTACTGGACAGAGCTATATATACTTTAAACTTATATATATATACACACACACACACTATACACACATACACTAACTATACACACACACACTATACACACACACACTAACTATACACACACACAAACTACACACACACACAAACTACACACACACACACTAACTATACACACACACAAACTATACACACACACACACTAACTATACACACAAACTATACACACACAAACTATACACACACACACACTATACACACACACACTAACTATACACACACTAACTATACACACACACACTAACTATACACACACACACTAACTATACACACACACAAACTATATACACACACACACTAACTATACACACACACAAACTACACACACACACACTAACTATACACACACACAAACTATATACACACACACTATACACACACACACTAACTATACACACACACACTAACTATACACACACACACACTATACACACACACACACACTAACTATACACACATACACACACACACACACATATACTTAGTTTTCAAGCTCCGAATTACATATCTTTATTCTTGAGAAGGCCTTTTTCCCCATTCTCACTCCCGTGAGACTAAAGATAAGTCAAACTGTTTGGAAATAGATCTTCACATACAACTGTGTGAAGGACTAAGACAAACATGTTGAAAGTACAAAGGTTATAAAAAACAGTAATAGGGAAATGTTACGCTTATGTTTTACTTGATAAAACAAACAAAAAGAAAGATTGTCTTTCAATACTCTATTAACTTGTTAGAAGGTAAAGACTTGTTAAAGGTCTGGAAAAGACACCCATGGTTAATGAAAGTGGGATTCTCTAGACCAGGGGTCCCCAACCTCCGAGATCTAAGGCCCAATGATCTGAGGTAGAGCTGATGTAATAATAATAGAAATAAAGTACACAATCAATATAATGCACTTGAATCATCCCTAAACCAATCCCCTCAACCTGGTCTGTGGAAACGTTTTTTTCTTCCATGAAACCAGTGCCAAAGAGGTTGCGGATTGCTGCTCTAGACCCTCACAGGCCACTCATAACACATGTGCCATCAAGTTCTGATAAACAGGTAAATCAGATCATATTATTTCCCATTCCAGCTCTGCTAAAAATCCTATAGGTTCCTACCATGATCATAAAAAACTCTGGCTTCTGCCCATGTCTTCAACTATTTGATACCCTCCTCCCCTCTGACTTATTCTGCTGAGGTCACACTGCCTTCTCTCTAATTCTTCAACTCACCAGCACTGATTTCTGCTTTAGGACTTCTGTTCTGGTTGTTCCCTCTGCCTGGAAGGCTCTGACCCCAGACCTTCCCATGACCGGCTTCATTTTGTTATTCAGCACGCGTGCATGCTAAGTAGCTTCTGTCGTGTCTGACTCTTTGAGACTATGTGCACTGGAGCCAGGCTCCTCTGTCATGGGATTCTCCAGGCAAGAATACTGGAGTGGGTTGTCACGCCCTCCTCCAGAGGATCTTCCAGACCGAGATAGTGAACATGGGGCTCCTACACTGCAGGCACATTCTTTATCACTGAGCCTCAGTTCAAACATCTCCTCCTCTGATTCTCCCCAACCACTTTGTCCCAGTCTTTCTCACTCCCTTTTCCTACTTTATTACCCTTGCAGTACTTGCTATCTAAAATTATTTATTTACTGGTTATTGTTTATTACAGCTCCCTCACAACTGGAATGTGAACATCTTCGAAGGCAGCGGCTTCAAGTGCCTCTTCCTGCACTCTGTTTACTGTATCTAGAGCCGTACCTGATAGAGTAGGTCCTAAACAAGGAGCACAGAAAAATGAGCAAACCACCTTGATGGTAGCATAGACAGGGGACTAAATATTAGATAAAGTCAGAAAGAAAACAGAAAAAGGTAACTATTCTGGCCCTACTTGTTCAGTTTGATTATAATATGAATATAAGCAAGGTAAGGTAGCTGGAAATTTAAATGAATGGAAATGGATAAATTAGTAAGTGTAGCCCTAATGGCCATATTCAATTAATGTATTTTGTTAAGAACAATTCTGTGGAGGACATTCCCTTATGGTCAGCTAATCTTTTTCCATTCAATGTTCTTTTTACTTATTTATACCAAAATATAATTAGGAAAGGAAAGATAACTGATGAGTAATCTACTAAATAATCTTTTTAATTTAAATTTCAAAGTAATTTCATTCTGGGTTAAACCAGAAGATTTTTATCACCTAACTCACTTGGCACAAAATTTGCCACAGAAAAGTTTTCACGGCATCCTCTTTCAGGAGATAGATTTCTTCTGTTCAGATATTTTAAAATGCATCTTCAAACTTTAAACTCTTAGGGCTTTGAAAATCTCTTCAGTGAATAAAACAAAATTATCTGAGAGGATACTTACCTTTCAAGCACCGTGATATTAAACCTGAACAGTTCACACATGTAATTAACCAAGGATACTTACTGCTGCTTCCCTCTGCCACCTCTGTTTTCAGGCATGTTGTTGGCTTTGTTGGTATATGTACTTATCTTTTGGGTTACCTAAAGGTTGTCTATTTAAGCTGAAGTTCAAACTGGAGTAGTCAAATGGGACAGGAAAGTGGTATCGCTAAAATCTTGGGCAATACAGTTAAGTTCTATAAGGAAACAATTTTTCCTGCTATTTCTTCCCATATGTGTGGTAAAATGAAGCACATCATTTGGCAGCCATCAGATTTGGTTATGTGCATTTTCAATAATCAGTAATATCTTAAACTGTAAGGAAAAGGGGAAATTTCTAAGCACTGAAATTTTTATTCAAGACCAATTACATATAATTTTCCTATTTTTAGAAAACAGAAGGAATAAGTATTTTAGTAAAATGCTATTAAGCTATTTTATTGATTTTTACCTAATCCAAGAATCAAAACAGACTTTGAATCAGTCATTTGAAGATGCCTAAAACAAAAATAAACAATATAAGAGCATAACTTATGCTCTGCAGGTCTACAGAAGAAATATTATCATTTTAATGAAAATTATAAACAGTGTAATGCAAGTTTTATTCAAAATAGACGGAAGAGTCTGAAAATCTCACTTCCCCCCATCATTTTATTTTCTTTTGAACTGTTGTTTGATAATCAACTCTATTGTCTAACTCAATGCCAGACACATAGGAGGAAGTCAATATATCCTTTGGGAATGACTTCATTTCTTGCCTCCATACACTCATAATCCATTCAATGCCAGTCAACTTACTAATACTGGATATAAACTAATAACGTTAAAAGAAATCTAACAAAATGGCCCAGGCATACATACTTTCGCACATAAGTATCATTTAACATATTAAATCTTCTTTCCTGAAAAAGCTTTAAGAGATAACAGTTCATTTAATAAAGACACAGTTTGATACCTAACAACTTGATCTAACTGTACAATACATACTGTGAGATTGTGTTAAAGTCAATCCACAACCTATACTACTAGTGAATATTTTAAGAAGTTGGAGAGGTAAACATGGAGAGTACCATGGAGAGGTTAACATCTAAATCAGCTGTTAAAAATAGGTATAAAAAATACAAATCAAGATTTCAGACAAAAAATATGTACCCTTACTGAACTATGAAGCTTTCATCATTCTAAAATTACAATATCTCCATCTGGTAATCTGACATGAACAAGCTGATAAATGCAATCAGAACAACAGTATATTCTTGCAAAACCAGAAATTTCCTGAAAGCCTGGAAAAATATGTCCACAACAGATGGATCATTTAGAAAATAAATACATCAATCTGTCAAACGGAGCACTAGTCTAATTTCCTAAATTAAAATCAGTGGGAGCTCTACTTTCCAAGAGTCTGTGACATTAGAAAGGCCAAAGAGGAAAAACCTAGAGATGCACATAAACATATTTGCTATGATCTAGAGTGCATACTGTTAGGTTTCCTGTTAAACATACTCAATGTAGGTAAAATCCTTACCAGTTAACTTCTTCACAGGTTGGAGCCGAACACTGATAGACTGATGTGTGAGTAAGGGGGAGGATGGAAGAGAGCGAGACATGCCCTCCATAATCCGAATGTGCTGCATACCTTCACTCACGGGAAGTGGTGGGACGGCGTAGTCTGGCTCAAAAGCACAGTCGCTTTCTGTGGAGATGCCACCTGTAAGACAGGAGAAGACAGGACAAAAGAGCTGGTGAGAAGAGGTTCGTCTCCTAAAGTTCTTCTCTATTAAAACTGACCTTTCTGGATGACTTAGCACGGTGTATACTGATACTGATTCTTCACTCTGAAAAGGCAAAAAAAGGTATTCCCAACACATTCGTTCATTTCTCCATTACTGGGTACTTATCTTGAGGTCTAGCACTCAGAAACTGAACAAGAATAAGATAGGATTCCTCCTTGTAATGGTTCACTGTTTCATGAACAACGTAGTCATAAACAATAATTTCAGGGGACTTCCCCGGCAGTCAAGTAGTTGGGACTTCACCTCCAATGCAGGGGGTGAGGTGCAGGTTCAACCCCTGGTTAGGGAGCTGGGGTCTCACATGCCTCATGGCCAAAAAAAACAGAACATAAAACAGAAGCAATATTATAACAAATTCAACGGGGACTTTGAAAATGGTCCACATCAAAAAAAAAATCTTTAAAAAATAATAATTGTAGTACAACACAACCAGTGTTATAATTAGAACAACGATCTTCAATTGTCCCTGATAAGACCACCATGAAAGAAGATATTCACCTGCTTGACAAAGCAATCTGTTGCAATTCCTGGTAGGATCACTGTACCTATTTCTTATTCTCTTTCTCCAAGAATGCACATGAAAATACAAGTGGGTAAGACTAACATTATATGGTGATTTTTGAATCTGCTCAAACATTTTAAAAAAGAGTAAATGATATGTTGTTTACTTCCAGGGATATGCTGTTGGCTTCTACTTCTGGTAACGGCAGATTACATACTTCAGACCAATTTTGCCCTAAGAAAACTACAACTGTATATGTTTTTAAAATCTTCCTAAAGGCGCTGGAGAGTTAACGGCATGATGAAGAATTACCAGAAGACTGAGACCTGTATGTGGGGTCACTTTTCATTTAGTGGCATCTGAAAGGCTAAGAAGTCATTGACAGTTTTATAGAGCTGGGAAGACAAGCTGGGAGAACCAAGTTTTTAAGAGGGACTTTGTTTGGAACCCCAAAGGGCTACATTCTAGGAGTGAGTAGAAACCAAAATTAGACTGGCCTTTACAGGACTAAAGCTCAGCACCAAATGTGCACCAGAAAATTTAATCAAGGCAATCTCAGACTGCTTGCGCCTGCCAGAAACAAACATAAATCTTCTCAGAGGAAGATAACATCATCATAGGTCTCAGATTACTTCCACCATTTTCATATATAATATCTGACCCTTAACTAACAATAACAAAGAAACATAACATGAAAAAAGCAAGTCAGAAAGACTATGCAAAACAGCCTCAGAGGGAACACAGAACAATAAGGAACAGAATTTAAAGTAGTATGCTCAACAGCAAACAGATTAAAATACTTAGGAATGTATTTAACCAAGATGAAAGATCTGTACATTGAGAACTATAAGATATTGATGAAGAAATTGAAGACATAAATAAATGGAAAGATTTCCTGTGTTAATGGACTGTAATAATTATCAAAATGTTCTTCCTACCTAAACTAATCTACAGACCCAGTGTAATCTCTATAAAAAAAATTCCAATGACATTTTTTCACAGAAATAGAAAAAAAAAATCCTAAAATTCTTTCACAATCTTTCACAAAAGCTCTAAAACAGCTAATGTAATCAAGTAATCTTGAACCAGAAGAACAAAGCTGACACTTCCTCATTTCAAATTATATTAGAAAGCAGTAGTAAAACAGTTTGGTACTAGCATAAAAACAGACACTTAGATCAATGGAAGAGAACAGAGAATCTAGAAATAAATCCATGCATATGTGGTCAACTAATCTTTGATAGGGCACCAAGAATACACAATGGGGAAAGGACCATCTCTTCAATAAACAGTATTGGGAAAAGTGCATAATCACATGCAAAAAGTGAAACTGGATCCTTGTCTGACCCCACATACAAAAATCAACGAAAATGGGTTAGAGACAAATGTAAGGCTATGGTTTTTCCAGTAGTCATATATGGATGTGAGAGTTGGACTGTGAAGAAGGCTGAGCGTGGAAGAATTGATGCTTTTGAACTGTGGTGTTGGAGAAGACTCTTGAGAGTCCCATGGACTGCAAGGAGATCCAACCAGTCCATTCTAAGGGAGATCAGTCCTGGGTGTTCTTTGGAAGGAATGATGCTAAAGCTGAAACTCCAGTACTTTGGCCACCTCATGCGAACAGTTGACTCACTGGAAAAGACTCTGATGCTGGGAGGGATAGGGGCAGGAGGAAAAGGGGATGACAGAGGATGAGATGGCTGAATGGCATCACCGATTCAATGGACGTTGAGTTTGAATGAACTCTGGGAGTTGGTGATGGACAGGGAGGCCTGGTGTGCTGCGATTCATGGGGTCGCAAAGAGTCGGACACAACTGAGCAACTGAACTGAACTGACTGAAGCCCTGAAATCATAAAGTTCTTAGAAGAAAACCTTGGAGGAAAAATCCATGAAATTCATCTTGAAAATGATTTTGTTTTGGATTTGACATCAAAAGTACAACCAATAAAAACAAGTCAAACTATGTCAAACTAAAAAGTTTCTGCACAGCAAAGGAAAGCGTCAACAAAATGAAAAAGCAACCACAGAATGGGAGAAAATATTTGCAAACCATGTATCTGATAAGGAGTTAATACTAAAAATATGTAAGGTACCCATACTCATAACAAAAACAAAACCTAATTAAAAATGGGCAAAGGGTGTGAATAAATATTTTCCAAAGAATAAATACAAATAGCCAACAGGCACATGAAAAAGCAACCAACATCAACAATCACCAATCACAAAAATAAAAATCACAATGAGATACCACCTCATACCTGTTAGGACAGTTATTATCAAAATGTCAAAAGATAACAAGATTGGCAGTAATGTGGAGAAAAAGGAACCCCTATACATTGTTGGTGGGAATATAAATTGGTACAACCATTATGGAAAACAGTAATGGAGAGTCCTCAAAAATTAAAAATAGAACTACCATATGATCCAACTAACCTATTTCTGAGTATATACCAAAACGAAATACAATCACTATCTCAAAGAGATATCTGCACTCCCATGTTCCCTGCAGCATTATTCAAAGTAGCCACAATATAGAAACAACTTCAGCGTCTGCCAATGGATGGATGGATGAAGAAAATGTGATTTTACACACACAATCTCTTTCTCTCCAAGGAATACTATTCAGCCTTAAAAAAAAAAAAAAAAAGAAGGACTTCTTTTACTTGCAACAACATAGAACCTGGGGGACATTAAGCTAATAACCAGACACAGAAAGAAATATCTCCACATAATATCACTTATATGTGGAATCTAAAAAAAATAAGGTCAAAATCATAGTAGCAGAGAAGAGAATGGTGGTTACCAGGTGCTAGGAGGTAGAGGCAAAAGGGAGACGTTGGTCAAAGGGTAAAAACTTTCAGTTATTAGATGAATAAGCTCTGGAGACCTAATGTACACTATGGTGACTACAGCAAAAAATAATATATTGTATACTTAAAATATGCTAAGAGAGTAGATCTCAAATATTTTCACACATACACACAAAAAGGGTAAACATGTGAGGTGATGGATATCTTAATCAGCTTGACTGTGGCAATCATGTCACAATGTACATATTCATTAAGCATCACGTTGCATACCTTAAATATATATAATTTTTATTTGTCTATCATATCTCAATAAAACTGAGGGGAAATTTTTTTAAAAAACAAGCACATGGTATTACATGCAATACCACTTCACACTCAGTGTGATGCTGTTAAAACAACAACAGGGAGGTGTTGGTAAGGATGTGGAAAAACTAGAACCTTCATACACTGCTAGTGGGAATATGAGACGTTATAGCTGCTGTCTAAAACATTTTCGCAGTTCCTCAAAAAGTTAGACACAGAATTACCATCTAATCCAGTCCAACCCTCTTCTAAGTGTATACCCAAAGGCAAAGAAAACATGTTTTCAAGGAAAAACCAGGGCATTCACAGCAGCATTATTCAAAATAGCCCCAAACTGAAACAACTCAAACATCATTAGCTCGTGAATCAATAAAGAAAATGTGACATATTATGATGAAATATTATTCAGCAATAAAAATAATGAAGGCTTGATTCATGCTACAACACTGATAAAACTTTGAAAACAGTATACTAAGTGAAAGAAGCCAAACTAAAAAATGCTACACGTTATATATATGATTCCATTTACATGAAATGTTCAGAAAAAGCAAATCCAGACAGAAAGGAGATTAGGTTTCAACTACAGAAATGGGGACTGAATGCTTAAAGGTACAGGTTTCCTTTTGGGGTGATGGATTATATAGCAGTGATGTTTGCACAACACTGTAAATGTACTAAAGTCTACTGAATTATACACAATAAAATGGTTAAAATTACCTCAATTAAAAATATTACATATATTTACCACCTGCTTATGTATTTACTCAAACCAAAAGCCTAGCAATCATTTCTTCCCATCACACCCCCTTGCAACAAATGCAATAGCTATTCTGCAGATTATCAATCTCAAATAGAATTCAAATCTGCCATGTTCTCTTCATTTCTTCTATTATCACCATAGTCCAGATCACTCTTATCTTTCCCCAAAACTTCTGTTGGTAGAAGTCTAGGACTTATTCCTTATCTCTGGATTTCAGAAATTTTACCAGAATAGGTCTTAACTTTTTATTTCTCATTAGTCACTGGGTCCCTTCTTTTGCTATATTGACTAATTCTTCTCTTCCAATGGTTCTTTTCTCTTTCTCTCTGGAGCTGTAATCAGATGAATACTGTATCTCCTAGACCTATTTATCAAGTCTCATTCTTAACAGATTTCTAATTTGGGGGCTTTCATAAATAGACATGAGACTGATTTATAAGGAATTATAGTATTTTACTATAATTTATATGGAATTATAGTATTTTACACTTCCCAGGTGGCACAATGGTAAAGAATCCGCCTGCCAATGCAGGAGATGCAGGTTCGATCCTGGAGTAGGAAATGGCAACCCACTCCAGTATTCTTCCCTGGAAAATTCCATGGACGAGGGAGCCTGGCGGGCTATACTCCATGAGGTCACAAAGAGACACAACTGAGCAGATGCATGTAGTATTTCACATGTTTACAAACAAAGAGGTATATCATCAGTGTAATAGTTTCCTAATTAAAGAAAAATCACAATTAGGTTTTTTTAAAAATATATATGTATCTAGAAGAATGCATTAGTGAAATACTTCTTTTCACTTGAAATTTTCCAACATTAAATCTTGGTGATAATTTTAGACTCTAATAATACTCCTTAAGGAATAATACTGCAATTAGTCCAGTATGGATGTCCTAGTTTACTTTTCTGCTTAAAAATATTTTTCCTCTATCTTCTCTGCCCTATAAATTGCGCTTGAACTCATTGTAGCTATAGAGAAAAAAACTATAAAAATATGTTTCAGTGAATACGTGGGGCATGCTCTTCCCTTGGAAGATCACAGGGCTGCAGGAGACCAAGTTAAATCAGAAGAGTGTATTTAAGACCTCTATTCACTAACATTCTAACCAAGTTAAATCAGAAGAGTGTATTTAAGACCTCTATTCACTAACATTCTACTGGCCCAAGTAAGTCCAAGTAAGACATCAATGACAATGGAGCATGGAAATACACTTGGCCCATTTCAGTGGGAACCACGAAAAAGCTACACAGTAAAAGGAATGAATGAACAATTTTATAACCAGTAAGGAAGTAAAAAATTTGAAGTCCAGTTTACCAAGCATGTAAGATGGTATCTGGGGCTTCCCAGGTGGAGCTAGTGGTAAAGAACCCACCTGCCAATGCAGGAGATGGAAGAGACAAGGGTTCTATCCCTGGGTTGGGAAGATCCCCTAGAAAAGGGCATGGCAACCCACTCCATTATTCTTTCCTAGAGCTTCCCGCAGACAGAGGAGCCTCGCAGGCTATAGTCCATAGGATCGCAAAGAGAGAGACATGACTGAAGCAACCAGGTACGCGTGCAAGTTAGTATCTACTGGCACCCCAAACTATTCAATCTTCATTTTCTATCTTTCTTTTGCCTACTACTCATTTCGTCCTGCTTCAGAATAAAAATTACTAAAATAACGTGATAAGAGATATGGGCAGAAAAAATAAACTGCGAATATCACAGAAAAAAATTCAATTATGCTAGGTACCTGGTAATTAAGCATTCAAAAGTTGCATTGAGAAAGCACAAGGATATCAAGTATATGGACACTAAAATAATGTTAGAAGCAATTGTGATTCCATAAAAATTTCAGTCTTCACTAGGTCTTATATTCAGTACTGATGATTATGAAATATTAAATTTCAAGTTATTAAAGAAATTCTTTAGCCAAAGGCCATATCTGTTCTACAGAACTGCCTTCTAATTTTTCAAGTTGCATAAATGACCACAAATAAAACTTATAAATCAAAAGCCTTTAGCATGATAATTCATTGAACTGTACATATAATTCTTTTGATATAATTTGTGAATTTTCCAGTTTATATGTTAGTAAAAGCTTATTCTTAAAAAGTACTCAGAGAAACAAAACACAGCACAGTGATAAACTTAAAATCAATGGGCTTTTACATATTTCATAAACAAAGGAGTTTTGCCTAAAATTATTCCAAACGTCCTTTTAACTTATTAATAGTCTCATAACAAGTCCATATATCAAGCAGGAAACAGGCCAAAAGAAGAGCAATAACTAGTACAGGGTCATGTATCAGACAGCATGACTGCCTAGGTAAAAAAAGCCACTAGAAAAAAAAAAGGTGAGTTAGGCAAACTCAAAGGTTACAGAGTCCATATACAAGAAGCAGGTGTCTTTCTACATTCCAGCAATGAATATGTGGAAAATAAAAAAAATTAAACCAGTAACATTAAACAGCACCGTTAAAAACATGAAATTAGGAATAAATCTAACAAAATATGTACAATATTTGTATGTTAAAAACTACAAAACACTGATGAAAGAAATTGATGACCTAAATGAAGAGATATACTATGTTCATGGATCAGAAGATTTTATGATGCTAAGTGTCAAACTGATCTATAGATTTAAAGTAATCCTAATGAAAATCCAGTGGGTATATTTTTTTTTTTTAGAAATCAAAAAGCTGATTTTAAATTTTTACGTAAAAATAAAGGGACTAGGATAGACTAATTCTGAACAATAAAATCAATGTCTGGACTCTGGCAGTACCTAACTTCAAGACTAATCTAAAGTTACTGCAATCTAGAGAGTAGGTGGTATTGGCAAAAAGAATGGACACAAAATCAATGGAACACAATAACCCAGAGGCACTGGCAAAGCTCTCAGTCCAGGGGCTCCGCTCACCAAAATCACAGGACTAAAGATGCTGCCCCCCAACACACTCCCACATTAAAATTACATTATTATTTATTGCCGTTAATTTTATCCAGTATACTATGTTCACCTTTCAGCAGAAACTTACAAGGCACACTTAAATAAAAACAAATAAACAAGCAAACAAAACAACCTAGCACAAGGAGACAGTACATGCATCAGACCAGCCTCAGATATGGCAAGGATGTTGAAGTTATGAAATTGTGGATTTAAAAAATGAAATACTTAGGTATAATTCTAACAAAATATACAGAAGATCTATGAGGAAGACTATAAAACCTCTTGATGAAAGAAGTCAAAGAAGATCTAAATAAATGGAGACAAACTCCACATTCATGAATGCACAGGATCAAAATTATAAAAATGTCAATTCTCCTCAACTAATAGACTTACTACAAACCCAATTAAATCTCAGTAATTTACTTTGTTGACCTTGACTCTATCATTGATGTGGAGAGGCACAAGACCCAGAATAGCCAACCTGATATTTCAAGGAGAAGAACAAAGATGGAGGACCAATACTACTGAACTTCCAAGACGTCCTACAAAGCTATAGTAATCAAGACAGCGTAGTACTGATGAAAGAGACAAGGAAATCAATGCAACAGAAGAGAAAGCCCAGAACAGACCCACATAAATACTGCCAAAGGAACAAAGGCAACACAACGGAGGAAAGAGAAGTCTTTTCAACAAATGATCTTTAGACACCTGGACATCCATAATCCAAATAATAAATTTAGACACAGACCTTACATCCTTCACAAAAGATTAACTCAAAATGGATCACAGAGTTAAATGTAATGTGCAAAAGTGTAAAACTCTGGGAATATCACATGGAAAAATCTAGATAACCTTGAGTATGGTGATGAGATTTCAGAAACAGTCCCAAAGGCGTGATCCTGAAAGAAATAATTGATGATCTAGACTTCATTAAAATTTAAAATGTCTGCTCTGTGAAAGACACTGCTAAGAAAATGAGAATGCAAGCTTCACATTTAAAAATGTTCAAATATCCAAAGTATACAAACTCAATGGCAAGAAAAAAAAAAAACATGGGCAAAAGACCTGAACAGACACACCACTATAGAAGCAGATAAGCAATGTCATTAGCGAATTATAGATTAAAACAACACAAGATACCACTGCACACTTATTAGAATGCCCAAAATCCAAAGCACTAACACCACCAATTGCTGGTGAGGATGTGAAGCAACAGGATCTCTCATTCACTGCTGGTGGGAATGAAAAACTGGTACAGCTACTTTGGAAGACAACTTGGCAGTTTCTTACAAACTAAACATACTCTCACCTTTCAATCCAGCAGTCATGAACTGAAAACTCATTTCAATGTACTGAAAACTCATTTCAATGAACTGACTGCTGCTGCTAAGTCACTTCAGTCGTGTCCGACTCTGTGTGACCCCATAGACGGCAGCCCACCTGGCTCCGCCGTCCCTGGGATTCTCCAGGCAATAACACTGGAGTGGGTTGCCATTTCCTTCTCCAATGCATGAAAGTGAAACATGAAAGTCAAGCCACTCAGTTGTGTCCGACTCTTAGCGACCCCATCAACACAAAAACCTGCACATGGATATTAATGGCAGCTTTATTAACAACAGTCAAAACCTGGAAGCAACCAAGATGCCCTTTCAGTAGGTGAATGGATAGTACATCCAAATAACTGATATTATTCAGCATTAAAAATTTTTGTAACTTATTCACGTTGTGAATACCACTGCTGCTGCTGCTTTAGGTATGATTTTGTTCCTAAAGAAAGTCAACATACTCCTGGCACAAGGTTTGCAGCTATAGACCTGAGAATGAGATCATCATAAACAGTAAGCATTCAGCTATAAGGCCAGCTATACATTTGCACTGTGCTTACCTACTAATTCTCCTGCTCTAGGTAATAATCTAATCCACAGGGACCTTAACTGCCTTTCTATTCCATAAGGGCACCACGCTGGTCTACTACTTTGATAATTTCATGCTGATAAGACTTGGTGAAAAAGAGGCAGCAACCGATCTAAACACTGTGATAAAATACATGCATGCAGGCCAGGGGGCGGAAACAAATTCCACAGAAATTCACACGTCTTCCACACTGGTACACTTTCTGTGAGCCCTACGGTGCTGAGCAATTCAAGACATCCCTTCCAAGGTGAAGAAAGTGTTGCACCTACTCTCTTTTAATACTGAGAAAGAGGTACAATGCCCAGGAGACCTCTTTGGAATTTTGAAGCAATCTGTACCTCCTTTGGGTAGGCAACTATGAACCATTTACCAAGACTGTCTGATGTGAGGAGGCTCACAACAGTTGACGTCTCTGCAACACTTATGGGCTGCTGTAACAGCTGCTTTGCCACTTGGGTAACCCAAGTGCTTGATAAATCAGTGCTAGTTAGGGATTCTTCAATGGTTACTGCACAACTTTAGGTGAACTCTGGGCAGATCTCTAGAATTTTGTAAAAAAAGCTATGCCATCCAGTGCAAATAACTATTACTGTTTTGTGAAAAACAGCTTTTGGCTTACCACAGGGCCATAATAAATGCTTGCTCAGAAGTGAGAAATAGATTTAAGGGACTAGATCTGATAGACAGAGTGCCTGATGAATTACAGATGGAAGTTTGGGACACTGTACATGACACAGGGATCAAAACCATCCCCAAGAAAAAGAAATGCAAAAAGGCAAAATGACTGTCTGAGGATGCCTTAAAAATAGCTGTGAAAAGGAGAGAAGTGAAAAGCAAAGGAGAAAAGGAAAGATATATCCATTTGAATACAGAGCTCCAAAGAATAGCAAGGAGAAATAAGAAAGCCTTCTTCAGAGATCAGTGCAAAGAAATAGAGGAAAATAATAGAATGGGAAAGACTAGAGATCTCTTCAAGAAAATCAGAGATACCAAGGGAATATTTCACGCAAAGATGGGCTCAATAAAGGACAGAAATGGTACAGACCTAACAGAAGCAGAATATATTAAGAAGAGGTGGCAAAAATACACAGAAGAACTGTACAAAAAAGATCTTCACGACCAAGATAATCGTGATGGTGTGATCACTCATCTAGAGCCAGACATCCTGGAATGTGAAGTCAAGTAGGCCTTAGGAAGCATCACTATGAACAAAGCTAGTGGAGGTGATGGAATTCTAGTTGAGCTATTTCAAATCCTAAAAGATGATGCAATGAAAGTGCTGCACTCAATATACCAGCAAATTTGGAAAACTCAGCAGTAGCCACAGGACTACAAAAAGTCAGTTTTCATTCCAATCCCAAGGAAAGGCAATGCCAAAGAATGCTCAAACTACTGCACAACTGCAGTCATCTCACACGCTAGTACAGAGAAGGCAATGGCAACCCCACTCCGGTACTTTTGCCTGGAAAATCCCACAGACGGAAGTGCCTGGTAGGCTGCAGTTCACGGGGTCACGAAGAGTCGGACACGACTGAGTGACTTCATTTTCACTTTTCACTTTCATGCATTGGAGAAGGAAATGGCAACCCACTCCAGTGTTCTTGCCTGGAGCAGGGACGGCTGAACCTGGTGAGCTGTCATCTCTGGGGTCGTACAGAGTCCGACATGACTGAAGTGACTTAGCAGCAGCAGCAGCAGCACACGCTACTAAAGTAATGCTCAACATTCTCCAAACCAGGCTTCAGCAATACGTGAACCATGAACTTCCAGATGTTCAAGCTGGTTTTAGAAAAGGCAGAGGAACCAGAGATCAAATTGCCAACATCTGCTGGATCATCCGAAAAGCAACAGAGTTCCAGAAAACCATCTATTTCTGCTTTATTGACTATGCCAAAGCCTTTGACTGTGTGGATCACAATAAACTGTGGAAAATTCTGAAAGAGATGGGAATTCCAGACCCCCTGACCTGCCTCTTAAGAAACCTGTATGGAGGTCAGGAAGCAACAGTTAGAACTGGACATGGAAAAACAGACTGGTTCCAAATAGGAAAAGGAGTACATCAAGGCTGTATATTGTCACCCTGCTTAATTAACTTATGTGCAGAGTACATCATGAGAAACGCTGGACTGGAGGAAACACAAGCTGGAATCAAGATTGTCAGGAAAAATATCAATAACCTCAGACATGCAGATGACACCACCCTTATGGCAGAAAGTGAAGAAGAACTAAAGAGCCTCTTGATGAAAGTGAAAGAGGAGAGTGAAAAAGTTGGCTTAAAGCTCAACATTCAGAAAATGAAGATCATGGCATCCGGTCCCATCACTTCATGCCAAATAGATGGAGAAACAGTGGAAACAGTGGCTGACTTTTTTGGGGCTCCAAAATCACTGCAGATGGTGACTGCAGCCATGAAAATTTTTAAAAGATGCTTACTCCTTGGAAAGAAAGTTATGATCAACCTAGATAGCATATTAAAAAGCAGAGACATTACTTTTCCAACAAAAGTCCATCTAGTCAAGGCTATGGTTTTTCCAGTAGTCATGTGAGGATGTGAGAGTTGGACTATAAAGAAAGCTGAAAAAAAAAAGAAAGAAAGAAAACTGAGCGCCAAAGAATTAATGCTTTTGAACTGTGGTGTTGGAGAAGACTCTTGAGAATCCCATGGACTGAAAGGAGATCCAACCAGTCCATCCTAAAGGAGATCAGTCCTGAGTGTTCATTGGAAGGACTGATGTTGAAGCTGAAACTCCAATACTTTGGCCACCTGATGCAAAGAACTGACTCATTTGAGAAGACCCTGATGCTGGGAAAGATTGAAGGCAGGAAGAGAAGGGGACGACAGAGGATCAGATGGCTGGATGGCATCACCAACTCAACAGAGATGAGTTTGGGTAGATTCCTGGAGTTGGTGACTGACAGGGAGGCTTGGCGTGTTGCAGTCCATGGGGTTGCAAAGAGCTGGACACGACTGAGCGACTGAACTGACTGACTGACTGACATGGGCCACCATGTTACCTGGGCAGCCCATCATGAACTAAGCTTTGTTGGATCAACAAAGCACTATGGTTGGGTGTGTACTGAAGTGAAGTGAATATCACTCAGTCATGTCCAACTCTTTGTGACCCTATGGAGTATACAGTCCGTGGAATTCTCCAGGCCAGAATACTGGAATGGGTAGCCATTCCCTTCTCCAGGGGATCTTCCCAACCCGGGGATCGAACCCAGGTCTCCCGCATTGCAGGCAGATTCTTCACCAGCTGAGCCACAAGGGAAGCCGTGAGTGTGTACCGAATTACTTCATTATCAAAAGGAAGAGTTGTACAGGAGACTGGGCTTGAGCAGATTCTGAAGGCATAAATAATTTGCATAAGCAAGTGGCCCAAAAGCCCAAGGTTCCTGCTGTAGTGCTTATTTTCTCTCAACTTGGATGTATTAATATTTTATCTCATGGAGAATTCTCTATGACCAACCTAAGGGAAAAAAAAAAAGTAAGCTGGTTGACTCATAGCTCTGCATGATAACATGCAGATAACAATAATACTACTGTACGATTCTGGGTCCTGAAGGACAGTGGTGAAGGGAACACCTTCCAGGGGCAGAAGTTTGAACAGGGTATCTAGTTGTTCATTTTGCCTGGAAGGAGAGATGACAGAGATAATGTTGTATACCAACTCCTGGATGGTGTTTAATGGTATGACTGGATATCCAGAGATTCAGAAGGAATGATTAGAGGACTGGTGACAAGGAATTCTGGAGATAAGGTATATGGACAGACCTCTTTGAAAGGGCACAGAGCATGAAACAATTTATGTCCCCTGTGAACGTTTACCAAAGAGCAAACTCTACAGAGAAGATGCTTAATAACCCTGGACATAAGATAACCACTTTGGAGGACTCAGCTAATCTCTTTACCCAGTCATTCTATCTTTGTCCAATGGGCTTGTTAACAAAGAGGCCATGATAGCAGGAATGAAATTTATACGTGGGCTCTGCAATATGGACTTCTGCTTACCAAGGCCAACCTGACTACAGCCACAGCTGAGTGTCCAACCTACCAAAAGTTCACACATGTAGTGGGGAAGAGGCAGGTGGATGCCTCCAATACAGTACCATTCTCAGGATGGTCAGTCAATTGTCTCGCTACTCATTTCTAGTCTCTAGAGACTTCCATTTCCTTCTTAGTAAATATATTATGAATTTAAAATAAATATTGCTTAGAGTGTCAAGGTTTCCAGACTGTCTTAGTCTGCCCCCTTGTGGGAATCAACGCTTCAATTTTTCACTAAAAACAAAACTTATTAAATCCAGCCTAGTCCTCAAACAAAACAAAGCACAAAGTGTATTTGCTAGATAATAATTTTACCCTAGGCTTCACTAGCAGGTTCCTTCCTCATCCTTTGTTACTCAACTCTTCATGACTCTTCATTAAAATTCATGAAGTTTTTCAAAGAGGTTTTGTCATTTTTATCTCTTACCAGAAAAATTCAGATAAATTTTTAAATGAAAGTATTTCTAAATGTCCAACATACCTATTTCAACCTTTTTAGCTACTCTACTTTTATTCTTTTTCATTCATAAATATGTATAAGCAAGGAGTGACTTCTATAAGCCTTCTAGTGTTCACTAGGCTAATTACCATAATATTAAGTAGGATCCTTAATATGTTCTGACACAAAATGTGCTTAGAGTTGCATATTCCAAGTGTGTAAGATATTGCTAAATACATTATCATGAACCACTCTGAAAATCTGAACACTCATAGATGAGGAAATGGTGGAATAAATTATGGATTATTTAGCTAAAAAGGATTATACAGATTTTAAGAAATTAGAATTTAAGTATGTTCCTGGAGGGATGGCCATGCTATATTGCATCTTATATGTTTAAATATTCCAACTAACACAAACACACACACATCCATGCCTGTGCCAGTATGAATTTAGAGGAAAATATGGAAGGATACAGACTGAATATAGTTAATACTAGTTACTTCCAGGGAGCAGAAGAGGAAGAAGCCATAACATATCCTTTTTATATGTCTACATTGCTTGGTAAAAATAATTTTTTTACTTAATATGATTATAATAACTCACATTAAAAATACAGTGTGCTTGATATATATAAACACATTCTGACACATCCCAAGTACCCTAAGATAATAAGAAACTGGTAAGATAATAAGAAACTGGTGACTGGAGAGCCAATTTCAAGGTTAATTTTTTTGGAAGAAAGTATTACAGAAAGAATATCAATAAGAAGTTAAATCTCAGAAGACGCATACAACTAGAAACAGAGACACTTCAGCAGGCTTCCCTTGTGGCTCAGTGGTAAAGAATCTGCCCGCAAGGCAGGAGACGCAGGTTCATTCCCTAGGTTGGGAAGATCCCCTGGAGGAGGGCATGCCAACCCACTCCAGTATTCTTGCCTGGATAATCCCATGGACAGAGGAGCCTGGTGGGCTACAATCCACAGGGTTGCAAAGAGTCAGTCACAACTGAAGCAACTTAGCACACATGGAGAGATTTAAGGTCAGATCTTTACAAGTCTGTTGATCCATCCACCAACAAACAAATTTGTGTTTTAAATATCAGAATGAAAAGATTCTAAACACATGCCACCAATAAGGCTGATTTGAAACTTTCTGTGTAGATTAGTGTAAAGTCTGAAATATTTTCCTACTGAAAATAATACACACTTCACAGCATTATTCTGAGAATTAAATGAGGATTAAATTAAATTAAGAGAATTAAATGAGGATTCTGTGAAGGCACCTAGTTCAGAGCTCAGCACATATGTGTTATTAATTTTTTTTTATTCCTAAAGCAGTCTATGTTGAAAGCAAAATAATTTTTATCAGAATGAGAAAGTACTAAAATAACAAAATAATCCTGTACATGAGTGATGCCACTATGCCAGATACACTATTACACTGAGATGACGAAATGATATACTGAATATTGAAATAATTTTCCTTACCATTCTATACAATATAATACTATTGGTTTACTAAAGAAATCATTGTCACCAGACTAAATAATTTGTATATGTTTCAAGTGCATGAGCATTTCACTTTTACAAATTTTATATTTACAAGGAAAGAAAAGGAACCAGGAGACAGCATATTTGAAAATGTAGTATATTATTACTATAGATACACCAATGTGTAATAAACAAATGAAACTGTCTACAAATAATGGGAATTACACAAACTCAAACACTGTACAATTTTCCAGTCTTCCAGCATGAGTGATCTTAGGCATTATTATACTAATATACATCTTGCATACCCGAGTCTAATGCCTGTGTGATGCTATCTTTGCAGATGTAAATCAAAACTGGGTTTCAACCATATCACAATGGCTCATGTACCTATTCAGTATTTAGAACCAGTAAGTTCTCCTTACGTATAGAATCTCTAATGAAAAATCATTTGATTCAGAAAATGGGGCTACTACAAAAACAAAAAACAGTTCTGATGAAGTAACTCATGATTCCCAAAATACAGAAACAGAATTCCTAGAAATGATAAGCTTCCTTCATCAATTCGATGGCCTAAATGTGGACACTGGCACTGTGCTAGACGCTAAGATCCTACCATTCATGTACTTCTAGACTACTAAGAAAAACAGAGATCCAACAGACAAGTAAGACCAAATATAGTAAATAATATAACCCAATAATATACAAAATGCTACAATGGAAAGCAGAAAATAACCACCCAATCTTAGAAGATTATACTAGGGTCAAACTGTCATAATCAGTTTTACAGTCTTATTTTAAAAAGAGACTCATTTCACAAATCAACAGACAGTTGACAGTCTGACAAACTACACACATCCAACAAATTTCTCACACTGCTGCTTTACTTCCTCAGCTAAGTAAGTAACAGAGGTGAATATCGGATTCATATGTGTCCTGGGTACATACACATACTTTCCCATGCACGCTGACTGCTAGATATTTGTGCATTCCTTCATTCGACAAATACTGAAAAAACTTTATATGCGAGTGTTCCATGGCTAGGGTGGTGGATTAGACAAAGTCTCTGCTCAGATGAAACTAATTTTCCAGGTGCTCAGACAACAGTGAACAAGTAAATAAACACCAGTAGTGGCAATTATGATTAGAGCTGAGTGTTTAGGAGGTCAAAGAGAAGGCCACTCTTTCCTAAGCACAAACCCACAGTTCTTTAGTCAAGAAGGCACAAATGTACAGACCCTGAAAACACTCTTAACATGTTTAAGCAAAAAAGGCCAACGGAGATGAAACAAAGTGGATAATGAAGGGAGTGGGAGGCTGTAAAGTACTAGGGAAAGGGCAGCTCAGGTCAGGTTATACAAGGAATGAAAAAGACTTTACAGTTTATTCTGAATGTGACAGGAAGACACTAGAGAATTTCTTTTCAAATGTGGGGAAATAATGACTTAATTTGTTTTAACAAAAGCAGTAAAAGCTATCAAATGGACAACAGATTATATGTTGGCAAGAACAGAAATAAAAAGTTAGGACACTCTAACAGTAGTAAAAAAATGATGGTATTTCAGACGAAAATGGCAACAATATAGGTGGTGTGGAAATGACAGAAAATGTATCTTAAAAAAGAATAAACTCTTAAAGCATTATAAAACAAAACAAAAAATCAATAATGGAGGAGAAATGTTCAGAAATCCACCAGAGACAGAAACTAGATGCAACTGGAGTGGGGAAATTATAGCCCAGAGTATGTGTAGGAGGATAACTGTGAAAGATGAGAGTGTTTCCAGGTCTGTCTTAACCACAAAAGCAAGAGATGCAAGGAGCAGGAAGTGCCCAGGGGCAGCAATCTTAAGGAGTGGGGTGGAATCTGATTTAGTCAGGCCATCTTCCATCTCCTACACTTGAGAGCAGATGACATCAGAGGTCTCTGCCCCTAAACTAGGACAGTGAGTGTGGGTACATTTGAGTCAGAATCCGCTGTATCTGAGAGACAGAGCAAAGGCCAAGCTAGTTAGTTAACACACAGGAGAGAGCCTTCATGTCCAAAGGATAAGACACTTCACCAGGCACCTTATCTTACATGTTTGCCATTATAACTATAGAAAGAAAGTGAAATCCTCAGTCGTGTCTGACTCTTTGTGACCCCATGGGCTGTAGTCTACCAGGTTCCTCCGTCCATGGGATTTTCCAGGCAAGAAAACTGGAGTGGGTTGCCATTTCCTTCTCCAGGGCATCTTCCCAGCCCAGGAACTGAATCCGGGTCTCCCGTACTGTAGGCAGACGCTTTACTGTCTGAACCACCAGGGAAGCCACCAGAAGGGACCTTAAATAGCAACTGTATCTGCAATCAGGCAGGGCAGGTTATCACGCGTTTTGGCCCTCTACAGGCCTAACAGATGTTTAAAGACAATGTTTGTTGCTTCCGTGATGGCTTAGTGATAAAGAATCTGCTTGCCAATGCAGGAGATGCAGGTTTGATCCCTGGGTTGGGAAGACTCTCTAGAAGAGGAGATGGCTACCCATTCCAGTATTCCTGCCTGGGAAATCCATGGACAGAGAAGCCTGGTGGGCTACAGTCTATGGGGTCACAGAAGAGTTGGACGTGACTTAGCGACTAAACAACGTTTGTTCTGAACAGACTGGCATCTGTTGTGGTTGGTTGGTATTTATGGCATACTAATTATTAAATATTTTGAATATTACCCTCTAGACAGGCAAACACAAAATATAATAAAGTGGAAGGACTTTGCTTCTAGGTGAAAATGAAGTAAGCATGTGCTAAGTTGCTACAGTCATGTCCGACTCTTTGTGATCCTATGGACTGTAGCCCCTCAGGTTCCTCTGTCCAATGGGATTTTCCAGGCAAGAATACTGGAGTGGGTTACCATTTCCTTCTCCAGGGGATCTTCCTGACCCAGGGATCAAACCCACATCTCCTGTGTGTCCTGTAATGCAGGTCAGTTGTTTTCCACTGNTCTGTCCAATGGGATTTTCCAGGCAAGAATACTGGAGTGGGTTACCATTTCCTTCTCCAGGGGATCTTCCTGACCCAGGGATCAAACCCACATCTCCTGTGTGTCCTGTAATGCAGGTCAGTTGTTTTCCACTGAGCCATCAGGGAAGCCAATGGCAGCTGTAGGGAATATTTAAATCCATTCAAACCAAAGGATCAGTGGTATGAGGAATGTAACAGAACTGCAAGGGGAAATAGATAAATCCACACTTATGGTCTGAGATTTCAATATTCCTCTCCTAGTAATTGACAGAATGAGCAGACAGAAAATCAGCAAAGATGCAGAAAACTTGAACAATATCATCAATTAACCTGACCAGACACATTTGAACACCTTCTACCTCCCCTCCAAAGAGCATAATACACATTTTTAAAAAAATTTATTTAAATTAGAGGCTAATTACTTTACAATATTGTGATGGTTTTTGCCTTACATTGACATAAATCAGCCACAGGTATACAGGTGTCCCCCGCCCTGTCCCAAACCCCCCTCCCAACAATGCTATTCTCTCAAATCTTCCCACCCTCGCCTTCTCCCACAGAGTCCAAAAGTCTGTTCTTTATATCTGGATCTCTTTTGCTGTCTTGCATATAGGATCGTCTTCACCATCTTTCTAAATTCCATATATATGCGTTAATATCTATACTGGTGTTTTCTTTCTGCCTTACTTCACTCTGTATAATAGGCTCCAGTTTGATTCACCTCATTAGAACTGACTCAAATGCATTCTTTTTTAAAGCTGAATAATATTCCATTGTGTACCACAACTTTCTTATCCATTCGTCTGTTGATGGACATCTAGGTTGCTTCCATGTTTAAGCTACAGTGAACAGTACTGCAATGAACACTGGGTACGTGTGTCTCTTTCAATTCTGGTTTTCTCAGTGTGTATGCCCAGCAGTGGGACTGCTGGGTCATATGGCAATTCTGTTTCCAGGTTTTTTTTAAGGAATCTCCACACTGTTCTCCATAGTGGTTGCACTAGTTTGCATTCCCACCAACAGTGTTAAGGGGGTTCCCTTTTCTCCACACCNGTGTCTCTTTCAATTCTGGTTTTCTCAGTGTGTATGCCCAGCAGTGGGACTGCTGGGTCATATGGCAATTCTGTTTCCAGGTTTTTTTTAAGGAATCTCCACACTGTTCTCCATAGTGGTTGCACTAGTTTGCATTCCCACCAACAGTGTTAAGGGGGTTCCCTTTTCTCCACACCCTCTCCAGCATTTATTGTTTGTAGGCTTTTTGATGGCAGCCATTCTGACTGGTGTGAGATGGTACCTCATTGAGGTTTTGATTTGCATTTCTCTGATAATGAGTGATGTTGAGCATCTTTTCATGTGTTTCTTAGCCAACTGTATGTCTTCTTTGGAGAAATGCCTGTTAGTTCTTTGGCTTGGTTTTTAATTGGGTCACTTACTTTTCTGGTATTGAGCTGCATGAGCTACTTGTATATTTTGGAGATTAGTTATATGTTAGTTGTTTCATTTGCTATTATTTTCTCCCATTCTGAAGGCTGCCTTTTCACCTTGCTTATAGTTTTCTTCATTGTGCAAAAGCTTTTAAGTTTAATTAGTACACAAAGAACATTTAAGATAGATAATTTCCTGGGCCATAAAACAAGTCTCAATAAAATGTGACTTAACTCATAGGATGCGTATTTCTTGACCATAGCAAAATTAAACCAGAAATTAATATAAGGAAAATATCTAGAAAATTCTCAAATGTTTGAAAACTTCATCAACACACTTCTAAATAACACACATGTTAAAGAAACCAAAAGGGGAATTTGGAAGTATTTTGAAGTATAAGAAAATAAAAGCATTATTCATGAAAGTCTGTGAAATGCAGCTAAATCAATACACAGAGGGAAATTCATAGCACTAAAATTTCTGTATTAGAAAATAAAGGTCCAGTATCAGCAATCTTAGTTTCTACTTTAAGAAAGTAGAAAAAGAAGAGAAAATTAAACCCAAAGCAGGAAGAAGAAAGGAAATAATAAAGAGCAAAGCACAAACCATTGCTATTATTTTCTCCCATTCTGAAGGCTGCCTTTTCACCTTGCTTATAGTTTTCTTCATTGTGCAAAAGCTTTTAAGTTTAATTAGTACACAAAGAACATTTAAGATAGATAATTTCCTGGGCCATAAAACAAGTCTCAATAAAATGTGACTTAACTCATAGGATGCGTATTTCTTGACCATAGCAAAATTAAACCAGAAATTAATATAAGGAAAATATCTAGAAAATTCTCAAATGTTTGAAAACTTCATCAACACACTTCTAAATAACACACATGTTAAAGAAACCAAAAGGGGAATTTGGAAGTATTTTGAAGTATAAGAAAATAAAAGCATTATTCATGAAAGTCTGTGAAATGCAGCTAAATCAATACACAGAGGGAAATTCATAGCACTAAAATTTCTGTATTAGAAAATAAAGGTCCAGTATCAGCAATCTTAGTTTCTACTTTAAGAAAGTAGAAAAAGAAGAGAAAATTAAACCCAAAGCAGGAAGAAGAAAGGAAATAATAAAGAGCAAAGCACAAACCTTTCCAAATTTTGAACCAGTCAATTGTTTCATATCTGGTTCTGCTACTTCTTGAGCTGCATACAGGTTTCTCAGGAGATAGCTAAGATGGTCTGGTATTCCCATCTTAAGAATTTTCCACAGTTTATCGTGATCCACACAAAGGCTTTAGCATAGTTAATAAAGCAAAACTAGATGTTTTTCTGGAATTCCCAACTTCTATGACCCAACAAATGTTGGCAATTTGATCACTGGTCCCTTGCCTTTTCTAAACCCAGCTGGTACATCTAGAAGTTCTCAGTTCACATACTGCTGAAGCCTAGTTTGAAGGATTTTGAGCATAACCTTACTAGCATGTGAAATGAGTGCAACTCATTTTATATGGTCGTTTGAACATTCTTTGAAACAACAGACTGTTTTAAAACTGGGAAAGGAGTACAACAAGGCTGTGCTTATTGTCACCTTGCTTGTTTAACTTATATGCAGAGTATATTCATGCAAAATGCCAGGCTGGATGAATCACAAGCTGAAATCAAGATTGCTGGGAGAAATCAACAACTTCACATATGTGGATGATATCACTTTAATGGCAGAAAGTGAAGAAACTATAGAGCTTCTTGATGAGGGTGAAAGAGGAGAGTGAAAACGATGGCTTAAAACTCAACATAAAAAAAAAAGATCATGGCATCTGGTTACATCACTTCATGGCAAATAGAAGTGGAAAAAGTGGAAACAGTGACAGACTTCATCTTCTTGGGCTCCAAAATTACTGTGTAGGGTGACTGCAGCCATGAAATTAAAAGACACTGCTACTTGGAAGAAAATCTAGACAGTGTATGCTTGGGGCTGGTGCATGGGGATGATCCGGAGAGATGATATGGGGTGGGAGGTTGGAGGGGGGTTCAGGATAGGGAACTCATGTACACCCATGGCAGATTCATGTCAATGTATGGCAAAACCAATACAGTATTGTAAAGTAAAATAAAGTAAAACTAAAAAAAAATAATAAAAGGCAGAGACATTACTCTGCTGACAAAGGTGAGTATAGTCAAAGCTATGGCGGTCTTTCCAGCATCATGTACAGATGTGAGAGAGTTGAACCATAAAGAAGGCNACACCCATGGCAGATTCATGTCAATGTATGGCAAAACCAATACAGTATTGTAAAGTAAAATAAAGTAAAACTAAAAAAAAATAATAAAAGGCAGAGACATTACTCTGCTGACAAAGGTGAGTATAGTCAAAGCTATGGCGGTCTTTCCAGCATCATGTACAGATGTGAGAGAGTTGAACCATAAAGAAGGCTTAGCGCCAAAAAATTGCTGCTTTTGAACTGTGGTGCTGGAGAAGACTCTTGAGAGTCCATTGGACTACAAGGAAATCAAACCAGTCAATCCTAAAGGAAATCAACCCCAAATATTCACTGGAAGGACTGATGCTAAAGTTGAAGCTCTAATACTTTGGGCACCTGCTGTGAAGAGGTGACTCATTGGAAGAGACCCTGATGCTGGGAAAGGTTGAAGGCACTAGAAAATGGGAGCAACAGAGGATGAGGTGGTTAGATAGCATCACTGCCTCAATGGATGTGAATTTGAGCAAACTCCGGGAGACAGTGAAGGAAAGGGGAGCCAGGTGTGCTGCAGTCAATAGGGTTTCAGGGTCAGACACAGCTTAGTGACTGAAAAACAGCAAAAACAAAGCAGAACCAATAAAAAACAAACCAGGAAACAATTCAGAAAACGGAGGAAAACTGAAACTGACCCTTTAAGATCAACAGAATTGACACATCTCCATCTAGAATGACCAGGACAAAGAGAAAGAATACTCAAAATCATCCATATCAGGAATGAGAGAGGTGGCACCACTACAGATGCCACAGCTTTTAAAAGGATAGTCAAGAAAAAATGGATAATTTGAATAGTCCTATATTTATTAAAGAAACTTAATTTATGTCTTAAAACTTTCCAACAGAGAAAATTCTAGAACCAGATGGTTTCCCTGGAAAATTCTATTAAACACCTATGGATGAAGTAATATCAATTCTATAAAATATACTCCAGGAAATTGAAGGAGAATTATCTTTCAACTTTCAACGTACTCTATGAAACCAGGAGTATCCTGATAAAAAAAATCAGACAAAGACATCCTAAGACAGGAAAATTAAAGGCCAATATCCCACATGAAGACAGACACAAAAATAATTAAAACTGGCTTAGTAAATTAAACTTGCCAACTGTACAAATACTGGGAACACAGGCCAGATTTGTTCACCCTCCTTTAAAGGACTACTTCCCAACTATAATTTGCTAAGTGTTAATCATTCAGTCATGTTCGACTCTTTGCAACCCCATGGACTATAGTCCACCAGGCTCCTCTGTCCAGGGAATTCTCTAGGCAAGAATGCTAGAATGGATTGCCATTTCATACTCCAGGGGATCTTCCTGACCCAGGAATCAAACCTGGGTCTCCTGCATTGCAGGCAGATTCTTCACTATCCAAGCCACCAGCGAAGCCCTCAACCATAATGGTCAAGATCAAATAAAAATGTCTGCATCACACTGGGGTAAACTGATGAGGTTTACCACCGGAAGTGACTGACATGAACATCAGCTACTCTAGATACTACCCCAGGGACTGAGAACTTATTCTAATATCTTCTTTCCTACACATTATTTATTTTTTTCTTGTGTTTAGAATTTTTTTCACTTACAGGAATACGTGAACCGTGAACTCCCTGATGTTCAAGCTGGTTTTAGAAAAGGCAGCGGGACCAGAGATCAAATTGCCAACATCTGCTGGATCATGGAAAAAGCAAAAAAAAAATGTCAGTGGTTCTAATATGCAGCCAACATTTAGGACCACATCCTGACCTTTGTATCTCTGACAATCAAGACACCCTATGACCGGTCCTGTCCTTTGTGACCTGTCCTGTCCTTTGTTCTCATGAATTCAAGAGGCTGCAGCAGGAAAACATCTCAGACTTCCCCTGAAGCCCAGTCAATAGCTGAGGAGACACACCTCTCCCCACCTATTAGCATATGGTAAAACAATTCTGTCTCATACTTGAACTGACCAATGAGTGAGTGACTAAGCCTTTTTGAGTTGAAAGCTTTCAGTTCTGTAGAAAAAAAAAAATGAAAGATCTAAAAATATCTGATTGCCCTCACCCACATCTGTCTCAGCATCCCTCTTTCGTCCAATGTTTTCTATCTCAGGCTTTGTTTTCTGTCATAGAGTTTTACTTATCTACCTATTGATGACTGATTTCTTCTCTCTCCTGGTACATTGTAACCCAGTAGAGTAGGAACTCTTCTTTTAATTCCTTGTACCTGAGCACATTGCCAAGCACACAGCAAATATCTTTCAAAAAAGATATTTGGTTTAAATAAATTAAAAAAAAAAAGATTATGTCAAAGAATTTTAAAGTATGGGACAATAGGTGGTCTTCTCAGTGGGATTCTTTTCCATAGGTGCACTTTTGAACTAGGAGTGTTCAATGCTGGCAAGAAGGAGGAATTACTGATGAAATCTCCAGCTCCTAGAGGAGTTCTAGCTCCTGGGACCATAGCCCACTTTACAGGATTGTGAAGATCATGTTTTAGGTTGAATATATGTCCTTTTGGGCTTCCCTGGTGGCTCAGCAGTAAGGAATGTAGTAGACACAGGGTGCTCTATCTCTGGATCAGGAAGATCCCCTGGAGGAGGAAATGGCAACCCATTCCAGTGTTCTTGTCTGGGAAATCCCATGGACAGAGGAGCCTAGTGGGCTATAGTCAATGGAGTTACAAAAGAGTTGAATACAACTGAACGATTAAACAACAACAGTAACATGTATCCTTTTCAAGTATTTTAAATTAAGTAGTGGGTGGTTAAGGGTATTACTTTTGCTTTAGGGAAATTCAGGAGGAGAAAGAGTCAACCCTTTAGATCAAACACTAAGATCCTCTAGCATTTCTTCTAAGCAACAGAACAGGCTCAGGGTTTTCAGTAGACTCCTCCAACGTATCAAACTCTTATAGTTACAATACAATTTGTTATGGATAAATTTATTCATATTTTAAATAAGAATTTCTTATTATTCTTATTATCCAAAACATAATATATGAACAGCATTTATAAAGAAAGTGAATATATTATTTAATAGTGGGTGATAGGCTGTTGTAAAATTACATGTGCCTGTGTAAATGCATACACTTAAGTATGTAATATATACTTCATGTGTGTAATGTACACATATGTGTATATAAAATTTTGTATGTGCATATATATAATTGTGCATATGTAGATATACAAAATACAATTAACTTTAATACAGCAGGGAATTTTGCATTGTATTTTTTTCATATTATACAAACAAGGAAACTGTTTAACATGCTTAAATATATGATTAATTTCACTTAGCTAACAAGGAGAAAATGTAGAACATTTCCTCAGAACTCCAATTACAGTCTCATAATAAGCAATTCATAGTTTCCCTGTTAGAAGATTTGTAAAGCATAAAGACCCAAAATATATTTTATTAACAATATGTTAAATCCTTCATTGGCAAGCAACGAGGTTATAAATTTTTTTCTGTATATCAGTCAACATAGTCCAATTTGCCTGAAATAAATCCAGGTAAGTAAAATAATTTTAGATTTAATCTTACTGATATGAGAGAAGATCCACAAGTAATGAAATAATCTAAATTCTCCTAAGATATTTATTTATGGTATCTCTACTGCATTAGTATGAATTTTATTCATTATAGTAGAATGTACAAAGTTCAATACACCAAGGACTCTCTTCCCTTTGAAGAATATCTAATGGAACTATGCTAATTGTGCCTCACATCAGCAAATGATACATGGAAAATAATGACTTTCTTTAAAAAGATCACTTCTATATTTTCTGAAGTGTTGTTATTGTACCTTAGTGTTATATTTGTTACTCTTGATGAAATAAAAATAATTGTCAATAAACAGAGAGAAATGATACTGGAAGGTCAAAGACTGATGCTACTACCCCAAATTTAAATTATTTTCTAGTGACAGTAGATCATCTTTTTGTATAAAATATTATTTTGTAAGTGTGAAAAATAATAATGAGATATTGTTAGTTTGGAATTTGTGGTTTTTCTCTCATGAATAACAGAGGAATTCAAATAAATATATAATAAGAGCAACGGATTAAAATGACTGGTGTAAACTTGTGCTTATTACTTAAAAGTGGATGCCTTTGCAGAAAGTGTATACTCTGTACTTCTGTAAATAAGTACACCATTTTGAGGAAAATATCTTAATGGCAGCAACTTGAGGAAGATCTGCTTATTGTAACATACAAGTTCACTCATGATTTCATTGTCAGAATGCTTGATATATAATTTAATGAAAAGTATAGAATATTTACTTTCAAAATATAACACAGAGTAATGAAGCATCTTCGGATAAATTTTTTGCTTCATAGTTGCCCGTTTTACTCATTCTTGTCACATATTCTCCATTTAGCAATTCTGGCTAGGCCTTAGTGGTGGAACCCACCACACAGTTGAGTCTTCTGGGTGCAGAATAAAGACCTGGTAGTTTTATGGCTGATTTCAGTAAGGCAGATATTAGAGCCAGCTGCTTAAAACACACAGAGCCTAAATCTGCACTGCTGCTGCTACTGTTAAGTTGCTTCAGTTGTGCCCGACTCTGTGAGACCCCATAGACGGCAGCCCACGAGGCTCCGCCGTCCCTGGGATTCTCCAAGCAAGAACACTAGAGTGGGTTGCCATTTCCTTCTCCAATGCATGAAAGTGAAAAGTGAAAGTGAAGTCACTGAGTCGCATCCAACTCTCAGCGACCCCATGGACTGCAGCCTACCAGGCTCCTCCATCCATGGGATTTTCTGGGCAAGAGTACTGGAGTGGGGTGCCATTGCCTTCTCCGTAAATTTGCACAAATATTATAAAATTTTTACATGTAGAAAAATGATTTAATTTTTCTAATTTTTGAGTAAATTCTAAAAGCCTACTGCTAACCTTATGGACCAAAATATGGCAAGAAATTGAAAAATTCTATACAATTTCCTGTAATCATCCTGTATTTCTTTCCTGATTAACTGTTAGCTTTGGTCTCATATACCAAAATGAGCACTACCGTGTATTCAGTTGGCTCAAATCTGAAACATAAATATTCAATACATATATATATTTGCTATGAAAATCTTATAATTAAATCTCTTCAAGTGTTGCCATATTGGTGAGATTCAGAACCTGTAAATTCTTTAGTCATGGTAACAAAAAACATAATTTTGATGTCTGATTTCTTTCATTTCTTTCTAACATATCTGTTATTTCTCAAAAGAGATAAGGCAAATAAACCAAAGTAAATAGGATAGTAATAACATTTTACATGAAGAAAATTAATCAATCAATCATAGCAATAGAGGTTTCATAACACCTATTAAGTCATCTTGTCAAGCCCTGAGGGTTGGTATAGGATTGTCATTGAAATCTGCTTTCTAGTTCTTTATCAAAAATAGTTCCCAAAAGTGTCAAATAGAAGAGTATTTATTCTGATGAATTAATGCCTGATGCTCAGAATAAATGCTATTAATATTCATTGCAGAAGAAATTTCATTGTTATCATGGTCAGTGATGATTTGAAAATATTTTTGTATGATTGTTAATAAAGAAATCAATAGTTCTAAAAATGGATAAAAATTCCCCATTTTGAAGGGGAATTCATTAGAATATGTGAGGGTTTGTAACAGTGTTTGTTTATTCTTTTGTCTAAAGACAAAATGGCAACCCACTCCAGTGTTCTTTCTTGGAGAATCCCATGGACTGAGGAGCTTGGTGGGTTGCAGTCCATGGGGTCACAAAGAGTCGGACACGACTGAGTGACTTTATTTTACTAAAGACACATTTCAGACATTGCAGGCATCATTCTACCAAAGCTCTGGGAAAAAAGCATTAACAATAAATATCAATTTTAAAAACACAAAAATGAAGACTACAAAATTGAAAATCTGTAGGCAAAACAGTCACTAAAGGCCAAATTAATTCATAACAAAGAAGAGTGGAAATTGAGAGACCAAAGGCCTAATACTCTCAAAAGTTTCTTAACTGGCCTCAAATGAAAGTATCATATAGTGATGCAGACAGAAAGCTTTTATTGGCTCAGATAAGAAACCTTTACATGTGTGACCCTATGGGCTCCAGGATGTGTGGGTATCTTGTTTCTATTTCCCCACCATTAACTGTTATATAGTTCCTGGCTACCACTATGATTTGCATGTGAACATTTCAGCTTTTCTCCCTTAAAAATTCCTTTTCTACTATATGTCACATATTACTTGTGGTTTAAGATGAGATAATTTCATGTTAATTTCAAGTGCCTGTTTCATCTTAGTATAACTACTGTAATTTTACTGATTTTTTAAAACTACACAATTTCCTTAATCATCTAAATTTTGACTGATATATACTTTAATGAATGTAAATGTTCTTTCAAAGTAAAATCTGAATAAAAGTTATTTAGTTTACCATATTATAAACTTACATAGATGGCTACAGAGTAAAATAGTTGTGAGTAATACCAATTGATTACCTTTAAAATAATAATAATAATGAAAAATCAGATTAAAATAGTCAATCTTCAATTTTAGATTTCTTTTATAAAGCATCAGCTATGATGTAGGGGCAGTGTTTCTGATGAAGTAGAGCAGGGAGCTTGGTACAGTTTGTCTGTATACAGATGGTAGGAAGGACACAGACTATCGCGTGTTGATGTCACTCCTGCCGAACCAATGACACACCAAGCACATTACCTGAGGCTGTCAGTCTTTGTGGACTGGTATGTTCTTCCTTCCACCCAGGCTGTATCAATAATGAAATGGTAGGCTGGCTTGCTAGGGGAATTAAAGAGGGTTTGGGAAACTTTTATCACTCACAGACATGCATGTTTATCATATATTATACCATATCATTTTAAATCATATCATAGCAAGATTTTCTAAGATTACTTTTACTTCTATATGCTTCAAAATTATTTTCCAAAATGACTGTCCAAATAGATATATTATATATAAATGTATATATATTTATATTTTTTCTTTAAATATTTGCAAATAAAACTAGATTCCATTTTTCAGGGCACACAATTTATACAATTTTGTGAACTCTCTTTAAGAAAAACAATACAAAATTATAAAAGAAAAAATAGATTTGAACAAATATCCATATAAAGAAATATTAAATTACACATTTAAAAACTGACAAGTCACATAAATATCAATATATACAGAGAATATATTTTTATTAATTTTCTGCCTTTTAGTCAATTATAATATTTTTGATTCCAATGTTATTGGCAGCATAGTTTTTGAACATGTTCTATATGACAGTGATTTTGTCATACTTTCTACAGAGAAAAGAATGACAACAAGTCTTTTTTTATGTAGTTGGTTGGAATTTATTTTCTATTATTTTGTTTGGAATATATTGTATAATGTATGTGATTTTACAAAGATATATGCTTACTATTTGTGGTAATGTATTGGTTTATTCTATGCTCCTTAAAATCCTAAAATTTGTTTGTGCAATGTCCAAGCCAAAAAAAATAAAATTAAAGATAGTATAATGCATTTCTAATTGTCAAAAAATGCATTATCAAGTATCAGTTCAGTTGCTCAGTCATGTCCAATTCTTTGTGACCCTATGGACTGCCTCACACCAGGCCATCCTGTCCATCACCAACTCCCAGAGCTTACTTAAACTCATGTTCATTGAGTCAGTGATGTCATATAACTATTTCAAGTGTATTTCTGAGAAAAAAATTATCTAGTGCATTTCTTGAATATATACATTATCAAGTATATTTCTGAGAAAAGTGAATTTCTGTTTAAAGTAGGTGTTAATGTGAATCTAATACTAGCAATTGTATACATATAATTACTGGAAGAATTGTCATCACATCAGCTCTCAAACCTTGTTTCTCCTCCATTATCCACAAATTTCAAGGATGCTGTTGGACATGCTGGTATTACAATATGATCTGTGGCCTTGATGATAATTGATGGACTGTCACTGTGAGTGGTAATAATATACACTGAAGCCATTTTTACACTAGAACAGCCAGCAATAACCCCCTGTACCAAGTAGGATTGAACTGTATAAAGTTTTCTCACTAAAAAAAAAAGTTTTCTCACTAAACCCAAACTAAATGTATCACAAACTCAGTTTCTCCTTTGGATCACAAAATTCCCAAGGCCACTTTAAAAACATATACAGAAGAAACATGATGGAAGGTAAGTCAAATTGGAATGCAACAGAGGTTTTCACTAATTACAGTTCAAATCGCTTGGTTTTGAAAATTTAATAAGACCTTGTCACTTTATAAACACCCTGTCAAGAGCCTTTTGCAGGCTTAGCAAAATTATGTGCAAATAAAGGAGGCTGAACTTAAACTTCATTAGCTCCAGAGTAAACTGTGCCTCTATTTGCAAAGGTTATTGTGTTTAACATATTGACACGCAATAGAAATTGAGTATTTTTCTTTGAAATGAATCTGTGCATACATGCTCAATGTCCAACTCTTTGTGACCCCATTGACTGTAGCCTGCCAGATTCCTCAGTCCATGGGATTTTCCAGGAAGGATTACTGGAGCAGGTTGCCACTTCCACCTTTAGGAGATCTTCCCAACCTAGGGATTGAACCTACATCTCCTGTTGTCTCCTGTTTTGCAGGCAGATTCTTTACCACTTGAGCCATGGCAGAAGAAATTTATTTGGGATAGCTTAAGAAGGACAAGGGAAATTTTCATGCAAAGATGGGCTCAATAAAGGACAAAAATGGTAAGGACCTAACAAAAGCAGAAGATATTAAGAAGAAGTGGCAAGAATACACAGAAAAACTGTACAAAAAAGATCTTCACGACCCAGATAATCACGATGGTGTGATCACTCACCTAGAGCCAAAGAAAATTAGAGATACCAAGGGAACATTTCATGCAAAGATGGGCTCAATAAAGGACAAAAATGGTAAGGACCTAACAAAAGCAGAAGATATTAAGAAGAAGTGGCAAGAATACACAGAAAAACTGTACAAAAAAGATCTTCACGACCCAGATAATCACGATGGTGTGATCACTCACCTAGAGCCAGACATCCTGGAATGTGAAGTCAAGTGGGCCTTAGGAAGCATCCTTACGAACAAAGCTAGTGGAGGGGATAAAATTCCAGTTGAGCTATTTCAAATACTGAAAGATGATACTGTGAAAGTGCTGCACTCAATATGTCAGCAAATTTAGGAAAACTCAGCAGTGGCCACAGGACTTGAAAAAATCAGTTTTCATTTGAAAAAATCAGTTTTCATTTAATTCCAATCCCCAAAAAAGGCAATGCCAAAGAATGCTTGAACTACTTCACAATTGCACTCATCTCACATGCTAGTAAAGTAATGCTCAAAATTCTCCAAGCCAGGCTTCAGCAATACATGAACCGTGAACTTCCTGATGTTCAAGCTGGTTTTAGAAAAGGCAGAGGAACCAGAGATCAAATTGCCAACATCCGCTGGATCATGGAAAAAGCAAGAGAGTTCCAGAAAAACATCTATTTCTGCTTTATTGACTATGCCAAAGCCTTTGACTGTGTGGATCACAATAAACCTGTCTCTTATACACATCTAGAGAACACTGTCAGGATTAGTGGATGTTTACATCATAGTACTTTTTCCTTTATTTTAAGATTAAATATTTATCCTACCAAAAAGACAGAGATAGCTTTTCCTCCCAGTTGATGAGCTAAGACTGCTCACGAAGCATACCAGCAGGATAAGAAGGCCCTGGCGAGTCTTTATCATAGAGACATGCGTGTCAAGTAATGTGAGAAATTCTTAAGATAGAGAAGGAAGAAAAAAAAACAACTAGTCTCAGCTTTGTTCACCGTTAATGAACAAGAAGGAAAAGAGAAAGCCATCTCTCTCTCCAGCAGAGAGAAATGATGGAACAAGGAGCTCTTACCATACCGCTCTCCACGCTTCATAAAATAGGAGTAACTTTGGCAGCCAGTCAAAACGAGAGAGGAAATATGCAAAGCACACACGTATGCTTCTGCACATGCAGAGTGAGAAAGAAGAAACTAGAGCTTCAAGTTTGATTTGCTGAGAATGGAAACTAAACTACTGTGTGCATGCACACTTGTGTGTGTGTGTAACTAAATTCTGGACCTTGTAGCAAAAGTCAAACATTCTCTATACTGACTGCCTCAGTTTGTGATTACATGTACTCCTCTTGGCTTCTAAAATATTAAATTATCTTTTATCAACCTCCTTTGTATCCAATAGCTAGGAATTTTGGCACTAAGAGCATTCAAAATAGGACTATACTAAACTTTCCCTTAATTTAAAAAAGTTCTTTCATTTTCCTGGAGAGGTCAATTATGTTAATATTAAACAGATCAAGATCTCTTACTATTTTCAAATATTCCAAAGCACATTAAAAATATCTAGTTATACATAATGGGTGACAGAATATGTATGTTTACAATAAATTTTTTAAATGGGTAGGTTCCCTAAGGACTTCTACCCTATCACACTTGACTAGGGCTATATAAACAGCAACCACAAAGGATTAGACCTGGAAGAGGCCATGGTGATAAAACTGAATTTTGTTACACCTAACAGAAATAAAATAATTGTCTTTATTAAAAGCGCTCTATGTATATTGCCTCCTGTTGTTGTAATAGCTGCTGCTGCTGCTAAGTCGCTTCAGTCCTGTCTGACTCCGCAACGCCATAGATGGCAGCCCACCAGGAATAATACTTTCAAAGTCTGATGGGATTTTTACAAATTCTGTGTAAGTTAAAGAGATTTGGCTCAAGTTGTGAATTTGTATTATGTGTGGAAAGAATATGTTTCTGATATGATCTGCATTTCTACTGAGGTTAAGGTCAAATCTCAAAAAAACACCAAGTTTACAGAAAAACCTTAGAGAACATATAACCCAAACCTTTCATTTGACTTAGGTGACAAACTACAGCTCAGAGAGGATAAGTGGCTTGCCTAAAGTCTTACAGCAAATTAGAAAAATCTATAATTATATTTCACTTATTAATAATGGCATAACTCAAATATATTCCAATAATTTTTTTAAAAAAAGGGCAAACAGTCACATGAAATGATGCTCAGTATAACTAATCATTCAGTTCAGTTCAGTCACTCAGTCGTGTCCAAGAGAGAGACATACATAGAAATACATACATATTCTGATACATACCAAAATATTTCCATAAGTTATTGTAAGATGTTAAATATAGTTCTCTGATCAATAAGTGAGTGGAGTGAAATGGCAACTCACGCCAGTATTCTTGCCTGAGAAATCCCATGGACAGAGGAGACTCGTGGGCTAAAGTCCATGGGGTTGCAAAGCGTCAGACACAACTAAGCATGTACACAAACATGCTGCCGCTGCTAAGTCACTCAGTCACGTCCCACTCTCTGCGACCCCATGGACTGCAGCCTACCAGACTCCCCTGTCCCTGGGATTCTCCAGGCAAGAGTACTGGGGTGGGTGCCATTGCCTTCTCGGGTACACAAATATGTATATGTGTATGTATCTATATATGTATATATCTACATATATGTAGATATATATAATTCCTTTGCTGTATATACCTGAAACTAACAGTATTATAAATCAATTATATTTCAATTTAAAGAAAAAATGAGTAAGGCCAGTTTTCTTAGGTAAGTCCCTCTTCTCTGAATTTAAATTCAGTCTAGCTGGACATATTCCAAGACTGTTGTTCTGTTTCCCTAGAGTTTGCCAGGAAGTAAGGTGGTACCTTTTAACATTCTGTGGTCTATCTATGATGATAACCACTTAGGTTTGTAGACAACCTCTAAGTTTCCATTTACAAAGCATTCACATCCATTGTCTAACCTGACCCACTACACAAGTATCAGTTCAGTTCAGTCGCTCAGTCGTGTCTGACTCTTTGCGACTCCATGAATCGCAGCAACCTCTTGATGAAAGTGAAAAAGGAGAGTGAAAACGTCGGCTTAAAGCTCAACGTTCAGAAAACTAAGATCATGGCCTCCGGTCCCATCACTTCATGGCAAATAGATGGGGAAATTGGAAACTGTGGCTGACTTTATTTTTCGGGCTCCAAAATCACTGAAGATGGTGATTGCAGCCATGAAATGAAAAGACACTTACTCCTTGGAAGGAAGTTATGGCCAACCTGGACAGCATATTCAAATGCTGAGACATCACTTTGTCAACAAAGGTCCGTCTAGTCAAGGCTATGGTTTTTCCAGTGGTCATGTATGGATGTAAGAGTTGGACTGTGAAGAGAGCTGAGAGCCAAAGAATTGATACTTTTGAACTATGATGTTGGAGAAGACTCTTGAGAGTCCCTTGGACTGCAAGGAGATCCAACCAGTCCATTCTAAAGGAGATCAGTCCTGGGTGTTCTTTGGAAGGAATGATGCTAAAGCTGAAACTCCAGTACTTTGGCCACCTCATGCAAAGAGTTGACTCATTGGAAAAGACTCTGATGGTGGGAGGGATTGGGGGCAGGAGGAAAAGGGGACAACCAAGGATGAGATGGTTGAATGGCCTCACCAACTCAATGGACATGAATTTGGGTGGACTTCAAGAGTTGGTAATGGACAGGAAGGCCTGGCAGGCTGCAGTTCATGGGGTCGCAAAGAGTCAGACACAACTGAGCAACTGAACTGCACTGAACTGAGCTGAGCTGAAGAAGGATAGCTGTTAACAGCTCTGTAAGTGTTTGGTTTGGTAGAATTCACCTGTGAAACCATCTGGTCTAGAGTTCTCTTTGTTGGGAAATTTTTATTACTGATTTAATTTCATTACTGGTAATTGGTCTCTCCACATTTTTTGTTTCTTCCTGGTTCAATTTTGGGAGATTGTACCTCTAAGAATTTTTCTACTTCCTCTAGGTTGTCCATTTTATTTTCATATAGGTTTTCATAGTAACATCTTATGATTATGTATCTATGGTGTCAGTTGTAGTTTCTCCTCTTTGATTTCTGATTTTATTGATTGGGTCTCTCCTATCATTTTTGATGAGCCTGATTAACAATTTATCAATTTTGTTTATCTTTTCACGTAACCAGCTTTTAGTTTCACTGATCTTTTCTAATTTTTTTAATCTCTCATTTATTTCTTTTGTGATCATTATGATTTTTTTCTTTCTAATAACTTTGGGTTTTGTTTGTTCTTTCTCTAGTTACTTTATGTGAACGGTTAGATTTTTTATTTTAGATTTTTCTTTGGGACACAGAAAAAGCAGTTTTAAGATAGAAGTTTATAGAGATTCAAGCTTACCTTAGGAAACTAAAATATTTCAGAATCAGGTATATGGGTTATGGGCTTTCCAGGTGGCACTAGTGGTAAAGAACCTGCCTGCCAATGTAGAAGATGTAAGAGACATGAGTTTGATCCCTGAGTTGGGAAGATCCCCTGGAGAAGGACATGGTGATCCACTCCAATATTCTTACCTAGAGAATCCCATGGACAAAGGAGCCTGGCAGGTTACACTCCATGGGGTTTCACAAAGTCAGACAAGACTGAAGTGATTTAGCACACACAGGAAGCAACTTAGCATGCACGCATGCATATGGGCTACAGTCCACAGGGTCTCAAAGATTCAGACATGACTGAATGACTGAACACACACATACACAGACACGTGAGAATAGAAACATGACTATATTTCACTAAGATTTGTGTTACTTCTTTTCCAATGTATTCTAGTTTCCAAATTGTATTTGCTTTTTTATTGTTCTATAACAAATTACTACAAATTTAGTGGCTTTAAAAACACCCGCTTATTTGGTCACAACTCTGTTATGTTCTCTGCTCAGGCTCTTAACATGGCTGAAATCAAGGTGTTGGCCAGTTGTGTTCTCATCTCCATGTTTGACTAAGGAAGGGTCTCATTCCAGCCTATTCATATCATTGGAAGTATACAGTTTTTCATGGCTACAGGACTGAAGCCTCCATAAACCAGGGTCTAATCTCTTCTATTTCTTAGAAGTAACTAGCATACTCTCCATCTTCAAAACCAATAACAACATAACAGATAACTAAATCCTTTTTGTGTTTTGAAACATTTTGACTTTCCTTCTGCAACCAATTGGAGAAAACAATCTTCTTTTGAAAGGGCTCAGAGGATTAGGTTAGGGCCACTCAGATAATCTCTATTTTTAAAAAATTATTTATATTGTATAATATAACCTGATAATAAGAGTCGTTAAGTTGGGGATCATATTAGAATCCTGCCTATTGCATATATCCTTGAATTTGCTGAATCTCTATTCACTGATGTTATCAAAGTTCTTTTTCATTTCCAGATTTAATGTTCTCTTTCTTGGAGAAGGAAATGGAAACCCACTCCAGTATTCTTGCCTGGAGAGTCCCATGGATGGAGGAGCTTGGTGGGCTACAGTCCACAGGTCGCCAAGAGTCGGACACAACTGAGCGACTTCACTTTTCACTATCACTTTTCTTGAAAACCAGCTTCCCTGGTGGCTCAGAGGTTAAAGCATCTGCCTGGAATGTGGGAGACCTGGGTTTGATCTCTTGGTTGGGAGATCCCCTGGAGGAGGAAATGGCAACCCATTCCAGTGCTCTTGCCTGGAGAATCCCATGGAGGGAGGAGCCTGGTAGGCTACAGTCCATGGAGTCACAAAGAGTCAAACACAACTCAGCTACTTCACTTCACTTCTTGAATACACTTTTGTTCAACAAGTTTGATACCATCTTTATTGAATTTCTGTCCTGTCAACTTGTGCAATGACTTTTGTTCTTTTTTATTCTTTTAATTTTCATTTTAATTGTGGTCATTCTCTTTCATTTGATCTTTATTCTCTACCTATCTCATGACAATTTCTTTTTCTTAGTATCTTTAGCCATTCTTTCTCTCTCTTTGTCACATACACATACATGTAACATTCATTTTCATGTATTTGACATCAAATTTGAAATCTTAGCTGTTCTTAAGTGTTTTTTTAAGTGCTAACAGAATATCTTCACCTAAACCATTCAGTTTTCTCATGCTAGCATAACTGAAACAGAATTATTTATTCCTTGGAAATTAAATTATGTCACTGCTTGAAATTCACTAAAATACAGTATTTACAATCTAAGAAGCTGAAGCCAGATTTCCTGAGTCCAGTTTTTGCTTTGTTTGTTAAATGTTATCAGGAAAAACAAACAAACAAAATGATTTAACTTTTCTTTTTCTCAGTTTCCTAAACTAAAATACAGGATTTAAAATTTAGGTATATTAATATGCCAAATCTGAATTGACCTTCACTCTTCAATCAATCTTTAATCATATTTCCTAATAGGAAAAATACGATTCTTAAAAACATTCATTTCAACCTCTCTGACATAACACTAAATAGTTCCATTTTTCCATTGCAATTTTGTTTATATTTCTTAACATTCCTATCTCTGTCTTACTCTTTCTCCAAATGATTATTCAGATCACAAATGAGATGATACATTTTCATTCATTCATTCTTTCATTTATCATTCATTTATTTTGCTTTAAGCACAAATGTAGTCATACTGTTTCCCTGTTGACAGCTTTTTGCAGGTTATTATTACCTACAAAAGTTACGTACATTTCTTAAGGCATTCATGAATATTAAATTTAAATCAATCTTTAGTTGGAAATCATCCATCTATTCTGAGAAGTGGAGTCTGGGGGCAGTTCCAAAATGGCAGAGGAATAGAATTGGGAGACCACTTTCTCCCCCACAAATTCATCAAAAGATCATTTGAATGCTGAGCAACTTCCACAAAACAACTTCTGTATGCTGGCAGAGGACACCAGGCATCCAGAAAGGCAGCCCATTCTCTTTGAAAGGAGGTAAGACTAAATATAAAAGACAAAAAGAGAGACAAAAGAGTGAGGGATGGAGACCCGTCCTGGGAAGGGAGTCATGAAGGAAGAGTTTCCAAACAGTAAGAAACCCTCTCACAGACGGGTCTGTGGGGAATTGAGAATCTCTGAGGCTAAGGTAACTGGAAGAAAAAAAAAAAACAGAATATGTGCCTAACAGCAACTGCCAGCAAAGAAGTAGCCAAGATGCTTAAGTCTGCCACCAGCAAACACGAGCTGTACAAGGAGGAGTGGGCTGCATCATCTGTGCTTAGGGTGAAGGACCAGGCCCTAATGCCCTGAGGACAATCTGAAGGAGCTAATGTGAGATAGCAACCCAAACTGTGGGATTGCCAGAAACAGAGGAAAAAAAAAAAAAAAAAAGAACTTTCCCTTGAAAGGCCTGGCCTGTTCACAGAACAAAGGACTGAGCGAATATCAAAGGAGAGCTCTCCAGCTGCATAGAGAGGCAGAGAGGCAGACATGTGACAGCCAAAGCCAGAGGGCAAGGGGAAATCTTGGCCCCAGAGATTGGCATACTACATCAAAATTTGAGCAGGCTCCCAGTAGCTAACCACATCTTCCTGGGATCCTGGATGGTTGACATATGCCAGGAAGGTCACCGCCTGAGATTAGCTCCCCAGAGGAGACACACAGCACACCTGGGACAGTGCACTTGCCAAGTACCGGATCGCCTGAGCTGCTCAGACATGGGAAGGGCACAAAATACAATCCCAACCTAGTCTATGCCCTTGTGGAGTACCCAAGAACCTGAACTTGAGTGGTTTAGATCTGGGGAAATACATGAAATGCAGTGCCTGCTTTGGACGATACCTCTGCAGAGCACCCTGGAGCCTGAGAAGTGTAGACCAGGAAAGCACATGTCGTGAGCTGGGGAAAACCCAGTGTGGTCTATACTCTGTGAGCACTCCCCACACACGTCAGTGATATTTGTTTGCATTGTCCTCCCTCCCCACAAAACAACTGAACAAGTGCGCCTAAATAAGTGGCCACCTTTGCCCCCTTGTATCAGGGCAGAAATTAGACACTGAAGAGACTTGCAAAAGAGGAAGCCAAAACAAACAAAGAAGGAACTGCTCTGGAAGTAACAGGTGCAAAAGATTAAAACCCTGTCATTAACACTGGCTAAGCATTCAGTTCAGCTCAGTTCAGTTGCTCAGTCGTTTCCGACTCTTTGTGATCCCATGAATTGCAGCACGNCTCTTCACTTTCTGCCATAAGGTGGTATCCTCTGCATATCTCAGGTTAATGATATTTCTCCTGGCAATCTTGATTCTAGCTTGTGCTTTTTCCAGTCCAGCGTTTCTCATGATATACTCTGCATAGAAGTTAAATAAGCAGGGTGACAATATACAGCTTTGACGTACTCCTTTTCCTATTTGGAACCAGTCTGTTGTTCCATGTCCAGTTCTAACTGTTGCTTCCTGACCTGCATATAGGTTTCTCAAGAAGCAGGTTAGGTGATCTGGTATTCCCATCTCTTTCAGAATTTTCCACAGTTTATTGTGTTCCACACAGTCAAAGGCTTTGGCATAGTCAATAAAGCAGAAAGAGATGTTTTTCTGGAACTTTCTTGCTAAGCATTGAAGGGGACCTATAGACATTGAGAACAAGTATAAGCTGGAATAAGGAACTATCTGAAACTGAACTGATTCCACACTGCCCACAACAGCTCCAGAGAAATTCTTAGATATATTTTTACTATTTTTACTTTCTATTTTTAAAATTTCTTTATTACTCCTTTAATTTTCATTTTTATAACCTACTATTACCTTGCAAAAAGAAAAAAGACCCTATTTTTGAAGCAAATGTTATATATATATATATATATATATATATAACTTTTGTGATTGACTTTGTATTGTATTTTTGAGCATCTAACCTCAATTTATTTTTTTACTTTCTATTTTTAAAATTTCTTTATTACTCCTTTAATTTTCATTTTTATAACCTACTATTACCTTGCAAAAAGAAAAAAGACCCTATTTTTGAAGCAAATGTTATATATATATATATATATATATATATAACTTTTGTGATTGACTTTGTATTGTATTTTTGAGCATCTAACCTCTACTCTAGATTTTCAATCTTTGCTTTTTGGTATTTGTTATAAATTTTGTACCTTTAAGAATCTAATTTCAGTATCTATTTTCTCTTAGGTGTGTGATTACTGACTCGATTACTCTCTACCCTTTTGACTCTCCCTTTTTCCCCCAGGTCCCCTCTATTACCCCCTCTCCCCTTCTATTCTCTACTCAACTTTGTGAATCTCACTGGGTGTTCTGGGCTGTGGAGAACACTTAAGGAACTGATTACTGGCTATATCAGTCTCCTCCCTTTTGACTCTCCCACCTCGACTCCTGATCACCTCCATCACCCTCCTCTTTCTTCTCTTCTCTATGTAACTCCATGAATCTCTCTGGGTATTCCTCATTGTGCAAAACTGTTTCACCATTAACCTAGATGCTGTATGGATGGAGAAGTCTTGAGGCTACTGTAAGTATAAGACTGAAAGCCAGAGGCCAGTGGCTTTTATCTCCAAAACTTGAGAACATTAGAGAATTCCTGATTTCAACGAACATTAATTGACAAGAGCTAATCCAAAAGCCTCCATATCTACACTGAAAACCATCTCCAAGAGCCAAAAAGTTCCTGAGGAAGACATACCATGCTAGTTCTCCAGCAAAGCAGGAACACAGCCATGAGCATTAAAAGACAGGCTGCCCAAAGCCATGCCAAACACATAGACAGCCCAACACTCACTATAGTACACTTCATTGCACTTCAGAGAGAAGAGATCCAGCCCTACTCACCACAAGAACACAGATGCAAGCTCCCCCAACCAGGAAATCTTGACAAGCAACTAGTCCAGCCCCACCACAGGGAGCAGGCTCCACAAAAAAAGAGGAATCACAAACTTCCAGCCTACAGAAAGGACACCCCAAACACAGCAATCTAAACAAAATGAAAAGGTAGAGAAAATATTCAGGAGGTAAAATAATATGATAAATGCCAACCAAACCAAACCAAAGAGGAGGAGATAAGGGGTCTACCTGGAAAAGAATAATGATAATAAAGATGATCCAAACTCTTGAAAATAAAAGTGAGTTACAGATAAATAGACTAGAGACAAGGATTGAAAAGATGCAATAAATGTTTAACAAGGACCTAGTCGAAATAAAGAAAAGTCAGTCAATAGTGAATAATGCAATAACTGAGATCAAAGGCACTCTAGAGGGAAACAACAATATAATAACTAAGGCAGAAGATGGGATAAGTAAGGTAGAAGATAGAATGGTGGAAATAAATGAAGCATAGAGGGAAAAAAAATTTAAAAATTAACACAACCTCAAAGACCTCTCAGAAACTGTTAAATGCCCCAATGTTTGAATCATAGGCGTCACAGAAGAAGACAAAAAGAAAGAACATGAGCAAATATTTGAGGAGATAATAATTGAAAACTTCCCTAAAATGGGGGAAAAATGTTCCCCAAGTCCAAGAAACCCAGAGAGTCCCAAACAGAATAAACCTAAGGTTAAACATCCCAAGACACATATTAAACTAATGAAGATCAAGCACAAAGAGCAAATATTAAAAGCAGCAAGGGATTTCTTTTTTTATTTCTTCTGTGATTTGTTGGTTATTCAGAAGCCTGTTGTTCAGCCTCCATATGTTGGAATTTTTAATA